>OX421453.1:38919684-38929684 GCA_949126865.1 Montipora capitata | reverse complement strand
CTTCGTGGTTTCCACCTTTGGCTGCTAGTTGTTGACGGTGAACTTTTTGGTCGCTGATGATCTTGCTGTGACAGCTCAAGAAACTCCCGATGACTGAAAAGTTAAAAGAATCCAGCAAATTGCATAATCACTTTAAGTAATGTGATTTCCTCTTGCAGATCAAAACTTGGCAGAAGTTGAAACACTTACTCGTTGTCCATAGTTGGACTTGTCGTTTCCGTGATCATGTAACTGAAAAATATAGAAATTAAAATCAATTAGTAAACTATTAATGTTGCATACAGTGTGTAGCATTCCAAGAATAAGCTGCTGATGTACTACGGCCTATAAGGAGTGATGAAGTCATCAAAAAATTCTTCGGCGGTACGAAAAAGAGCGTCCTTTCAAAAGGAGGTTTCTAGCAAACCAATTCAACCTTTAAGAATTGTGGAATGTTATTTCTTAGTACATGTATCTTACAATGGATGAAGACTGTTTCAAGGGTTTTTTTGTAAATTAACCACGGCCCCATATGTACGAAGGGTACGTGGATAGCGCTATCCACTGGATAACTCGAGTGTTTATCCGCTGGATAGTGAAGTATCCGAACAACCGAGGCCAGGAAGAATTTGATCCGTTCGTAATTCGTAGCTGAAAAGTATCGAAGAGCCCGAATAATTTTGGGAAACAAAATCTATCTGTCACAAATTCATAACAGAAAGTTTAAGCTCCCACCAACTTCTTAGCGAATTACTTGGAATTTGTTTCCCGAAAATACCAGCTGGTCTTTTCAGGAGTGTTAAAAACTACATGTACACAATTAAATAACCGTTCTGAGGCGAACACGTGATGATCAGGGACGTTTCTCCCCAAATGATTGCGAATCGTATTTATAGTGATGTTTTCGTTGCTATAGCTTTCAGCAATAATTATTATTTGTCTTCTCCAATAAACAGAGATCGCCGAATCCTTCAAATGCAACCAAAAATCGCAACTTGAAATATCAATTGAAATTTTTTCCTCATTTGAAAAGTTTGGGTGATGTCAATATCGCTTTCAATTGATAATTATTTGTCTTTTTCAATTAATCAGAGATCGCCGAATTATTCATATTCAACAAAAAATTGCAACTTCAAAACGATTTTACTCATTTAAAAGAATTTTCCTACTTTAATGCCTTTTTCAATAACCTGAGGCCACTCATGATTTGTACAGATTCTCCAAAAATTGGCGAATTTAGTCCAACTGAGCACAAATGACAATAATAACCAACGAATGAAGTCATAATGATATCCAAGTTTGTAAATTAGTACCTTTTGAGCTCAATATCTAGTTCATCTTCAGAGTCCTCACTGTCTGTCGATGCTGGTTTCATTTGATTTCTTGCAGCTTCTTCTTTCTGTTTTCTTTCCTTCTCAGCTTCAGCTTGCTAATTAATTCATAAAGGGAAAATAACAGCTTATTAGAAATATTATTGAGATATGTAGCACTGATAATAATGATGATGATGATGATGATGATGATGACAATGACGACAGTGATTACGATAATGATGATGACAATGACATTGGTGATGATGATGATCACAATGACAGTGATGATGATGATGATGATGATGGTGATAATGAAGATGATGACAATGACAGTGATGACAATTACGACGATCATGACGATGACAGTGATTATATGATGATGATGATGACTATGATGAAGATGACAATTCTACTAAGGACAATGCTGATTGGGACAAAGTTGATATGATACTAATTAGTCATCACTGAATAATGAATGATCAAAATCGATAATAGTAATGATAATGATAAAAGTGACAATGATGCCGATGAATGAGAATGAATGATGATGATAAGAGACAGTGATGACAATGATGATAAAGACCACAATGAATGGTAATTATGATCGGGACAATCACTCAATGTCATCATTCACAGATAAATTTTACAACAATATTATTACTGCCACCACATTCTCAACTCACCTTCTTGTTCTGTTCATCATGTATAAGTCTGTACAATCCAAACCCAAGTCTGACAGCATGAATCATTTTTCTAATAATATCAACAGACACATCATTGTTCAAGTTATCGGTGACATTAAATTACATTAATTTTTTCAGAAGATATTATGTAGGTTGGGGACAGTCTGAAAAAATGGACGGTGTTTTGGGGAGGGGGTGGGGTTTAAGTGGAGACATGGGACCAGAGGGGAACTTAAATGCTAAGAATGTGCCACCACAAGAAACTAGTGCTGCATGAAACAAACTAAGGAAACTAGCTCTGCTTATAATCATTGTCCCTTATAGTCTTTACAGATTAAAGTCACAAGTGTGCAGCACAACAAATAGATCAGACCAAAAGCATACACAAGGCACCTCTGACAGCTCCCATACCAATCACATATGATCCACTAGAGTACAGCACCAAGGCTACATGTAATTACATGTAGCTGAAGGTGGCTGTGATGAAGGAGGAAACCTGCAGTACCCAGAGGCAAACACTTGAGTCTGGTCGAGATCAACTAAAACTCGGCCTACAAACAGGTACTATAGGGGAGATGGGAGGCATGCATGCTGGCCAATGAGCTACAGTGACTCCCATTATTATAAACATCACTTATCACATTCCAGCACAATTACCAGCAGGCATTGTTTCTTACTTAATGTAAAACTAAAAACTTACCTTCCTTTGTTGACCTGTACCTTGATGTCATTCATGACTTTGGGCTTGTAGTTTATTGGCTGAGGGACAACAGGCTGTTGCTCCTTTCAAAAAAAAAAATACAGTGTCTTTGAGTGTCAACAAGACTCAGGGTTGCTTGCCTAATAATAATAATAATAATAATGTTTTGTTCCACACGCTAAGTAATTCATTCGACGCATTCTTCTAGGGTGACTGGGATTATAAATGCTGCTAATTGCTGGTTAACTACCACCAAAGTTCTGCCAACGTCCCACTTTAAAGACTTTATGCCACTTGTGAATTATATATAATAATTTGGGGTTGTTGCAATTATAGCTGCTTGGAATACAACCATCCTGTTGATTAATTATTGAGACTAATCACTCTTATAAAGAAAACACTTTGTGTGAGCTAATTGGAGTTGTTTAATAAGCAACTAGCCATTAAGCATGACAGACAGACTTTTGAGCTGAATTGTTGAAAAGTAGAGCACAGGTAGGAAACTTATTACATAACATAGTAATAGTTTTCAGATGACATTAACTTTTAACTGCACTAATCAACTGCTTATTAGTGAGCACTGTCTACTGCATTTATAAACCAACATTTTCCATCAAATAATCTGCTATCAAAATGAATCAAGTTATATTGGTTTAGTACTTTATCCTGGTGATAACACTCTCCACTGTTACTGCAATTTTCTGTGGAATCTTACCTTCAAGCCCTGAGTGCCAAACTGTGTTTTGGCTTCCATCAATCAAGTTTCCGAACATAGCCAGGAAAATCAACTCCGCCTCCGGAAAGTGAATTGGAGTTTTTGTCCAGTTCACAGCTCAAACACCATTTTGATATGTTTTTAGAAATTCTTATTTTAGAATAAGTAAAAAGATTCTTACAGATTCCATCGCTTTCCATCGGTGTAGAGTTTGAATATACGAATGTTGAGTGGGAACCAAAGAAGCTGATTGGTGGGTTAGTCACGCATCAATAGACCTCTTTCATAATGGTAGCTGACTAAAATGTTCTTTTGTTTTTAATGCTTACCTAATAAGCCTTACTAGCCTTGCTACGACAAGCAAATTTCAAACGAATGCTTGTTTCAAAATGAGGGCAGTACGTCTAATTAACATAAAGACAAAAGAATGTAAAAGTGGGTCACCAATTATATGAAACTGGTCTACTGATTTCGTCATCTGTGGTTGGCGTCGGAAGTTTGATTGATGGAAGCCAAAATGCAGTTTGGCCGTTGGCACTTGAAGATGTATTCTGCAGAATTATGAAAAACGCAGTGAAAAAAATTGGGCCAAGTTTTATACAAAGTGGACCAGTAACAACAATGATTATAAGACCTTTCACGGGGAGGGGTGGGGGACTAGCTAGCACTTAAGAATGTTAATTCAATGGAGCTTACCCCATTCACTCCCCAGACCCAGTTGACGAGTAAAATCGTCTAGCATGAGACCGAGGCTGTTAAAGTCTTACTCCCAGGAGTCAAATTGGGTTAAGAAACCAGGATGAGCTTAAAGTTGGCCGGCCACTCAGTGTAGAGTCAAGATCTTATACTGAAAGGCTTATGCCACTTGGCTCACTAATGTAACTAATTTATACAAATCTAGTTCAATGCTTCCAAAAAGTCAGACATTATCATTGACACAGTGTTTACCTTGGACTGTCGCAATGATTCTTCATCCTCCGACTCTGATTCTCCTGATGATGACGAAGATTCATCTTGGATCTAAACAGCAATGCACAATAAATTACTTCTTTTAATTTAAGAACAGAAATTTGAATTTCAGTAAATTAGAACAGCCAAACTTTAAAAATGCACAGAACTGAATTATTAAAACGTCTGAAACTCGAATACAAAGAAATATTTTTCAGTTTTAAAATATCAGGCAAAATTACAAATTACATTGAATTAATGAATTTAAAAGGCTGCGATCAAAATTTTTCCGTTCCAAACATTTTACTTAATTCCTACTTAAATATTCAATGATATTTGGCGACCATTAACATTCAAATTATTAAAAAGACATTAATTTTCCGTTTCAGTGAGATCGCAATTAGTGACAAACTTAATTTTATTCACCAAAACTACGCTTTAAAGTTGAGTTTCTTTCATAATACGCTTTTATTGCCATAAACGATCTAACAAAATGTAAAAGTTTGTTACAAATCGAGTTTAGAGTTACGAAGAAAGATTGCAATTGCAACATGCGAAATTGCGGTTTAAGGGTTCAAGAATTTGAAGAAAAGTCGCGCCATCTAAAGAAATATTTGTTGATATATAAATAGAAACAATGGCTTACGGGCCAGCGACTCCGATAAAAAGACATCTGTTTGCTTTTTTGTAAACGTCAAGAAGTTGGCGAGTCTGTTCATTAGCATTGCGGTTCATTAATTAATACCTCAAACTAATGTAACTTTCATCGTGATCGATATCGAAAAGTCAAGTTTGAATACATACACATTATTAAAAAAATACCGTGAGCAAATTCATAAACTTATTGGTTAACAACGTAACATTTAAACTAGTTATTTAATTAACGAAAATTGTGTCCGCATAATTTAATAAGCTTCCATTCACAGTTCGCTGACAGAAAATAATAGAGTGAAGATCACATTAATCTTACCTGCTCAACTTGGGGTGTTTGTTCTTGACCGAGAGCGCTCAAAATAAGCTTCTTATCATCAAGATATACTTCCCCAATCGGTTGATACGGCTTGTAATTGACCGAGCGATAACCACATTTGCTCATTTGATGCCTTCGCCGTTCGTAATTCTCACTTGAAACTTTGTTCCTGGTTGGAACTTCGCAGCTATAAATCTTGGCATTCCTTGTTGTGATTTTAAGGCCCTGGTGCGAAGGGATTGGAAGCGGTACCGGCCGAATATATGAACGCGGGTTTTCAGTATCTGGCATATTTTAGGCTCTCAATTTCACTAAGCTATACAAGAATAAATTGTATTGGCATTCCATCGCTCTACTTCTGCCATGTTGCCCTTGAAAAGACTGCTTTGCATAATCAAAGCAGTGCGGTTATCACCATAGCAACTGTAAGCAAATTTCTTTGAATATTTTTGGGGGGTGAAGCGGGGTGGGGAGAGAGGGGTGGTAGCTATTTTCAGAAAGAAGGAGAAAATATAGATGTGGACTGGGACTTCAAACTGGGTTTAAAACAAAGACGAGGGCAGGTATATAGGAAAAGTTTCTTATTTGTATCGCCAACGGGCTGGTTACGGTAAATATGTTTAAGAAATCGTATGAACCCTAGTGCATTTCGTGATTTTTGGGCACGAGTGATGTTCTTAAAAGGTCTCAAAATTGCACGAGCCGCAGGTGAGTTTAAAAACATCACGAGTGACCATAAATCACGAAATGCACGAGCAAGTTCATACGATTTTTTCCTTATTATAATTATAAATTATACTCAACAAAATCACTCAATTGCTGTTTCCTCTTTTTGCATTCGTCATTGACTAATCAGAAACGTTATATTTTGTTGAGTATACACTAAGTGTAATAATTATTATTTAAGGACAGGAATGATGTTTTGCCTTAACGGCCGTGCACTTTGCTTAGATATGTCAAAAAATGATCGATCCACGACTATTTTCTGAGTATGTCTCAAAGAAGAAAAAAAAATCATATTACTTAAGGTCACAAAAGTGGCCACGTGGAGGGTTTTTGGCTCATGCATCCACAATCTTTAATTGCTTCATTCATTCATTAACTGGGCTTCAAAATGCAGGATGTTTGGCAGCTGGATCTAATAACGGAATGATATCTTTTGGTTACGAACTGTAAGTCATAGAAATACACAAACAGTGAAAAACATCACATACAAACGCATCCTTTTTGAAATTATCTTTACTGCATTCATCTTCAGAAGTGACGGTTAATACAAAATTGGAGTTTAAATATACAAGATTACTAAATACTAAAATATATTTTTTCACATTCCTTAGTTCATAAGCTTTGTAGAAATGTACGGTTTCCTACACTTTCAAGTCAAATCATGGTTGTTAAAATTTGTTGAAAAAATACCCTTTTTTGGGGTGTACCCCCGCCTTAGTTAATTAACTTTTTACTTATTATACTAGTCGTAGATGCAAAACTGTTATTATTACTTTTATCATTTATTTATAGCGGAGCTCCGCGCGCGGAGCACCATTGGCAAGAAAATATGGTACGATGCAAGAAGTCTTGGTTTTATAGCGATGACGTCATCGACTGTCCGTACGGTACGTACTTACGTACGTACGTCCACCCATCCACGTATGCCAATGTGACCAGTATCATGCTAGTTTAAAGCATACGTCTTTGATATTGGACATCCATTTCCGTGGCCATTTACCATCTCATATCCAACGCGCGCTCATGGAATAATTGTTAAATATTCTCTTAACTTGATTATAAAAATATAACGTATAGTCTTACGAATATTTAAGATGTTATAATATGTGTATCATGTTGCTACGACTATTTTTTTTTTTCAGGAAATAAAGGGCTTTGTTGTTGCCTTTTTAAACGTCATCTTGTGTAATGGTGACCTTGATGAACTTGATCCCAACCCTCTCTCCACTATTGTCCTTATACACCTCCAGAGTGAGTCCCTTCTCGAGCATTAATCTGTTGTTGAATGCAAATGTCCTCACGAAGCCTCCATCATGCGCAGTGTAGCACGATCCCCAACGCTCATTTAGTTTGAGAGTGAAGACAAACATACCTGGATAAATTGAAACATCGGGTGTGGAGGGCACATCATCATGTCGCGCAGACTCTGACACGGTTTTGCCAGGGATGCCTTCAGATCCATAGCACGGAGCTGAGCCAGGATAATTGCCCTTATCAAAAGTAAGGAATCCCACAAACTTCTCACCGTCTGACAAACCATATCTGATGTCGCTGTCCACGCTCTTTCCGATGCTGACGTCATTTGCAACCACGATCTCGACAGTCAGCGGTGTCGAGACTTTTATCACGCCTGGAGAAATCAATGGCACTTTGAGCAGAGCCGCGTAGCTTACGGAGCCTGAGTTGAATGTCAGCTGTTTGGCAGTTGACGCACGAGCGCTGTCAATATACGAGGCATGCATCTCCAGCCAATTCGGAGTCATGGTCTGATGATAAATTACGTTTCCCTGAAAACAACAACAACAACAATTTATTTCACTCGTTCACTCGTACTACGAAATAGATTATTTACAATTTACAAATTAATAAATTAATTTACAAGGTACTATTTGGCTACCTAAGATAACTTTAAGGTTAAAAATGCTTGGCAGCCAAGTGATCTTTAATTTTGCACAAGATTCGGTTGGCGCTGTAACAGACAAATACAAATCACACAATCGCCGTATTCTTTTTGAGCGAAGATAATAAAGAATATTTAACTGATTTATCAAGCTCATACCATATTGAAGGACCTTGATAATATAAAAAAGTAATAAAAGCATGTGGTAATCTATGATTGTTATGTAGATATCACCATCAACGATAAGAGGCGACAAAATGCGGCCATCTAAACCGTCCACAAGAATCAAGAAGCCCCTTAATGAGCGAATGATGAGAGAGCTCTTTTGTTCGTTCTGAGAACTCATTTAGCCAATATCAAGTTATTCCCACCTCAGATGAGCAAATCTAACAGACAGACAATTCCCTTGGGTTTCTTAGGTAACTACAGGTGTGGAATATTTGCATTCCATGGGACATTTGGAAAATTGGACCCAGACAACGAATTCTTTGGGAACTTTACCAATTGTATACACAAAATCGAACAAGACGAAACAAATCTTAATTAAGAAGGCTTACCGGGAGCACAAAATCACTCAGACCAAGGATCAATATGAGGTGGAAACAGTACTTTTGCATTGTGACTTCTCTCTTAAGGATCAAAGTATTTTCGATGAGCAACCGATGCGCAAACAGACAAGGTTAAGAAAAAAAAATGCTGACAACTCAAACCGGGAATCTATCTCGCTTTATGTGCTTTTTCAAGTTCCTGCAAAGCTTACCAATCTCGGCTTAATACTTTTAAGGTAATGTTATATCGATTGTTTTGTGGAGTGTGACCTCCACTTAGCAGGACGATTGATCAGTGGGAAGCTCTGAAGAAATGACGGCGAAAAGGAGAACACAACGCCACAAAATAATATTTTTAATGAACAAAAAACTACGGCTCTCCACGCCCCGCACGTGCTTTCAAAATTTATGCAACACTAATTTGCCGTTCTCTTCGTGACAACGACGTGAAATGACCTTATTTGAGATAAGATGGAGGACGAGAGCTCCAGACGATAGATTTCCAATTTTATCCTTAAACTTCCGCGCTGCGTGTGACGTACGGATTAATTCCTCGTTCGCTGCTGCACAGTTTACTTCCTGAACAACTTCAACTTACAGCGGAATTAGTTCAATACCTCGAAGCTGTATTTTCGGAAGTCGTCGTTCTTTTTGAGACTGCCCTCAGCTCTAGATCTGTCTGCGCACGCTGTCCGAGGCTCTCTCACTTTTCTAGAATGAAAGAAATTCAGTTATCTATCATATTTGTCCAAGGCTGGGAACGTCTGACAACTTATTGTGTATCAAGTTGGATTCAAACAAACAATTTACTGGCGAATTAATTACATTCAGAAAATGTGGTTTAGGAAATTAAAATTACAACGATAAGTTCCCTGAAATCGAATAACACTTAATCAAGTTTAAAGCAAGTTCAAAAGCCTCAACATAATTATGTTTATTTTGGGGCATGCCTTCAAAGGTTACCAATCGCGGGCTAATTCTTGTAAGATCAGGTATCCTCATTGTTTTGTTTATTCGTTGAGAGCGGAGCCCCACTCAGTACTGGCATGATGATAACCTGTCAGATCTGTCCAAGCTTTCCTCATTTTTCCAGGATGGAGAGAGTTTATTGAAGATTTAGCGTACAGGATAAACAAACAACAGCAGAGAAAATGAGAGAGATGTGGGCTGAGCTGAAGGGAAAAAAGAAATGAATTCTACGCTGATCGCGTTTTTCCTTGCCTATATGTAAGTTATCTCACTGGTATCGTGTTCCACTGACACAAATGATCGTGCATTTTGAACACTTCCCATGTCGGGTCCTTTAAAAAAAAATAGATACGCATTGCTTACATGTGTCTACTGTATAAAATTCTTCTACTGAAGGAAAATCAAGGGAAGGAAATTTACCAAATTTGATTTGGATGACTCTTGATGGCTGGTATCATTCTGTGTTGAGTTCTTTAACAAGACACAAAACAGTGTCATTTATTGCAGAGTAAATGTATTGATTGCCTAGCTTAAAAAATGTGATTCAAA
>OX421453.1:38904684-38912184 GCA_949126865.1 Montipora capitata | reverse complement strand
GGAAAAGATGGAGGAGGAATTAATCTCCCTTTTTTCATTATTTTCTTTTTATCCCCCATAAAAATCCAGGCCCCCCTTTTTTTAATTACATCCCCCCAAAAAAGGAAAACCCTTTTTTTAGACAGTTCATAATAACCTTTGGCAACCAAGTAATCTGTGATTTTGCACAACATTCGGTTGGCGCCATAACAGACGAATACAAAAGAATTTCGCCGTATTCTTTTTGAGCGATGATAGTAAAGAATATTTAATTGCTTCTATTTTATCAATTGCATACCATATTGAAGAGCCTTAATCATAAAAAATGTGGTAATGGGTGATTGTGATGCTCACACATGGATCTTGCGAGGGTAATATGTAGATATCACCACCAACGATAAAAAGTGACAAAATGCCGCCATCTAAACCGTCCACAAGAATCAAGAAGCCCCTTTTGTGCGTTCTGAGAACTCATTTAGGCAATATCAAGTTATTCCCAGCAAATGTCCGGTGAGCAAATCTAACACAGGCAATTCCCTTGGTTTTCTTAAGTAACTTCAGGTGTGGAGTGGAATGCCTGCATTCCATGGGACATATGGGGAACTGGACCCAAGCAAGGAATTCTTTGGGAGCCTTATCAATTGTGTAAACAAAATCGAAAAAGACGAAACAAAACTTAACTAAGAAGGCTTACCGGGAAGACAAAATCACTCAGACCAAAGATCAATAGGTGGTGGAAACAGTAATTTTGCATTGTGACTTCCCTCTTGAGGATCAAAGTATTCTCAAAGAGCAACCGATGCGCAAACAGGCAAGGTTAAGAATGCTGACAATTCAAACCGGGAATCTATCTCGCTTTATGTGCTTTTTCAAGTTCCTGCAAAGCTTAATAATCATGGCTTAATCCTTTTAAGGTAATATAACATCGATTGTTTTGTGCAGTGTGACCTCCACTTAGCAGGACGATTGATTCAGTGCTTTTAAATTTATAAATCATTAATTTATATAATGCTTTTATAATGCTCTTCGTGACAACGACGTGAAATGACCTTATTTGAGGTAGGTCAGATAGAGGACAAGAGCCCCAGACCAAAATTCCCAATTTTATCCCCAAGCTTTCGAATTGCGTGTGATAATTTAATTCCTCGATCGCTGCAACACAGTTTATATCCTGAAAATCTTGAACATATTGCGGGATTAGCTCCGGCAATATTACCAAATTTGAGCCTGCCTTCAGCTCTGTCTGCTCAGCCCGAGGGTCTCTCGCTTTGCCTGAATGGAGGAAGTTTATCCATGATATTTGTCCGACAGTGGGAACGGCTGACAACTTATCATGTATGTTGGATTCGAAGAAACAAATTACTGTGTTGAAACTAACACTAGTAACAGTTTTCACTACATCTGCCCCCGCGTAAGGTAATACAGATGACAGTTGAGGTGTTTTGACACCAACATTTTGTTATTTTGATATGAGCAAGCTGCAAATTAAAGACCGTCTGCATAGACGAAAAGAGCCAAAGAGGTTATATAAAACGTGATTGTCTTTAGTCTTCTTACTTTTGATATTGTTTAACTCTCTTAAAATTATAACATGCAATCTTACGAATATTTAAAATGCTATAATATGTGTATCATGTTGCTATGATTATTTTTTTCAGGGAATAACGGGCTTTTTGTTGCCTTTTTAAACGTCATCTTGTATAATGGTGACCTTAATGAACTTGATTCCAACCCTCTCTCCACTGCCCGACTTATACACTTCCAGAGTGAGTCCTTTGTCGAGCATCAATCTTTTATTGAATCCAAATGTCCTCACGAAACCTCCGTCAGTGTAGCACGATCCCCAGCGCTCATTCAGTTTGAGTGTGAAGACAAACATACCTGGGTAAATCGAAACATTGGGTGTGGAGGACACATCATCATGTTGCACAGACTCTGATATGGTTTTGCCAGGGATGCCTTCAAATCCATAGCACGGAGCTGAGCCCGGATAATTGCTCTTATCCCAAGTATGGAATCCCACAAACTTCTCACCGTCTGACAAACCATATCTGATGTCGCTGTCCACGCTCTTTCCGATGCTGACGTCATTTGCAACCACGATCTCGACAGTCAGCAGTGTCGAGACTTTTATCACGCCTGGAGAAATCAATGGCACTTTGAGCAGAGCCGCGTTGCTTACGGAGCCTGAGTTGAATGTCAGCTGTTTGGCAGTTGACGCACGAGCGCTGTCAATATACGAGGCATGCATCTCCAGCCAATTCGGAGTCATGGTCTGATGATAAATTACGTTTCCCTGAAAACAACAACAACAACAACAACAACAACAATTTATTTCACTCATACTACCAAATAGATTATTTCCAATTTACAAATTAATAAATTAATTTATAAGGAACTATTTGGCTACCTAAGATAACCTTAGAGTTAAAAATGCTTGGCAGCCAAGTAATCTTTAATTTTGCACAAGATTCGGTTGGCGCCGTAACAGACAAATACAACTCACACAATCGCCGTTTCCGTTTTGAGGGAAGATAATAAAGAATATTTAATTGATTTATCAAGCTCATACCATATTGAAGGACCTTGATAATAAAAAAAAGTAATAAAAGCATGTGGTATTCGGTGATTGTTATGTAGATATCACCATCAACGATAAAAAGCGACAAAATGCGGCCATCTAAACCGTCCACAAGAATCAAGAAGCCCTTAATTAGCGAATGATGAGAGAGTTCTTTTGTTTTTTCTGAGAACTCATTTAGGCAATGTCAAGTTATTCCCACCTCAGATGAGCAAATCTAACAGACAGACAATTCCCTTGGGTTTTTTAGGTAACTACGGGTGTGGAATGCCTGCATTCCATAGGACATTTGGAGAATTGGACCCAGGCAACGAATTCTTTGGAAGCCTTACCAATTGTATACACAAAATCGAACAAGACGAAACAAAACTTAATTAAGAAGACTTACCGGGAACACAAAATCACTCAGACCAAGGATCAATATGAGGTAGAAACAGTACTTTTGCATTGTGACTTCTCTCTTAAGGATCAAAGTATTTTCGATGAGCAACCGATGCGCAAACAGACAAGGTTAAGAAAAAAAATGCTGACAACTCAAACTGGGAATCTATCTCGCTTTATGTGCTTTTTCAAGTTCCTGCAAAGCTTACCAATCACGGCTTAATCCTTTTAAGGTAATGTTATATCGATTGTTTTGTGCAGTGTGACCTCCACTTAGCAGGACGATTGATTAGTGGGAAGCTCTGAAGCAATGACGGCGAAGGGGCGACAACGCCACAAAATAATTGTTTTAATGAACAAAAACAACGGCTCTCCACGCCTCGCACGTGCTTTTAAAATTTATGCAACATTGATTTGCCGTTCTCTTCGTGACAACGTGAAATGTCCTTATTTGAGATTAGATGGAGGACGAGAGCCCCAGACCGGATAGATTTCCAATTTTATCCTTAAACTTCCGTGCTGCGTGTGACGGTTTAATTCCTCGTTCGCTGCTGCACAGTTTACTTCCTGAACAACTTCAACTTAAAGCGGAATTAGTTCAATACCTCGAAGCTATATTTTCGGAAGTCGTCGTTCTTTTGGAGACTGCCCTCAGCTCTAGATCTGTCTGCGCGCGCTGTCCGAGGCTCTCTCACTTTTCTAAAATGAAAGAAATTCAGTTACCTATCATATTTGTCCAAGGCTGGGAACGTCTGACAACTTATTGTGTATCAAGCTGGATTCAAACAAACAATTTACTAGCGAATTAATTACATTCAGAAAATGAGGTTTTTAAAATTAAATTAACAACGATAAGTTCCCTGAAATCGAATAACACTTAATCAAGTTTACAGCAAGTTCAAAAGCCTCAACATAATTATGTTTTTTTGGGCATGCGTTCAAAGGTTACCAATCGCGGGCTAATTCTTGTAAGATCAGGTATGATCCTATATTGTTTTGTTTATTCCTTGAGAGCGGAGCCCCACTCAGTACTGGCACGATGATAACCTGTCAGATCTGTCCAAGCTTTCCTCATTTTTCCAGGATGGAGGAAGTTATTTAAGATTTTAGGGGCAACCCTAAAACCAAGAATCCGGAATCCGGAATCCGGAATCCGGAATCACAGGTCATTGTTTTATCAATACAGAGAGTAAAAAATGTCATAAACATTCATAAAAGCTAACCTTAGACCTAAAAACGTTTGTTTAGGCCTAATTAGGCTTAAGGTTAGCTTTTATGAATGTTTAGGATATTTTTTACTCTCTGTATTGGTAAAAAAATGACCTGTGATTCCAGATTCCGGATTCTGGGTTTTAGGGTTGCCCACATTTTAGCGTACAGGATAAACAAACAACAGCAGAAAAAATGAGAGAGATGTGGGCTGAGCTGAAGGGAAAAAATAAATGAATTCTAAGATGATCGCGTTTTTCCTTGCCTATATATAAGTTATCTCATTGGTATCGTGTTCCACTGACACAAATGATCGTGCATTTTCAACACTTCCCAAGTCGGGTCCTTGAAATAAAAAAAAAGGTACGCATTCCTTACATGTCAAATTGTGTCTACTGTATAAGCTTCTTCTACTGAAGGAAAATCAAGGGAAGGAAATTTACCAAATTTGATTTGGATGACTCTTGATGGCTGGTATCATTTTGTGCTGAGTTCTTTAACAAGACACAAAACAGTGTCATTTATTGCAGAGTAAATGTATTGATTGCCTAGCTTAAAACATGTGATTCAAACTAAAACAATAAATAGCCTGTTGTGTTTAGGTCAAAATTCAAAAGGACGCTAAATGACGAAGTACATAATTTGATCAGTTTCAGCTGTGTTAAAACTGCTTGATGTTGACATAGAGGCAAACAGAGACAAATTAAATATTTTCAGTTAAGATATTGAAAGTTGCTATGACTTGTAAGGATTTCAAAATTGTTCTTGTAGCTTTGTGGAATAATAAGTGCTAGACTTCGTAAACGTAAAGTGAAAACACAAGTTATTTGAAACCGTTGCAATAAACATAACTGGAACAATAATGTTAATTACAAACTCATCTACTTGTCTTAATTAACAGCTTTTCAAAGGCAACAAAGGCCCTTGTAGAAAGAAAAACAGAAAAATTTAGTGTCACCCAATGAGGAGAAATTACAAGTTGATATTGAACTAAAGAGAAGGTTGATGATCATCGCTAACCTAACATACATGTAGTATGATTGGAGTTTGAATGACATGTTTATAACTTTCACCAGCCATTGGTGTTATAGTGGAATTGTGCTATCCGCACTGTTCATTGTTCCACAAGTTTAGTTATATGATTTGATTGAGGACTGAATTTCAGTTAAATGTTTTCAAGTTCAAGTAACTTCTGCTATTATATCAATGTCAGACTTTCTTCCTCTGAAAAGGGGGGCTGCTTAATACAAGATTTACGGTAATTCCACACGATTTCAGAAAGGGCTCAAATTCCGAATTTCATTTCAGTGAAATGATAAATTGTTTTCCTTTATCGGAAGCGATTTCGTCCGGAAATCCGAGCCTAGTAAACATATCGTTCAGCGCCTTGATGACCTCGCAAGAGGTCGTCTTTTTCAATGTGACGAAAGCGTATCATTGACCTTAGATAGGTAAAACAAGACTCTCTTATTATTGACTTATTTACTTCTCATAAAGTGCATACTTTTAGATGGACGGATTCTTTGGGAACAGTTAGTAAATTGGAAACCCATGGGCTGGCTTCAGTTACCTCTTCAATAACATCGTCTTCAAGCATTCTATCAAGCTCATTTTATTGACTGCAACAATTGCATCTTAGGTGTTGAGTGTCAGGTTTGACGTTAGGGTCATTGGAAAGTTTATGCTCAAAACCAGGCCTTAGGCTGGTTTTCACTCGCGACACAAGCATAAGCACAAGCAACACACGCAGGCGCATTTACTTGTTGTTAATTAGTGTTTATTGTTCGAACAAAAGGCTTTAATGAACGGCAAGCTATTGAGTTTGCGCATGCTTCTTGTGCCAGGAGCCCATCACCCTGCCTTTGCTTATGCTCGCGTCGCTAGCCTTTCCTATGACTTTGAAAATATCATCATATTCCTTTAACAAGGAGGCTAGTAGCTTATTCTTATCAGAATCTCGTTTGACAGACTTGAATTCAGTGATGATGGCTTGTAACTTAATAACTAGAATCTGACTGAAATCGATAAAACTACAGTGACGATCCTCACAAATCTTCGACGCACATGCTTTCGATCGCAGTGTACATCTGACAGGTCTACCACTTCACTATGACGTCAAATCTTTGTATTTCGGGCATCCCGCACATTTGATTATCGATTCACGATCGGCTATCGATATGTTAAAAACTTTTTTTGCGTAACTTGGTGTATACTGCGCATGCGCAGTAGACACAAAAATTCGAGTTGATGTTCAGGTCGACAATAATATTGTGACAAACATGGTTTCGCCTCGCCTGGTACAGACGGCTTAAATTCAGTAAGACCAAATAATTAAGTTCTCCTCAGTGTCATGTTCAGTTCTTGCACGTGCGGACTAAAACTACTTATGCTAAGACTTTTGATCATGGCTTAAATTAAACTGATGCAAACTCGATGCAAGTTTGTTTCTGAATTAAAGACAATTCCCTTCAGCCAGGCACTTATTTCATATAGGACACTGAAAACAACGGTCAATGTTTTGACGATAACCGTTAAACACTTAAAAAATATATAAAACAGAAGCATCATACATCCTTATGTAACAATAAATTTAAGGAAGAATAGAAGATTGTCACTCATGCATGGAAGATGGTATATGCTTCGGTTGAACTGGCCGCCATCTTGAAAATGTAATAACAAGGGTAATCTTAGAAGTGGGCTACTTTCAGAATAGATAATCACGACAGCAAAATTGAGAACTGCAATAAGTACAATCTAATTCAAATCCTTCTAGTTAAGAACATGTTAACAATTCTTTAGCCTTAAGATTTAGACGGTAACATATTTTAAGTTTCTTCTTCTTTTTTTTTTTCTTTTTTTCTACATCTTGGAAATTGTTAGTGGTACTGCGCATTCCCGAACTGAGGATAGCACGTTCACGTGACCAACTGTTACGAGTGTACTTTGTAAGGAGGAGGTGGAGGATATTACAAGCGACTATTTGAGGAGTAGCACGAGATTTATTATGTGACAGCAAGAGATAATCAGACAAAAGTCGTGGAGAAGCCCTGTGAACAGTTCCCTATAAGTCTTTTAGCGCTCGAAGAGGTTATTCAAATAGAGCGAAGAATCAACCAATTTGGAGCGAAATCAACCTTAATAATAATAATAATAATAATAATAATAATAATAATAATAATAATAATAATAATAGTTTATTGATATCCCTCTCGCAGCTTAAAGGCTGAATTACAAGGATGGTCAGTGACAATAACAGACATACAATACAAAGACATTCAAATAGATAATTATCATGTATTCCTATTCCGGAACACGGTCAATCGAATGCACCCTAAGCGTCATCTTGGATA
>OX421453.1:38887184-38897184 GCA_949126865.1 Montipora capitata | reverse complement strand
ACTTAATACTGACAAATGTTTGATAGACTTTGTAAAAAATTCTGTGATTGGTTAGCATCCCATTTAATGGAAGGGACAAAGTTTTTGACTGCTTAACCCAGTGACACCTCAAACGCCCTAGGATGACCACAGTTGACGACTAGAATCTCCCTGGAATTAGACAGAGTAAAATCTGTCAAGTCTCTTTCCCAGGGGTTAAAGGGGATCAGTGATACCCCTTGTTACTCTACAGAAAACAGAGCTAAGTGCTGCCATCAATGAACTACCTGGCTCATTTAGTTTCATTATCTAGACACAGACTTAATGCTTTTACAGTGTGTTTGTGAGCAACTTTACAGCAGCCTACATTTCCGATAAATTAACAATTTTGTGAAACAAAAGGAGAAGGTAGCATTGCAGACTGTGCAGTATTTCTAGTCACTTGAGAACGTATTCCACACATACCCTCAATTTAAATGTTGTCTCAACGGTTAAGTTGTCAGTAAATTATACTGTCTATTTTGAAGTCAGACTGACTTCTTCATGTTGGTATGTACAGTTGTCAACAGTTTCTAATGTAATTTTTTTTTATGCCAACAAAAGAAATGTTCAGGTTCAAGGTTTGTAGACAAGTATCCGTTCCTGTTTGGAGTGTTAAAATCAACAGCCTTAAGCTTTTTTGCATTGCTAGTCAGAGAGTTGAAGAGAAAAGTACCATTTCAAAACTTGTATGGTGCTGGCCACCCTACAGAAAGCCTTTGGCAGTGAGGAAGGGATTACATTATTTGGGGGGTAAGATGGGAAATGAACATTCTCATTCTCGAATCCTTGGAGAGGCGTGGAATGTTGTGTAATGCTCAAGGTAAGTGGCACAGTCCATTGGTAGTAAGGAGAAAGGAAAGAGAGAGACGGTAAGTATTCCCGATAAAAATCCAGCCCCCCCCCCCCCCCCGCTTTTTTTAATTACATCCCCCCAAAAAATGATAACCCTTTTTTAGACAGTTCATAATAGCCTAGGTTGAGAAAATTTGACCTAGTTTGAAAAAAAAAAAGCAACCTACAATACTAGATATATTTAGTTGGAACACTTAGCGAATGGTCCAGAATCATCGTGATACAACATCGTAGCTTAAACCAAATTCCCCTCCCCCCAATTCAATGTTGTGTGAGGATTTTTCGAGCGACTGCTAGTAGTTGTGAAAATCAAAATTGGAGGAAGGGGGAAACGGGCATGGGTGTTCCAACAAATTTGACGAGTATTGTAGGTTGAAAAAATCAACCTACTGTAGGTTAAAATTAAATTTTAATTCAACCTGTAACAGCTACCTAAAATAACCTTAAGGTTAAAAATACTTGGCAACCAAGTAATCTGTGATTTTGCACAACATTCGGTTGGCGCCATAACAGACGAATACAAAAGAATTTCGCCGTATTCTTTTTGAGCGATGATAGTAAAGAACATATTTAATTGCTTCTATTTTATCAATCGCATACCATATTGAGGAGCCTTAATAATAAAAAATGTCATAATAGAATGTGGTAATGGGTGATTGTGATGCTCACACATGATCTTGCGAGGGTAATATGTAGATATCATCACCAACAATAAAAAGTGACAAAATGCGGCTATCTAAACCGTCCACAAGGATCAAGAAGCCCCTTTTGTGCGTTCTGAGAACTCATTTAGGCAATATCAAGTTATTCCCAGCAAAGGGGAGCAAATCTAACACAGGCAATTCCCTTGGTTTTCTTAAGTAACTTCAGGTGTGGAGTGGAATGCCTGCATTCCATGGGACATATGGAGAACTAGACCCAAGCATGGAATTCTTTGGGAGCCTTATAAATTATATAAACAAAATCGAAAAAGACGAAACAAAACTTAACTAAGAAGGCTTACCGGGAAGACAAAATCACTCAGACCAAGGATAAATATGAGGTGGAAACAGTACTTTTACATTGTGACTTCTCTCTTAAGGATCAAAGTATTCTCAAAGAGTAACCGATGCGCAAACAGACAAGGTTAAGAATGCTGACAACTCAAACTGGGAATCTCTCTCGCTTTATGTGCTTTTTCAAGTTCCTGCAAAGCTTAATAATCATGGCTTAATCCTTTTAAGGTAATATAACATCGATTGTTTTGTGCAGTGTGACCTCCACTTAGCAGCAGGACGATTGATTCACGGTGGGAAGCTCTAAAGAAATGACGGTGAAAAGAACAACGTTAACGCCACAAAATAATTGTTTTAATGGACAAAAACAACGGCTCTCCACGCCCCGCACGTGCTTTTAAATTTATAAATCATTAATTTGCCGTTCTCTTCTTGACAACGACGTGAAATGATCTTATTTGAGATTACATGGAGGACGAGAGCCCCAGATGATGGATTTCCAATTTTATCCATAAATTTCCGTTTTGCGTATGAAATGACCATATTTGAGGTCAGATGGAGGACAAGAGCCCCAGACCAAAATTCCCAATTTTATCCCCAAGCTTCCGAGTTGCGTGTGATAATTTAATTCCTTGATCGCCGCAACACACTTTATATCCTGAAAATCTTGAACATATTGCGGGATTAGCTCAATATTACCAAATTTGAGACTGCCTTCAGAGGCTCTGTCTTATCAGCCCGAGGGTCTCTCGCTTTGCCTGAATGGAGGAAGTTTATCCATGATATATGTCCGACAGTGGGAACGGCTGACAACTTATCATGTATGTTGGATTCGAAGAAACAAATTACTGTGGTTTACGAAACTAAAACTAGTAACAGTTTTCACTACATCTTCCCCCGCGTAAGATAATACAGATGACAGGTAAGGTGTTTGGGACACCGATATTTTGTTATTTTGATATGGGCAAGCTGCAAATTAAAGACCGTCTGCATAGACCAAAAGAGCCAAAGAGGTTATATAAAACATGATTGCCTTTAGTCTTCTTACTTTTGATATTGTTTAACTCTCTTAAAATTATAACGTGTAATCTTACGAATATTTAAAATGCTATAATATGAGTATAATGTGGCTATGATTATTTTTTTTTAGGAAATAACGGGCTTTTTGTTGCCTTTTTAAACGTCATCTTGTATAATGGTGACCTTAATGAACTTGATTCCAACCCTCTCTCCACTGTCTGACTTATACACTTCCAGAGTGAGTCCCTTGTCGAGCATCAATCTTTTATTGAATCCAAATGTCCTCACGAAACCTCCGTCAGTGTAGCACGATCCCCAGCGCTCATTCAGTTTGAGTGTGAAGACAAACATACCTGGGTAAACTGAAACACCGATTGCGGATGGCATACCATCATGTCGCGTACGCTGTGATATGGTTTTGCCAGGGATGCCTTCAGATCCATAGCACGGAGCCGAGCCCGCATAATTGTCCTTATCCAATGTATCGAATCCCACAAACTTCTCACCGTCTGACAAACCGTATCTGATGTCGCTGTCCACGCTCTTTCCGATGCTGACGTCATTTGCAACCACGATCTCGACAGTCAGCGGTGTTGAGACTTTTATCACGCCTGGAGAAATCAATGGCACTTTGAGCAGAGCCGCGTAATATACGGAGCCTGAGTTGAATGTCAGCTGTTTGGTAGTTGACGTACGAGCACTGTCAATATACGAGGCATGCATCTCCAGCCAATTCGGAGTCATGGTCTGATGATAAATTACGTTTCCCTGAAAACAACGACAACAACAACCACAATTTATTTCACTCATTCTACCAAATAGATTATTTACAATTTACAAATTAATAAATTAATTTATAAGGTACTATTTGGCTACCTAAGATAACCTTAGAGTTAAAAATGCTTGGCAGCCAAGTAATCTTTAATTTTGCACAAGATTCGGTTGGCGCCGTAACAGACAAATACAACTCACACAATCGCCGTATTCTTTTTGATAATAAAGAAGATTTAATTGATTTATCAAACTCATACCATATTGAAGGACCTTGATAACAAAAAAAGTAATAAAAGCATGTGGTAATCGGTGTTTGTTATGTAGATATCACCATCAACGATAAAAAGCGACAAAATGCGGCCATCTAAACCGTCCACAAGAATCAAGAAGCCCCTTAATTAGCGAATGATGAGAGAGCTCTTTTGTTCGTTCTGAGAACTCATTTAGGCAATATCAAGTTATTCCCACCTGAGATGAGCAAATCTAACAGACAGACAATTCCCTTGGGTTTCTTAGGTAACGACGGGTGTGGAATGCCTGGATTCCATGGGACATTTGGAGAATTGGACCCAGGCAACGAATTCTTTGGAAGCCTTACCAATTGTATACACAAAATCGAACAAGACGAAACAAAACTGAATTAAGAAGGCTTACCGGGAAGACAAAATCACTCAGACCAAGGATCAATATGAGGTAGAAACAGTACTTTTGCATTGTGACTTCTCTCTTAACGATCAAAGTATTTTCGATGAGCAACCGATGCGCAAACACACAAGGTTAAGAAAAAAAATGCTGACAACTCAAACTGGGAATCTATCTCGCTTTATGTGCTTTTCAAGTTCCTGCAAAGCTTACCAATCACGGCTTAATACTTTTAAGGTAATGTTATATCGATTGTTTTGTGGAGTGTGACCTCCACTTAGCAGGACGATTGATTAGTGGGAAGCTCTGAAGCAATGACGGCGAAGAGGACAACGACAACGCCACAAAATAATTGTTTTAATGAACAAAAACAACGGCTCTCTACGCCCCGCACGTGCTTTTAAAATTTATGCAACATTAATTTGCCGTTCTCTTCGTGACAACGTGAAATGTCCTTATTTGAGATTAGATGGAGGACGAGAGCCCCAGACCGGATATATTTCCAATTTTATCCTTAAACTTCCGTGCTGCGTGTGACGGTTTAATTCCTCGTTCGCTGCTGCACAGTTTACTTCCTGAACAACTTCAACTTACAGCGGAATTAGTTCAATACCTCGAAGCTATATTTTCGGAAGTCGTCGTTCTTTTGGAGACTGCCCTCAGCTCTAGATCTGTCTGCGCGCGCTGTCCGAGGCTCTCTCACTTTTCTAAGGCTGGGAACGTCTGGCACCTTATCGTGTATCAAGTTGGATTCAAACAAACAATTTACTGGCGAATTAATTACATTCAGAAAATGTGGTTTACGAAATTGAAATTACAACGATAAGTTCCCTGAAATCGAATAACACTTAACCAAGTTTAAAGCAAGTTCAAAAGCCTCAGCATAATCATGTTTTTTTTGGGCATGCCTTCAAAGGTTACCAATCGCGGGCTAATTCTTGTAAGATCAGGTATCCTGCATTGTTTTGTTTATTCGTTGAGAGCGGAGCCACACTCAGTACTGGCACGATGATAACGTGTCAGATCTGTCCAAGCTTTCCTCATTTTTCCAGGATGGAGGAAGTTTATTTAAGATTTTAGGGGCAACCCTAAAACCTAGAATCTGGAATCCGGAATCCGGAATCACAGGTCATTGTTTTATCAATACAGAGAGTAAAAAATGTCCTAAACATTCATAAAAGCTAACCTTAGGCCTAAAAACGTTTGTTTAGGCCTAATTAGGCCTAAGGTTAGCTTTTATGAATGTTTAGGATATTTTTTACTCTCGGTATTGGTAAAACAATGACCTGTGATTCCGGATTCCGGATTCTGGGTTTTAGGGTTGCCCAGATTTTAGCGTACAGGATAAACAAACAACAGCAGAGGAAATGAGAGAGATGTGGGCTGAGCTGAAGGGAAAAAATAAATGAATTCTAAGATGATCGCGTTTCCTTGCCTATATATAAGTTATCTCATTGGTATCGTGTTCCACTGACACAAATGATCGTGCATTTTGAACACTTCCCAAGTCGGGTCCTTAAAATAAAAAAAAAGGTACGCATTCCTTACATGTCACATTGTGTCTACTGTATAAGCTTCTTCTACTGAAGGAAAATCAAGGGAAGGAAATTTACCAAATTTGATTTGGATGACTCTTGATGGCTAGTATCATTCTGTGTTGAGTTCTTTAACAAGACACAAAACAGTGTCATTTATTGCAGAGTAAATGTATTGATTGCCTAGCTTAAAAAATGTGATTCAAACTAAAACAATAAATAGCCTGTTGTGTTTAGGTCAAAATTTAAAAGGACGCTATTAAAGTGACGAAGTACATAATTTGATCAGTTTTGCTATGTTAAAACTGCTTGATGTTGACATAGAGGCAAACAGAGACAAATTAAATATTTTCAGTTAAGATATTGAAAGTTGCTATGACTTGTAAGGATTTCAAAATTGTTCTTGTAGCTTTGTGGAATAATAAATGCTAGACTTCGTAAACGTAAAGTGAAAACACAAGTTATTTGAAACCGTTGCAATAAAAATAACTGGAACAATAATGTTAATTACAAACTCATCTACTTGTCTTAATTAACAGCTTTTCAAAGGCAACAAAGGCCCTTGTAGAAAGAAAAACAGAAAAATTTAGTGTCACCCAATGAGGAGAAATTACAAGTTGATATTGAACTAAAGAGAAGGTTGATGATCATTGCTAACCTAACATACATGTAGTATGATTGGAGTTTGAATGACATGTTTATAACTTTCACCAGCCATTGGTGTTATAGTGGAATTGTGCTATCCGCACTGTTCATTGTTCCACAAGTTTAGTTATATGATTTGATTGAGGACTGAATTTCAGTTAAATGTTTTCAAGTTCAAGTGACTTCTGCAATTATATCAATGTCAGACTTTCTTCCTCTGAAAAGGGGGGCTGCTTAATGCAAGATTTACGGTAATTCCACACGATTTCAGAAAAGGCTCAAATTCCGAATTTCATTTCAGTGAAATGATAAATTGTTTTCCTTTATCGGAAGCGATTTCGTCCGGAAATCCGAGCCTAGTAAAAATATCGTTCAGCGCCTTGATGACCTCGCAAGAGGTCGTCTTTTTCAATGTGACGAAAGCGTATCATTGACCTTAGATAGCTAAAACAAGACTCTCTTATTATTGCCTTATTTACTTCTCATAAAGTGCATTTTAGATGGCCGGATTCTTTGGGAACAGTTAGTAAATTGGAAACCCATGGGCTGGCTTCAGTTACCTCTTCAATAACACCGTCTTCAAGCATTCTATCAAGCTCATTTTATTGACTGCAACAATTGCATCTTAGGTGTTGACTGACAGGTTTGACGTTAGGGTCATTGGATACCAGGCCTTACGCTGGTTTTCACTAGCAACGCAAGCATAAGCACAAGCAACACACGCAGGCGCATTTACTTGTTGTTAATTAGTGTTTATTGTTCTAACAAAAGGTTTTAATGAACAGCAAGCTACTGAGTTTGCGTATGCTTCTGGTGCTTATGCTCGCGTCGCTAGCCTTTCCTATGACTTTGAAAATATCATCATATTCCTTTAACAAGGAGGCTAGTAGCTTATTCTTATCAGAATCTCGTTTGACAGACTTGAATTCAGTGATGATGATTTGTAACTTAATAACTAGAATCTGACTGAAATCGATAAAACTACAGTGACGATCCTCAAAAATCTTCGACGCACATGATTTCGATCGCAGTGTACATCTGACAGGTCTACCACTTCACTATGACGTCAAATGGCATCCCGCACATTTGATTATCGATTCACGATCGGCTATCGATATGTTAACAAACTTTTTTGCGTAACTTAGTGTATACTGCGCATGCGCATGCGCAGTAGACACAAATATTCGAGTTGATGTTCAGGTCGACAATAATATTGTGACAAACATGGTTCCGCCTCGCCTGGTACAGACGGCTTAAATTCAGTTAGACCAAATAAAGTTCTCCTCAGTGTCACGTTCAGTTCTTGCACGTGCGGACTAAAACTACTTATGATAAGACTTTTGATCATGGCTTAAATTAAACTGATGCAAACTCGATGCAAGTTTGTTTCTGAATTAAAGACAATTGCCTTCAGCCAGGCACTTATTTCATATAGGACACTGAAAACAACGGTCAATGTTTTGACGATAACCGTGAAACACTTAAAAAATATATAAAACAGAAGCATCATACATCCTTATGTAACAATAAATTTAGGGAAGAATAGAAGATTGTCACTCATGCATGGAAGATGGTATATGCTTCGGTTGAACTGGCCGCCATCTTGAAAATGTAATAACAAGGGTAATCTTAGAAGTGGGCTACTTTCAGAATAGATAATCACGACAGCAAAATTGAGAACTGCAATAAGTACAATCTGATTCAAATTTTTTAGCCTTAAGATTTAGACGGTAACATATTTTACGTTTCTTTTTTGTTTTTTTCATCTTTTCTACATATTGGTGGTACTGCGCATTCGCGAACCGAGGATAGCACGTCCACGTGACCAACTGTTACGGGTGTACTTTTTAAGGAGGGGGTGGAGGATATTACAAGCGACTATTTGAGGAGCAGAACGAGATTTATTATGTGTCAGCAAGAGATAATCAGAATGATGATCAATTACAAAAGTCGTAGAGAAGCCCTGTGAACAGTTCCTAAGTCTTTTAGTGCGCGAAGAGGTTATTCAAAAAGAGCGAAGAATCAACCAATTTGGAGCGAAATCAACCTTAATAATAATAATAACAATAATAATAATAATAATAATAATAATAATAATAATAATAATAATAGTTTATTGATATCCCTCTCGAAGCCTAAAGGCTGAATTACAAGGATGGTCAGTGACAATAACAGACATACAAAGACAGTCAAATAGATAATTATCATGTATTCCTATTCCGGAACACGGTCAATCGAATGCACCCTAAGCGTCATCTTGGATAATGGTGACCATGATTGACTTGATTCCAACTGTTTCCCCTGCGTGGTCTCGATACACCTCCAAAGAGAGTCCTTTGCTTAGAATCAGGCGGTTATTGTAGCTGACGGTCTTCACGAGGCCTCCATCATGTGCAGTATAGCACGATCCCCAGCGCTCATCCAGCTTAAGAGTAAAAACAAACCGACCGGGGTAAAAAGAATCACTGGGTTTAGGGGGTACAGCTCTCCATGGAAGACTCGATAGGGTCGCGCCAGAGACACCTTCAAGTCCATAACACGGAGCACTTGAATCGTAGTTGCCTTTGTCGACAGTCTGAAAGCCCACAAACTTCTCACCATCTGACACGCCATACTTGATGTCGCTGTCCGTGCTCTTTCCGATGCTGACGACATTTGCGACCACAATCTCGACAGTCAGCGGTGTAGAGACCTTAATTACACCAGAAGAAACCAATGGCACTTTGAGAAGAGCCGCGTCTTCCACTAAACCTGTGTTGAATGTCACCTGGGAGGCAGTTGATGTACGGGCGCTGTCCATATACGAGGCATGCGCTTCTAACCAAGAGGGAGTCATGGTCTGATGATAAATCACTCTTCCCTGCAAAAAAGGCAAACAAGGCTCAGCATGTGTTTTTACAGTTGAATGCAGAGTTTAATTCTCTTTGTGTTATAATTGGCTAACAAAATCTGGTGCGAATCCGCAACCAAAGTAGAAATTGAATCCATCTCAATGGCGCCTTCTTGTTTGCGTTTCTTGACCTGCTTGCCTTAAAAAAGTTTAGTTTTTTGAAGTCTTTATGATGGAAGACTTTAATTTAGAATGTAAACAAAAAAGGGTTTTTGAAGCAACTTAGACAACATCTAAGCTTCAACAACAAATCGTCCAACCAATTAGCAGTTTTGGTAAATGGATTGAGCGACTTCATTTGATATCGGGATCGGAATATTCTCGTTCACTATTTTTTCAGTTTTTTCGCGATATTTAACCTATGTCGAATTTTCTAAACCATGTACCTCTATGACGACTTCCTTTTTAGTGATTAATTGTTTGTGAATATTCAGTTGAAATTTACGAGTCTCTTATAGCTCAATGGTTTCGCACGTCAACTAGTAATCAAAAAGTCGCAGTCGTACAATATTTGACTATTTGCCCTTCAGAATTGAGAGCCCACCTCTTGCAAACAATTTTTGCCTTTGTTGCACTGGAGACTCAGAGCGTTTTCATTCTTCTTCAGATAAATTTAGCCACCCTTT
>OX421453.1:38849684-38882184 GCA_949126865.1 Montipora capitata | reverse complement strand
TTCCCTTACAATAGTTGAGCACCAAGACTCACTTCGAAACCGAGACAAACAGCAACTCGGAAATGGCCCATTCGATTTTGCGATTTTACTTGTGCGACCAAAAGTACGATAGAAATATTGAACTCTGATTGAACGTAACAAAAATCTCCAGAAATGTTTTTCGCTGACGGCAAATTGTTTTATTCTCGATCGACACTTTCTAGAAGTTCCTTCTGCTCTCCTTAAAAACTACATATTAATATTTATAAATATACTTTGTATGTGTAATTAAATGGCGACGAGTGAAATTAGGAAATAATTTCACGCGGGTTTTGTCAAAATTCTGATAATTCTTCTAGTCCCGAGCCTTTAGAATCATGGGTGATTTGATATTGTGATATTGACACCGACATTTTGTTATTTTGATATGGGCAAGCTGCAAATTAAAGACCGTCTGCATAGACCAAAAGAGCAAAAGAGGTTATATAAAACATGATTGTCTTTAGTCTTCTTACTTTTGATGTTGTTTAACTCTCTTAAAATTATAACAAGTAATCTTACGAATATTTAAAATGCTATAATATGTGTATCATGTTGCTATGATTATTTTTTTCAGGGAATAACGGGCTTTTTGTTGCCTTTTTAAACGTCATCTTGTATAATGGTGACCTTAATGAACTTGATTCCAACCCTCTCTCCACTGCCTGACTTATACACTTCCAGAGTGAGTCCCTTGTCGAGCATCAATCTTTTATTGAATCCAAATGTCCTCACGAAACCTCCGTCAGTGTAGCACGACCCCCAGCGCTCATTCAGTTTGAGTGTGAAGACAAACATACCTGGGTAAATTGAAACATTGGGTGTGGAGGACACATCATCATGTTGCACATGCTCTGATATGGTTTTGCCAGGGATGCCTTCAAGTCCATAGCACGGAGCTGAGCCCGGATAATTGTTCTTATCCCAAGTATGGAATCCCACAAACTTCTCACCGTCTGACAAACCATATCTGATGTCGCTGTCTTCACTCTTTCCGATGCTGACGTCATTTGCAACCACGATCTCGACAGTCAGCGGTGTCGAGACTTTTATCACGCCTGGAGAAATCAATGGCACTTTGAGCAGAGCCGAGTTGCTTACGGAGCCTGAGTTGAATGTCAGCTGTTTGGCCAGGGCGCTTATACAGGTCTCTTTCCGCCCTGGTTTGGCAGTTGACGCACGAGCGCTGTCAATATACGAGGCATGCATATCCAGCCAATTCGGAGTCATGCTCTGATGATAAATTACGTTTCCCTGAAAACAACAACAACAACAATTTATTTCACTCATACTACCAAATAGATTATTTACAATTTACAATTTGATAAATTAATTTATTAGGTACTATTTGGGTACCTAAAATAACCTTAAGGTTGAAAATGCTTGGCAGCCAAGTAATCTTTAATTTTGGACAAGATTCGGTTGGCGCAGTAACAGACAAATACAACTCACACAATCGCCGTATTCTTTTTGAGCGAAGATAATAAAGAACATTTAATTGATTTGTCAAGATCAACGAACGCCGAATGATTAGCTTTCAATAGAGCGTTTTCATTTGACGTCACGGCGGCCATGTTGGTGTTCCAAAACAAAGAAATGGCGGCCATGATGGTGTACCAAACTAATCCTTCGGGAATTGAACTCTATTTTTATGCAAATGCTTTCTTTTGTTTCAGTAATCCAATATGGCTGCTGGTCACGTGAGTGAAAACGCTTAATTCTGGTAGTGCACGTCTGCAGTAACTAGGTCTAAGCGCCGATTTTTAAAATGGTTACCTTTTAGTTATTGTTGCGTATATGTGTAGTTATTACTGTCAAATACCGATTTTCTAACATTCGACGTTTGGTATTCGGCATTCGGCATTTGGCAAAATACCCCTTCCGAGCTTTAGATGGGATTTGAACCTACGACCCTCCGTCAATGATCTAGTCGGATACTCCAACCACTGAGCTACTGGAGACTCAATGGTGACCAAAGGTGAAATGTGGGTCTTTCACTCAAACTGCATCGCGCGGTTACAAAGTCAAATAACGCCATGACAGCATAGCTCATAAATGGCTCAAATCGCCTTGGATCTGGAAAACAACCACACAGGAGGGAAGGTTACCCACAAGCGCAACAAGAAAAGTCTTTTAAGTTGTGATTCTTTTTTTTTATATATACGGAATAATCTTCTTTTAAAATCTTTTATCGGGATTCCGAAACAAATCCTTATATTTTTGGCCATCACTAAGGTACTGGATTACAGAATATCAAAAAAATCATGGGTGATTTGATATTGTCATATTGACACTGGTATTTTGATATTTTGATATGAGCGCGATAATTTGATATTATCATGATATTTGATATCATAAATATTTTTGCTCTTTGGCCATTTCAATTTCAGCAGGAAAAGAAAACAAACAGTGGTTAAAAACATTTTCATTTTATACTTGACGTTTCGTATGCTGCAACATACATCATCAGAAGTGACGGTTAAACCTGTTACACAAAAACTTGAGCGAGGCAATGGTGACTAGTTACAATGTATTATAACAAAAACGTAACTTCCGGTAGTTGATACTTCCGGAAGAAATTGATGAAAGCTTCTCACTAGTACTACCAATGTTTTCATTATTAGAGAGGGTTTTAAATCCCTGATTAATAGCGATTCTTTAATTTTACACTGCAAGTCAGACTTTCCAGTAGCGAGGATTTCAAAATGGTCCCATTTGATGTTATGACCGGTAGAAATAGTATGGTCTGTTTCGAACAAATTAGACGGTCCTCATGTTATCTTGATATGACACGCTAGGCTAGTCATGCAACCGATTAAACATCATGACCTCTTGGCACAAGATGTACGTCCGTCAACGTTTGGATGGAAGTCGGATGCGAAACATCACCCATACCAATACGGTCACCACGGTGTACGAAGATGAAGGTACCCCGACCGTACGACGCACCTCATCACGGATTAGTAACCTATAAAAAGGAGATCGAGGTTTCCCCTAGGATCCATTCTTCATCATGGTCCGAACATGAAGAGAACGACTCGTGGCACGACGAGGTCGACGACGACAACGCGGTGGTATCCTACCTTTGTTAGCTTTGGTGATTCCCGATCGGATCGCCGCAGGCAAAGCGGCTGTCTTAGGTGGTGTGGGCGCCGCCGCTGGTTACCGGGTCAAAAAAGGGTTGCAAGCCGCCACCCGGCGACGTCGACGTTAAGAGTACAAAAAAGACAGAGGCTCTTCCTCCTCATCATCATCAACATGCCGTGGCGGATCGGACGTCAACTCCCGCTTCTTCGGAGTATCTTGAAATTAGCACATCATCAGACACGTCGCAAACGGCTGCAGTCGGCCAATGCCGATCAGATCAATGCTTTGAGCGAATTGGTCATGAATATGTTACAGGTAAATTTGAAATTCAGGTTGAAATGATTCTCAACCTGGTAAATTTGATTTTAAGCTAGGTTGAAATTGAAAGTAGGAAACACCAACAAATAGTCCATCAATTGTTAGCAAGTACTTGTATATTGGTAAGTAAATCGGTGCTGGAAGTAAGGGGATGTGGTTAGCGTACGTTTTTCATGAGTTTGTCTGTAAAAAACGCCTTTGGTTGTTATTAAGTCTAAGCATTGACTTTAACTTCCCCCAATTTTGGTAGAATATCTCTAAATTAACACAACTTGTGTTAGCCATTTTACGAACCTTACAGGGCCACGCTTTGCGCACGAGTAAACTTTGCAGAATTTACTATGACCGAGAAGAGTCTGGGCCCTCTTGCGCCAGGAGAAAATTATTTGCTATTAAAATTAATGACGACTGCTTGTCCAAGTCCTGTGTGGTTTAGCGGTTAGTTACGGCTAAGAATTCAATACTGGGGTATATCAGAGGTGCCCGGTTCAAGTCTCGGTGAGTGCAGTTCAATGCGATTTCTTTCTTTCATGTGCACATTGGAATTGAATGGGTGTTGTATGACGAATGCATCAGAGGATGGAAGGTTAAAAAGAATAGAAAAAGACAGAAAGAGAGTAAGAAAAAAAAAAAAGAGAGTAAAGAGGAAAGTGGGAGGAGGGAAACGCCATTTTTTTGGTTTTTTGTTTTGTTTTCAACCCCCCTAAAAAAACTTTGCCCTTTTTTTTCAACCACAAACCCGTAAAGAATATCCCTTTTCAAACAGTTGATATGAAACTAGGTTAATTACATTCACCTAGTTTGATTTAAATTTACCTGGTTTGATTTATTTTCACCTAGTTTGATTTAAATGGACCTCCATTTAATTTCAACCTATAACAGCGTCGTGAGATCATGATGGCTCAAATGGGTCGTGGTCTTTGGCAAGGAATGAACACGGCGTGCTAGCATTGTGTCCGACGACGATAAGACCCGTCCCGTGACTCAAGCGTGGTGATCCAGGCATCAATCAATTGGACAAGATTTCCAAACCACACGACATTGATTACTCCAAGGGTAAGAATTTACAAGACAAGTGAAAAGCCGATGCCAAAATGGTCAAGGCGATCAGTAACCTTCCTGGCAAGAAAACCTGGACCGAAGCCATAGTCAAGAGAATCATGCAAGCCAACAAGAATTCAAATTGTAATGGTTCTTTATGGTGGTTGACATTAAAAACGTTGGAAAAGACAGTCACGTGTTCTAGTTGTCCAGTCATCTCGGAACCCTTTCAACCAATTACCAGTCGATGGGGACTATAAAAAGAAGGGGTAACCCCTCCATCCCTTAAGTCTTCTCACATGGGGACTATAAATCCCTGCATTCCTATTTTCTGGGTAGTAAGAAATTTACTATGCGTCAGAGATAGTTTGTGTGATAACGATGAAAAGCAATAATCATGGAGAGGCCCTGCCTACTGTTTCTTACTGTTTTAGCTCGGGAAAGTGATTATCAGTTCAGGTTGAGCTTTGTGTTCAAGGGAAGAATCAACCCGATTCGGGGCGAAATCAACCTCATTTCCAGGTCTTTTCGCCGCTGAAAATTGTGAGGGAATTGTCCTCCCCCTTAACTGAACCTAAACTGCGAGTATTCTCTCTTTTGCTTTAAAATCATTGAAACGTACGCGTAAGTTGAAAAAGTGGCTGAGGCTGCAAAAATACTGCGGGTGTTAGTTAAAGCGATCGTTCTAATCAACGCCCGCAGCTCCGCAGCTAGTCTTTGCGCCGCACCCGCAACTCCAGCCATTTTGAAAGTTCGCGTCCGTTTCAGCGATTTTCGAGCAAAGGAGAGACTGCTCGCAGACTAAAATGAACCCTGATGGTGACAAACGGTAACAAAAAAAAAAACATGCAGTTTTGATCACAATTTTGTGTCTTTTAGCCTTGCGTAGATCCATATTTACCATTTTCGTGAATATTACGTCAAAGGCGAATACATTTGACACAAACAACCCACACACGGTTCGTGAAGAGTAGGGGGAGACCCCCAGTGTTAGGGTCTCTCCTCCTTTGACATTCATGCGTGGGCTGGGTGGGTGAGATCCCCGGGGGGGGGGGTACTCCCTTATAAGGGCTTAATGGGGACGTGCGGCCAGCCAGGGTATGTTTTTCGGGAGTTTTGTCTTGAACAGGGTATCGAATTTATCATTTTTTGTCTTAATCAGGGTATCGATTTATCAATTTTTGTCTTAAACTGGGTTAAATGTCTTGAACAGGGTATCAAAAATCGGAATTCTGTCTTAAAATGGGTTGGAAAATCAACCATATTTGTCTTAAACAGGGTCAGGGTATGAGGGGCCGCGCCGCACCTCCCCAACCAGGGATACATCGAGTACCCCCCCCCCCCCCCCGGGGTGAGATCAAGTATGGACAAATAGCAGCTGCAGAGGTGCATTTACAAGCTGACGTCCAATATCACCTAAGAGAAAGAATTGTAAACGAGACTGTATGTGATATGTGCGATTAGTAGATCAATTACAAGTTCAAACGCATTTTCTCATCGAATTCTTGTTTTTATTTAATGGCTCAAAAGTGACATTAAAAATGCTTCCTGTTTCCGTTTTTTATTTTACTGCGCTAACATTACTAATTCTATAGTTCTAGATATAAATCTGGTTTACGAAACAGGGTTTTCTTGTTGTCACACTAAGCGTCATCTTGCATAATGGTGACCACGATTGACTTGATTCCAACTCTTTCCCCTTTGTCGCCTCGATACACTTCTAAAGTGAGTCCTTTACTGAGAATCAGGCGGTTATTGTAGCCGACGGTCTTCATGAGGCCTCCGTCATGCGCAGTGTAGCACGATCCCCAGCGCTCATTCAGCTTAAGAGTAAAAACGAACCGACCGGGATAAAAGGAATCACTGGGTTTATTAGTGTTCCAACCTTCATGTCGCAAGGCTGATATGGTCGCGCCAGAGACACCTTCAGCTCCATAACACGGAGCATTTGACCCGTAGTTGCCCTTGTCGCAAGCTTCAAATCCCACAAACTTCTCACCATCTGACAAGCCATATTTGATGTCGCTGTCCACGCTCTTTCCGATGCTGACGTCATTTGCTACCACAATCTCGACAGTCAGCGGTGTAGAGACCTTAATTAGACCAGAGGAAATCAATGGCACTTTGAGAAGAGCCCCGTTGGCCACTGAACCTGCGTTGAATGTCAGTTGTTTGGCATTTGATGTACGGGGCCCTTGGATATACGAGGCATGTGCTTCTAACCAAGACGGAGTCATGGTCTGGTGATAAATCACGCTTCCCTGCAAAGATGGCAAAGAAGGCTCAGCAAGTGTTTTTACAGTAAAAGGCAAAATTTACTTGTCTTCGAGAAACGTCACGTTGTAACTGGCCAACAAAATATCACGGTGCGAATTAGCAACCAAAGAAGAAATTAAATCCATCTCGATGGTGCCTAGTAATTGTCTTTATGATGGAAGACACGGGAAGAACTTAAATTTGAAATGTAAACATGAAAGGATTTTCAAAGCAAATTGAGACAAACGTACATCAACGCTTGTAAAACACACTGTCCTACCAATCAGTAATTTTGGTACATGGAGCGAGTTCATTTTATATCTGGCGAGAGGTTAAAATATGTAAACCCGAACTTTTGGTGATTACAAAATATTGCTATTCATCTGCAAGCTGCCGCAGATATCGGAATCTTTTCGTTCCCCATTTTTTTCGGTTTCTACGATATTCAGCCTATGTCGAATTTACTAAATCATTTACTTCTATGACAATTAACTTCCTTTTGGTGAATAATTATTTTGGAAAATTCACTTGAAATTTACGAGTCTTCTATGGGTCTGGCATCCGAGGTCGCAGATTTGTCTCCTATAAAGGAGTACTCGGGTTTTTCCGAGGATACCCGAGACACCATTAAAAAAAAAAGAACAAAAAGGATTTTCATTTCATACACCGGGGTTAACATACAACATCTCTTTCAGTACAACACGAATTCAGCTGAATATTGTGTACATCGGTTTGCGTCATCTCTAATTTGTTGGTCAATAATCCCCTACACACAACTTCAAGTTACCGAGGACACAACTCCACTCAGCGCCAGTATCGATGCAAGGAGGGTAAAACTCAGCATTTTGACGGAATTTCGCGTCGGCTTCTCGATGGATCACTGGATTTCAAGTTCGCGTTGTGCTCGCAGATGTAACCAACCAAAGAATGAATTGGTTAATTGGATGAGTCACTGAGAACACTCTGCCAGTGCTTTTGTTAAAAACCTGACAAGAATTTTTGTCTTGTTGTGACTGTTTATCTTTTACTATGATGTAATTATTGCATTACTTAGTTTCCTTAAATTTTGTAATATGATGTGTCCAATTAATTGATTGTACCTACTTCCTCAACAAATTCAAATCAGAATAAATGCTGGTCATAACGTTTTGTACGGTGTGGCTTGGGTGTTGATATTAGGAACTTCAAGATCAACGACAACGTCACCTCAAATAATAAACTTTCAGTATTGTAACTCTTAGGCAATCATCCCATTTTGTTCACGTCGTACAAGATGAGTGAAGTATCCTAAAATGAAATTGGAACGAAAAGCTGTTTCAGAGTAAAAGAGAGATAAGGAAAAGTTCACATTTTTATGTTCACGTTCACTTGTCGTCAAAACCTCAATTTTGTTGAGTTCACGTCGTTGAACATTATGCAAAGTACCGCAAAATTGTCTGTGCTAGTGCGTGCCGCACGTACAGCACGAATTATTTTCCTCTTTTATAGCCAATGATATCATTGTTTTGTGGTCATCGCTACCGTAGTCATAGTCGTTTCTTCAAACTCCCTGGTAGGATGAATGGAAGTGAACGGGCCGTGCCCACCAGCGGATTGAAGGTTTTCAAATCACAAACCGCACAGCTTGTTCAAATACTAGTTAATGAAGTTATTGATTGAAAGCTTTCATTTTGAACAAACCGTGCCAGCAAATAAACAGTATTTTTATAAGTAAGTCGACCAAAGCCTGCGTAATCTTTTAATAATAGGGAGCTTAAGAAACGACAACTGTGACGGCAACGAGAACGTCTCAAATTTGCATATTTGGTGGACAGAGACAATAGCTTTGCACGCTCTGCACGTGCGTGTTTCACTTTCGTTCATTTCTTTGCCGTCGTCAGCAAAACAACAACGTGAAATAGCCAAATTTGAGGTGTTATCAAGAACGTCAGCACTTGAGGATAAATTTTCATTATTCTCCCCTAAATTAAGTGCCGTTCAGACAAGTGTCTTTTTGAGGAACTGCCACACCCTTGTCATATTAAAAAGGTTGAAATAGTCACAAAGCGATTAAAATAACGCGAATTTGTGTTTTAAGATGACGTTCTCGTTGCCGTCGCCGTTGTCGTTGCTCAACATGAGCACGTGCGCGTACAAAACGTAAGAGGTTTCCCTCAAACTAAGCCCGATAGCGAAATAAATGCTCTTTTTCTCTCAAACGAGCACGGTGACCCCCGAATTTTTTTTCAGGTATTTGCTAAGAACAATCTAATAAAGAACATATTTGAAGAAAAAAAAAAAGTTTGATAGTAGAACATGAATTTTTTTGGAAAACAGTTCCGTACTGGGTGTATTTTGGCCAAGGCGAGGACTTCAAGCTAACCACGGAACTGTCCCAAAGAGTGCACTATTCCCACAACCAAGCAATCAAAAACGGCGTAAATGAAGCCATACTGCTTATGTGAATAAAAGAAGCTTTATTTTCAAAATAAAGTTTTGTATCTTTCAAGTAACGAAGACTTAATTCTGTATGAAGGTGATTCGAATTTTTAACGCGCAACCAGTAAAAATACCCCATTTTAAGAGCCTGCTGACGCTTAAACAAGCACGGTGACCCCATTTTTTTATTGCATTTTTTTAATGTTCATATATCATGAATGTTAATTATGCCAAGTTTCCAAAAAAGTTTGATAGTAGAATAATTTCAAGGGAATTACCTTAAGCAAGGGCGACGACGACAGCTACGTGAACGTCACGAAACAATTGGTCTAAAGAACAAAAATAAAAGCTCTAGACGTCTACATTTGGGAACATTTCTATGCCGTTCTCGTCCTCAGAACGACGTGAAGTGAACGCCACAAAACAATAGCTCCAATGAGCAAAAACAAAAGCTCTGTACGCCCTGCACGTGTATTTTTCATTTTGGTACATTTCTCTGCTGTCCTCATCCCGACAACGATTTGAATTGACCACATTTCAGGTTGTGTAGAGGACGTGAGAACATGACGAGACATTTTTAATTTTCTCCCCAAATAACCGCACAATTCATGCTAATTTTATTCCTGCAATGTTGATACACAATTTCCATTCCGAACGAATTGGGATTCTAATATTTTTAGACGACATTCTCTTTGGCGTCGTAGTCGTTGCGTAAGCTCCCTAATACTTGTGATGTTAAGTCTCTCTGGTGTCAGTTGAAGGATGAATGGTAGTGGACAGGCCGTGCCCATCAGCGGATTGACGGTTTTCAAATACCAAACCGAACAGCTTGTTCAAATAATTAGTGAAGTTAGTGAGTGAAAGATTTCATTTTGAACAAACAGCACAAGCAGATAAGCAGTAATAGGTCGACCAAAGCGTGCGTTATCTTTTAGTAATTGTGATGTTAAGTCCCTCTGGTATCAGTCGAAGGAAAAAAAATCCTATTTGTTTATTAACTTGTGGTCTAGTGGCTAATGCAAATCTCATTACGCTCCTGGCCTTAACAAGAAACGTGCCACATATGTAAAAAGCTGTGACATTCACGGATGACGTCCCGGCAAACACAAGACAGGAATATTATACCAACACAAGCGAGCGGCAAAACAAAGAAGTTCACAGTTTTTTTTTTTCACTAGAGAGAACTAACTTTCCTACTTTCTTTTATTTAAAGGGGACACCCATCTTCGGACTGCTAAAGCGGCCCCTTTGACGAGAAAAATCGTCTAGCCGGCGTTAGACAGAGTAAAATCTATCTAGTCTCACCGTCTTAGGAGGCACTATAAGGGAATTTAAGATCTACGACGGCGACGGTCGACGAAAACGTCACCTCAAAATATAACTTGGCTCTATCGTAAGTCTTTCGCGATTATTCAGTCTAGTTCGCGTCGTACAATGTGGGCAAAGTATCCTAAAAATAAATCGGTACGAGCGGTTTCAAATTTAAAATAGAGAATGAAGGATTCTCTGTTGCATGCTTACGTTGTCGTCAAAACTTCAAATTTGGTGATTTCACGTCGTCGTTATGCAGAGGACCGCAAACATACTTGCTAAAATCCGTGCTGCACGTGCAGCACGATTATTTATGCTCTTTTAACCAATGATATTATTGCTTTGTGGCGTTGTCGTAGTGTAGCCGTCGTCGTTTCTTAAATTCCCTTATGTTAAGACCGCCATAATGAGACAAGGAAAACAAAGAGACAAGGTCTCTTCTCACAGATGAGCTACTGAAGAAGAATCGATTCATCAAAATACCATCTCGTGTACTGTGCTTAAACTTGTCTTTAACAAAGACCTAAAGGTCGTGAAATCCTGGTTCAGAAGAAAATACTTGAAAACAACTCAAAGACGTAAGATTTCTCTGTTAGGTCGAGTCCTTGTCAGTGTAATTCTTTCAACTTTCACTGCCTCAACATTTTTTTCAACATCCGTTCGATTGCTGACTGCTGGGGTGGGCAAACGGTTTCGACACATCAACATCAGGTTATCTCTGGATGGTGAATTTAATTTCAAAACTCACATCAGCTCTGAGAAGGGTTCGACAGTTTTTTCCTTTAATCACTAAATATGCTCCATACTAATAAGGCATTTGTCCTTCAACACTTGAACTACTTTGCCCCTTCATCTTGCTTGAGGAAGAGGGAAAGTTCAAATCAATCGACTACACAGTTTTTTTGGTATAAGAACATTCAGGGTGAGATGAACCAAAATTCTAAGAACATATCCCGGGTGATAATCACGGTGTAACGAAGTTTTACTTGTTCTCATTCTCATTTGGTTTTCTGTTTTTGTGAGTAGCAGAATAAAGGTAAAAAAAAATGAATAGTCTAACATAGCTAGTCCAACATGACAATTTTCTTAAATCAGGTGTAATCTTAGAGAAATAAAGGATATTACTTGGCCGCGCGGGGATCATTAGTACGACTTTTTTTTATCTTCGAGTGCTGATGTAACGTGAACAAGTGCGCGATGCTGTAAGCCCGAGAAGATAAAATTCGTATCCCCCAGCTGCCATGTAATGCTCTGTTTTATATATAGATACTGATGAAATACCCAGACTAAAAACAACTTGTTTTATTCATTTTGGGAATGACGAAAAAGTGATCACCTATCGCTAAAACACGAATTTTGTGTAAAATGAAACAAGATATGAAAGTTATGAAAAACAAATATTGAGCCATAAACATGTTAATGCTGTGGAAAACAATTATATAGAGTGTCTTCACTCACGTGATCAGCAGGCTTGTTTTTCCACCGAAACAAAATAAAGCGTTTGATGCGTGATAATAGAGCTCGATTTGGGGACACCAACATCGCCACCGTGACGTCACGTGAAAACACTCTATTACAGCACAAAGGTATCTTACAATGAAGGGGAAGCTCGCTTTTTATTGGCTAATCGTCTTAATTATAATGACGAGGCATATGTCATCACTTGATCTCCACTGCGCGATGAAAATATATAATATTTTTGAGTAAAAAGGAAAATCTTAGTGTTTTATGAGTATCTTCATAATAAAATGGTTGTGGGTATGCCTCTCACGAAGTGGTCCTGAACTTCCGGAACAACCGGAAAATCCCGTCCCAAATACTACTGGTCGATGTGATTGGTTTCGAGAGACCAACCGGAAAATGCTGTTCCATTCGCCACTTGAAAATTATCGAACTGCATTACTTTGAATATAATATGGATTAAAATATTTTCATAAGTTTTTAGACCCGCAGCGTCTTTCGTTTCAGAAAATACTGTATTTTTAATTTCCGAATTTCGCCTTTGCGTGACACCAAGATAGTGGCTGTTTGGTTGGGAAAAAAAGGCCTTTCCTTTTTACTTTCAGCAGTTGCTACGGTTCAAATCTGAAGAGATTGTGTTAATGTGAATGTGTACCAGTTGGCAAAGCGAATTCGACCATTTTGGTTTATTATATTGGTACACCAAAATGGCGCCTCCATACAAACCTCGTAAACGTTCTGGGAGACGTTTCGGCCAATAACTAAACAAAATTGGTGTATCACACAGACTTAAGACTTTTGAGAAGTTATTTATGTATTAGTCTTTTATAACATTTCGTTTTCTTGGCCTTTTAGAATTTATTTCTTTGTTGCGTGACAGTGAAGAGCGCTCCCAGTGAAGCCTGGGCCCCAAACAATAGAGACAGAGGAAGTCTGAGTACCCAACAGGAAGAATGGCGGACGAACTTCTTCAAAAAACGCTTGAAAAAGCCATTGTTGCTTTCCATAAAATCTGTGATCGCATTGTCTATCCAGAGAATAAGTGTTCAAAAATCCATCTAGCAGATGCTGCTTTATCGACTGTGATTGGTGGAATAACCTTTCCTCTTTGTTTGGGATTTCTTCAGAGGGGCATTTTTCGTCCATTTCGCATTACCTCAAACCTTCGAGTTTTCAGTTCTTTATGTGGAAGCATCTCTACAATAATCGCTGGCTCTTCAGCCTCCTTAGCTTTTCTTTCTAGCGTTTTGCTGTTGAAAGAAATTAAGCGAAATCCATTGAAAACGTTCGCCGAAAAACAGCCGAATAGAACAGTGCCTGTGGTAGTGTCTTCGAAGGACGTCCCCATCTATGGAGTTGCGAGTTTAGTCGTGTTCAAATTACTTCGTGGCAGGTTTAAATCGGTTTTGCCAAGCAGCTTGATCCATCCAGGAGCGTTCGCAAGAAGATCTCTACCAGCAAAAGGCAAGAATTATGCCTCTGTCGGAGTGAAGAACAAACTAGCGGTAATGGGTGAGCCATTTTACTACATACATGTACAGTGTATCTATTCAACAAACACATGCAGCGCGCCTGTTTCTCTTCCACTAGAAACTCATGCAGTCCCCGCTACTATAAGTGGTTTAAACTGCGCAAAGCACTGACACAAATACTTAATTCCTTGGCACACTTATTTCTTTTTTCGGTAGGAAGGCTATATGGTTGCCACTCTTGTGGAAAGAGGTGGAGAACTTCATTTGTAGGAGATCACATTCCACCTAATATGCTTGTTAAGGAAGGACAGGAACAAAGGTTTTATCCACAGTGCAGAAGCTGTTCTTTTCAACAAGGTCAGATTGAAATATTTTGAAGTTTTAACAGGCCAGGCCAGGCCATTGATAGTCGGACCATGGCAATCCTGGAAAGTCATGGATTTCCAATATTGAAAAATCCATGCCTGGAAACTGTGGAAAATTAGTACAAGTCATGAAAAATCCTGGAAAATAAGATCTATGCTAAAACAAGATAAAATTATTCTCTCAATTTTTGTCAAATTGCACTGCAACTTGTCTATTTGTACACTGTTTTTGAGAGCACTCCATTTCATTTTGTGGATCATGTACATAACAGGTTTCCTAGGTCATGGATTTTGTCTTATATACAGGGTTCGTACGCTTTTTTCAACTAAAAATTCAAGGACTTTTCAAGTACTTTCAAGGACAAATTTTCCATTTTTCAAGGACTCCACGCACTGCAAAATCAAGCGATAAGCAGCTGTTCATATAGCTAGTGTGCGCCGACTCTCCCATGCTTGAAATGTCAACATCCTTCATGCACACAATGCATCGTGCCTTGTGTTTGTCACCCTTGACTTCGCGTAACCACTCTTTGTACAGTGGCCTCTGAAGCCACAAGTAGCTGAAAACACGCTTTCCCATTGTTGTAAATCTTTTATTCGTGAAACAATAGCCGAACAAACAACACCCACGCAAACAACAGGAAGCACTCGAGGCACATGGCTTTTCGCGGAAAGAGCGAAGACTACAAAACATTTCATTGGCTCTTAGAATTACAGACATTGAACCAATCAGAGCAATGAATATAACAAAGAACAGGAAAATGTACTCGGCGCTTGATGGACGTTCGGAGAGTTGTAATGATCGTTTTTATTTGTTTTTTTTTACTATTATGTGTCGCTACTGTTCTGCCAGTAGCATATATTTTCATATTAGGCACTCTAGAATCTAGGATGGATGAAATTAGCTACAAGTTTCAAGGACTTTCCAGCACTGACTGCAATTTTCAAGGACTTTTAAGGCCTTGAATTTTTATTTTCAAATTCAAGAACTTTCAAGTACTTTCAAGGTGCGTGCGAACCCTGTATATAGTCCTTGAAAGTTTTGGAAAAGTTATGGAATTATAGGAGACAGAAAGTGTTAAAGGATTCAGGGGACTTGAAATAAAATAATTTTGGGAACTAGGAATTGGGGTTTTCATAAAGCTATAAGGAAATTCTCAAAACCAGCTTGTTTGAATTCTTTGATGCACTCGCGTGATAAGACGGCCTTGTTGGTGCCAAAACAATAGAAAAATGTAGCTCAAGTTTTGCATAATAATAGAGTCAAATTCCCAAAAGGACTTTCTCGCTATTGTTCTTTCCACTAACATGGCCACTGTGATGTCAGGTGCCATCAAAGAATTTGTTAGGATTTTAAATTAAAAAGTTTCTTACTTATCACTTACATATATCATGATACAATTTTCAGGTGCTGCCTTATCTACTTCTTCAAGACGACTTTTCATTAAGACTCACGGCACATCATTGAGACTTTATCATTTGTGGTTCCCTTTGCCAATTCCATTGGCCATGTTACGGAACTATGTGAGAGATCACACTGGATTAACAGAGTCAAACACAGACACTGCGTCCTATGATGAGACTAAAGAACCAGACAAGCTTTTAACATCAATCGTACACAATGTGCTGATCTTTTTTGAAATAAGGCACAAAGATGATGACCAAGAGATTGACTGACGCACAGTGTGAACAAAAAAGATCCCAGGGCATCAAGCTCATCCTTTACCATCGTTTCTCCTGTAACAATAATTGTTATTATAACGATAATCGACACTTGTCTCTTTCTATTGGGCACATCTACTTTGCAGAAGTTGGTTCAAAACTTCAACTAGTGTAAGAATAACTTTCTTGGTCATTGTTTCTCCTCAAAGTTCAAACTTCGTTTGAAAATGGTTACCTTATTTGATCACGAATCCTTTCATTCATTTAATACCTTGACTCCAAAGGAGTGTGACTTTTTACTAGTCGATGGGGCAGTTCAGAATAGGCCGAGTTGCTGTATCAATATTCAGCCATGGCTTTGAGGCTTTATGGTCAAATTTCATGGCTCAGTTCTGTTTTCTTTGTCTCCCAAGTCTCAAGTAAGATTTCTAAACAAAATAACACACAGATTTAACCATAAAGCCTTGTAGCCATGTGTGAATATTCATATATCGAATATGGCCTTTTCAATGGATTAGCAAACCTCTACATCTACTAAAAAACTATGTCCCCTTTAATCCATTAACTTCTAGGAGTGAGACGCTATTTCCAGATGATTTTAATCACTAAAGAGAAGTGGTTCAGGAGTCAATGGGTTGGGTCTTGTTTTTTTTTTACTGAGAGCTAGAACTTCCTTTACTGACGCATTAAGATTACATCTATCTAGATAACTTTAGTTTACTCTTTATCAACCAGTTGATAATACCAAATTTCATGCTACAAAAAAACAAACACGTACTGACCAAGCTCTGCAGTTTCTTAACAAACTGCTCCATTACTTTTTCTAAATTAGTCATAATGTTTTGCCTTGCTCAAGGCAAAGTACAGTTTGAAATTTCCAGTTTTAGAACAAGGCAACACGAGCTTATTATTATTAATATTAATTAATAATAATAATAATAATAATAATAATAATAATAATAATAATAATAATAATAATAATAAAAGTTAATATTAAAATGGTAACAATTTTGGAGTATGGCATATGTATGAGTATTTGAGTTCAGAGTGCTTTACAGATAATTACTTGGTTTATTTATTTTATTTTGCCGAGAAATTGCTATCATCGTGTCCTCCACATTCATTATACTAGGCCCATCAAAAGCAAGAAAAACAAAACTGCATTCCTGATACCTCTTTGCATAAACAGGTTACTTAATGCAGCTTCCACAAGATAAAGCACATCTTACAAGGCATAAAATAATCCAACGATTATTAAATGACTTCTACTGACCATTTTGCATCTTTTTTGGGACAGATTATTTTGTATCTGTATCAGTATACTTGCATACCTAAATTATTAACAACTTGTCACAATATTACAGAATCTTTTTTCTTCATATCTTTTGTCTCGCCAGACTGAACATAGTCCTTTTGAAAATCTTCCCTCTTCTTTAAATACTCTTGTTTGCATTCTTCAAAGAAGTCTTTGTTTTGATAACTAAAAAACAAAACACATTAAGGAAAGCAATTAGTTAGTTACTGGCCGCTATGTGAGATGAATGTTAGGTAGAGAACACCTTATTTTAAACATCCCAACAGCAATAGAAAACAATGATTAATAATAATAGTAACAATAAAAAAAATATCTGCATATTCAGTGCGCGAAATGAAAAAAAAAAATCCAGGTTGTCCCTGTTTCAAAAACCCGGCAACCAAACCCATGAATTTGGTTGCCCTGATAAATCCTTGGTTGCCCATTTGGAGCCCCCCTGCGATTATTAAAATGCACTCTGTGTGGTGCTGTAATCATGTGGTGATCGAGCTTGAATATCTGACAGTTCTTACTGTGCGCCTGTGGTTTTTTGTGAAGCCTGGGTTTAAGTTTTGGCATTTAATGCCTAAATGCATTAATTTTTTCTATCTGACAATGTTTTGTAAAAGCTACAGATATTGAAAAGACTTCAAAATCCTCAGCTGCATCAAATAAATAAAATACTATTGGACATTGACGATAGAAATTTAATCTGACAGGTGGCGTAGTCCAGTGGTTTGGGTGTTGGGTTTGCATGCGGTTGCGCGGGTTTTAACACCCATTCTAACCGCTGGTTTACAGTAGACTCGTTTCCGGTTGTCCCAGATTCAACTCTGCCACACTTTGCAAATAGCCAGCTGGTTGCCTCCTGGTAGTTGAGGTTCTTACTCATAGTTTCTGTTAAGTTTGAATTGTTTTCTTTTTTTCAGATTATTAAAAGTGGGTGTCTGTGAACTAGCTTGATAGCTATATGTACATGTAAGTGCTTTTCCCTTATAAACAATGCATTTGCATTTATTTTGCACTGGACAAGTACAGTAAGTCGGGTGCAAATTGTTTCAAATTAAGGCAGGCTTGAAGGTTTGCCAATCAAATTCAATAGGGGGTGGGGAAGGTGAGCATGACAAATTGAATGGCTCAATACTTACTAGCTTGTTAGGCAATCTTTCATCGCTTGATTTTCTTTCCGACAGGCCCAGACTACAGAAACGGTCCTACCTTTTGCACACTGTGAAAAAGCTGATTAAAAAAGAAAAAAACAAGTATTCCAGACTGTTATGTATTGAGTTCAAAATGTGTTCGTACATTACGTACAAGAATGAACGAGTGACGTACCTTTCACAAGATCATTGCAATTCGCCATTGCTCTTTCCCTAACAATCTTAGGTATAAGAACTTCTGTTTCAACATATCTTAAATGATCTCCGCGCGCCCAAGGAGAAATTCTTGAGGAAATATCGCGTGAATATTCATCTGGTTCTTCCGAATTTGTAGCCGCCATTTTGAAAATTTACCATTGGTCTCTGCGACATTGTTTATTAAGAGCCGCCGTTCTCTTTACCAGCGGTCAAATACTTAAACAATTTGGGTTGTAAATGTCGTTCTAAATATACCTTAACTTGTGTCTCACTCATCTTGTGCACTTATCTTTAGCCTGACCCACTCACCTCGCTTTGGAAAGCTTTCTTGCAGGCTACGTGCACTTTGGATTGCTCAACAGGCCCTACTGAAGCTCATTGACCCACTTAGATCCAAGCCTACTCTAGATTTTTGGCTGCTTGAGGCATTTTGGCCTACGAATAGACCTTTATAAATGCGTGGCGGAGAAGCTTTTGTAGAACGAGACACAAAACAATGGGTACTTTTGTCATTCAATGCCTGTATGGAAATAAGTGGCCCCGTATTATGTAGTTAAGCCACTTGTACATATTCATTGCCGTGACGTTGACATCTTCAATCCCCACAACCCGCTCCTGTCTGACCTTGTAGCTCAGTCGGTAGAGCAGCGGTGATCTAACCCGAAAATCGTGCGTTCAATTCCCACCCTGGTCAGAGTTTTTCTCTGTCCTTGTGTGGGCCCATTTCCATTAATCGGGGTAACTCTCATATGGTTTATATGGGTAGAAACCTGGCACTTCGCATTACCTTCTAAATGTTCTAATAGTTAATAAGTCAATTTATATTTGTCCAAGTGCAAATTAGCCTACCAAGTCTCTATACCACACAGTGAATTGAAAAGAATTATGGATCTAAAATGAGGCTTGGTAGGCTAATTTGCACATTAGCAAAAGCATAATAAGACAGGTGCCATTTATGAATAAGGTCTATAACGCAGCAAACGACTGTAGGAGATGAGCTGAAGAGGAAGTAAGTGTGGGGTCTCTAATTTCCTAGAGTACTTTGGTTTTCCCCTCTCCTCAAAAACCAACATTCGATTTGCGTTAATTTGTTGCTTTCAGCTTACAGAGGCCGAGGAGTAATTTTGAACGTGAAGGGGGAGGGGGGTCTGACTATCGCGTTAATTATTGCCCCAAATTTCCCCTATCCCGTTAATTCCCGTGGTTTGTATCCCCATAATGCCAGTTGCTTCTGATGACATCATTGTGCGCAATCTGTTTAGTTTGCAAAACATTTGTTCGTGGTTGTTTGCCGATATTGACAGATACAGAACATCTCAAGAGAAAATTCAAATAATCGCATTTGTAAGTGTTATTTTCACTTTTTGTGCCGTCTATATCGACCAACGAACCTGTTTTATTCTTTTTTAAAAAAATGACAAGTTTGATGCTTGGTAGCCTGGGATATCCCGCATCCAGTTAATTTAACCCCAAATATGTATCCCGTATCCCTATAATTTTGTGCCCATATATCCCGTATCCAGATAACCCCTACTAGGGCCTCACTGTTGTTGCTGTTATTATCGTAGTATTTGACTATGATCCAAACGTCGAATTTCTTTTTATTATGGACAATGTTATGGTAGGTTATAAAGTACAATATCAATTTAATGTACTTCAATGTATTATAACATAGTTAATTATTCTACATTATTTTTCTAACTTTAAAAAATGTTTTAACTGCTTAGTTGATGCCGTGGAGTGAGCCAGCGAGTAATTTATACACGTAAACACCTAAGAGTTAACAAAAACTCATTCAAACGTGCATGTATAGAAAAAAAGTACATTAACTATTTATGAACATCTATTAAAAAAATATCATTTAGAAAAGAGCTATTCAAGGTTTAATACCACGACCAACCCACTGGGAGTTGAAATAACCGAATACAAAATGCTATCTTTCCAATGACATCTTCTCTCCCATGAGGAAAATTCCCTGAATAAGAATATTTTACCTAATATAGATGAGAAGACTAGTGGTGGTGGCTCAGTGGGGTAGGGTGAGTATCGGTCTAACGTGCAGGAGGCCACGCAGTCTACCGTGCAGGAGGTTGCGGACTCGAAGTCGTGGTCTTAAAAAAATGACTGAGGAGAAACTGAAAGTTCTACCTTTGAAATCCCATCTGCAAATGGTTCAACTTTAAGGTTTTCCCCCGTAAGGACTATGAACCCACATACTGCTCGCAAAGAATAGGACACGGAGTTCGCGGTTTGATGCCGTCTGGCCTTTTCTATAAAGTAATAATTATGGATGCCACATGGTGCAGATACCAGATGGCTCAGTCGGGAGTGCACTGGAGACGGTTTTGAACCCCGGCCGGATCAACACCCAGGGCCTTTAAATAACCAAGAAGAAAACTGCTGCATTTGTAATTCCATCTCCAAAATAATGGTTTTCTGTGATAAGGACTATAAAGCAAAGGCCCCACAACACTTCACTTGTAATTTTGCGGGATGTTAAAGGTGTGATCTTAATATAACACCAAATTCTCAGGACTACCCAACAAAGGAATGCATGGTACTAGTTTAAGAGAATGAACGTTTCGATCATGGGAATGAGAGAGTTAAAGCATTTAGTACAGGCGCAAATGGCAAACGTCAGGGTGAAATTTGCGCTTTGCCAAAAACTCAAAGGAACTTGTTTGATTGCCTGTTGTTTACAGACGCTTATCACGTACAGAATTAGAAAGGTAAAGTAAAGTCTGCTACGAGCCTAGAAGGCCCACCAGGCCAGTGCTTATCTCCGGTTTCTGTAGCAAGAAAGGAGTAGGAGTATTTCTACTCCCCCCTGGATGGGATGCTAGTCCATAGCAGGGTTACCCCCAGCATTAAGTTCACCGGTACCCATTTATACACCTGGGTGGAGAGAGGCACTGTGAGAGTAAAGTGTCTTGCCCAAGAACACAACTCAATGTCCCCGGCCAGGACTCGAACCTGGACCACTCAATCCGGAGTCAAGCACACTTACCATGAGGCCACCGTGCCTCCCACAGTATTAGAAAAGAGAGACAGAATTTGCAATATTTGCTTAAAAATAGAGTTCATTTCTCAGAGTATAGCATTCACGAACACCCCCAATTCTTTGGTTTGGTGCACAAGCATGGCTGAAGTGACGAACAACATATCACGGCTCCACATTTTGTTTACAGAGAGCGTTGCTACTAGCTTAAGCCACACGCTCCATAAACCAACAAATACCTGAGAAAAAGACAGCGAGCGCTACCATATGTTTCTTCCCTCAAACTAAGTTTGTGGCTAGTTAAAACAAATAAATAAATAAATGATAATGATGATATAACAAGTAGTATCCAAGCTAAAATCAACCACACTGTGACTTGTGACTCCCATAGTGGCAATCATCCCTTGTTGATGTGATGTCTTGGCTAACAGTGATTACTTAGAGCACCACAACCAAGTTACACTTTGCTGGATCAATTGGGTGCCCTGAGGAGAGTACAAACTCGAAAGGTCTAAGTATTAATGGCAGCATCAGGTTGTGCCACTTCTCGAGAATGAGAACTGCTATCTCTTGTGGGACATGAACATACAGTATTCAAAGGTCAGGTTATTCATCAAAATCGCCAAGACATCATTATGACTGTGGTTGACAAAACAGTAGAAACCATCTCAATAATAGTCATTGCTGTTCCCTGCGATGCCAATGTTGGAGAGAAATGTAGAAAACAAGTAATTTTTCCCATCATTGTAGGGACATACATGTGGGGTGGAATGAAAGAAAACAATAATAACAGAGAAGAGGAAAGCACCGATCTTCACTGGGAATTTGCCTGAGGGAACAATACTGACAGCTCTCTTTCCCATTTTCTGCCCAGTTACATTTTTGATGGCCTTCGGTACAAATGGTATTGGATTCCACCCATCACTCTTAGTCTTCAGTTGATTGTGCACTCTCGAAAGCACTTGGTACCTTTATGGTTGTAAACATTCTTTTCTTGCATAAGGACAATAAACTGTAAGCTGAATAGTACAAGCTGACATTAAAGAACCCACAAGTGGGAAACTGGCCTTAGGCTATTTCTTTGCTCCAGCAAAATTACTGGATGATTCGCAAACTCTCTTGGTGCTGAAGGATCAATAAGGAAGCCACACTTGCAAAACACCCCTTAAAGCAGACTTCTAGGGACTTCATCTCATCAGGCAAACACAAACTGATACAGCACTCTCTTGCTTGATTTAATAATTCCCTGAGTGACCAGTTCAAACGCTCTGATGAAGATTATTTTCTTCCTTTACAAAGTCAAAGTCAGGCTTGGCATGAACAGAATTAATTCTTCTCAAGTATTCCTGTTTCCATATATTAAAATCTGTTCTTCTGTGGCTACAAAAAGAAGAAATCAAGACTAGCTTTGAGATTTACATGGACAAAATTAATATTAGCAGTGCTTTCCATTTAGCCAAAATTCTGAAAATTCTCCGAGAAAGGTCAATGGTTTCATTGACGAATTTTTGGAAAATTACAACAACAAAAAATGGGACATTCTGTTTTGAAGTAGTCTCTTCATTCCGGCAGGTGCGAAAGAACCAGAATTTTCTCAGTGAGAGCGATCATGAAGTGGACATAAACCCGTCCAAACCTGCTTTTTTATTTCAGGATTCTTTGTCAACTGTTCAAGCTGCTGTTCAAGACTTACTATCCTTCCAAACAATTTTTCATTGCGTGGTGTTCTTTGCGGCAGGCCCAAGCCAAGGAAAAACTTCTGTTCTGTGCACATCTTTGAAAAGCTGGGTGTGAATAGTAAAAAGAGAGATCCTTAGTCTTGCAACTTTGAATAACTCACCACAGATTTCTACAAGAGTACAACTACAAACTGAATATTGCTATGTAACTTTTCCTTTGATTTTGTAGCAATTGAGGAAGGGGGGGGGGGGGGGTGGGAAAAAGAAAGAGTAAAATCTACAAAGTCTCATTCTTTGGAGTCAATGGGAGGAATATATAAAAAAAAATTAATTATTCTAACTTTGAGAATCAGTCATGTGCACAAGAAATTTGCTTAATTAATAGGCTACTTGGCATCTTGAATGAGCTACGATGTCACTTTGAGGGAACTGAAAAAGAAACCTTAATACCACAGCAAAAGAAGTTGTGTCTCAAAATTACTCAGTATCGACTACATTAACTTCATAGAGAAAATGAAGGTCCCAGCGGACGCTATATTTATTTAACCCTTTCACTCCCAAGAGTGACACTTATAGATTTTACTCCGTCTAATGCCAGATGATTTTACTCGTCAATGGGGAACCCCACAGGAGTGAAAGGGTTAACAACAGCTAGATTTACTCAAAAACTATGGCCCCATTAACCCTTTCACTCCCAAGAGTGACACTTATAGATTTTACTCTGTCTAACACCAGACGAATTTACTCGTCAATGGGGAACCCCACGGGAGTGAAAGGGTTAAATGCACGCTAGGCCATCATATCATCAAAATCGCAACAGCCTTTACGAAGAGTCTAGAAGTCTCGTTTATATTGCATTTATTTTGGTGTGAAGTCTTGCATGTTTTGGTCTCAGTCTTGGATTTGCAAACACTGGTCAGACTTAGCGAGTCTTGGATTTTACCATTTGTCACGCCTTACAGTGCAACGCGCCAACCCAACAAACTTTCACATTTGGCAATTACGTGTGAATACATCAACTCAACAACCCGTGCAACAGTGTTCAACTTACAACTGTGCGAACTTTGCAAGGAGGCATGAATGTCAATCAAATTCACACATCCTGATTGGCGGAAAATTTGTAAAAAACTTTGTTAGGTGGCAAGGCGTGTCGCACTGTAATATGTCGACGTCCTTTGTTCTCACAAGTTCCTGAGGGCAGGAACATTGAAATCAACAAATATTTCCCCAGAGGGAGGGCTATTTTTTCTGTTTCACAGACTGCAAATTCCAATTCCCTGCTATGGTCCAGTTTGGTGGTGGCAGGGTGGAGAATTTACTTTTACTGGTGCGGAGGTAACCGAAGCGCTTTTCAGGCTGACCGGAGTGCTGTTTAGGCTGACCGGAATGCTAGTCAGGCTAACCGGAGAGCTTCTTGTGCAAAACACATAAAAAGGTTTTGACTGGCATAAATTTTAGTCTATTCCGAAGACCGGGTGCGGGGTATTTAGACACTTCGAATGATTTAAGACTTGGGATCGGAAACTACCAAGAAAAGATGACAAAATAACGAACCTTTAACCAGAGAATCACAGAAAAGTTTGGCCTCCTCGTTCATCAAGCTAGAAATTACGGCATCTCTCTCCGCTTCGCTCAAACCATCTATTTTCACAGCGGCCATGTTAAATTTTACCCATCATGCTGGAGTACACCACCAAACCGAGGAGTCCTTGTGACGAAGACGTTTGTTGTGTAAAATGTAACTGTCATAAAATGTTAAACTGGTTAAAATGTTTGGAATGGAGCTCGAAAAAAACTACCATATAGACCCTTTTGACGATAACAGGCTTGCGGAAAAGAAAAAGCTTCAAATTCCTCAGCTATTTCGTCTGCAATCATGTCCTCCGTGGCTGCAATTCAACAAATTTGTTCTCGATGGATACCGCCTTCATCTGACCACTAGACAGTGCTTGGAGAGTTTGTTTTACATCCATAACGAAAGCTTTAACATTTATTCACACGGTAAGTTCTTAAAAATTTGGAGTATTCAAGCTTAGTTATGTTTAATCTCCTTAATTAAGGCTAGGGAAAATAAAATTAATGTAGGCTTTTAGATCACAGACCCCTTGGAAAACTGTACGCAAACAATGTTTCTCTTGACGTCATCCCAACCTCGTTCCCAGGGTCGCCATTTTCGTTGACAAAGAGACCTGGGCTTAATTGGCTGTTGAGGTTATTTTGTTCCATGGTCGGCAAATTTCAATATCAAAAGTTCTAAATGTGACGTCAATGTTTGTATTAACAATTGCAAAGAAATAACGCTATTCTAATTAAATATTCATTAATTTTATTGACCAATGAAGCAATGTGGCTAAGGCTCCGTCCACATGTATCCAGATATTTTTGATTCAGCAACTTTTTCGTTAAGGATTCATGAATTTTCACACGTGTCCATGCATAACATATTCTAATCGAATCCCGTCTAGTATCCAGGACTCCTCTGTGACTATTGTCAACGGAGCCTGTGTCATCAGGTGTGCGAGGACCTTGGTGACAAGAGAAGCGATATCATTTTGTGCGGTTCCATGTTGAATCACAACATCTCTACATTCATGGGAGTCAGGGTGGCTTAGTGGTTATCTATCGAGCCTCCCACCATTGCTAGCTGGGGTTCAACTCTGGCCACTGGCCACGGCTTGCATAAGGGCTGAGTTTCAGTCAATCTCAACCTGACTCGAGGGTTTTTCTCCGGGTACTCCAGTTCTCCTCCCTCATCAAAATCAACTCACTGCTAATAAACATCTAGCTGTGGTGCTGTGCTCCGACATCAACATGGACTGTATAGCGGCAGCCAGAGGCGCCTTTGTATGCTTTCAGCCGGATATCGTGAGCCACCCTTCCTAATTCAGTCCTCAATAGTGCAAGTAAGGGTGATAAGCACTGCTAATTATTATTATTATTATTATTATTATTATTATTATTATTATTATTATTATTATTATTCTCCACTAGAAAACTACATGTATGTCCCCTTAAACCCATTGACTCCTAGAAGTGGAGACTTGATAGAGTTTACTCTGAGTGTATAATGCCAGACAATTTTACTCATCATTGAGGGGTGGTTCATTAGAGTCAATGGATTAAGGGTGTGTCTGAAAAAAGTAACACAAAAAGCAAATTCTATGCACCCACAAAAGTCAACCCACAAATTCTCACCATCGTCATCACTGTTGTTGTTTGTTTTTGTTTTTCAGGGATTCCATGTGCGTTTTTTATGGTTTTTGTTCCCTTAACTGCGACTTCAGCTTGTCTGGCCAATCCTATGTGGTTTCTGTTCCACTTCTTTGCCTGTTTCGCTCCATTCTTTGCAAGTCCAATTTATCATTTATTTTTGTGTCACAAAAGTGGACTTTGTGCTTATAACAAGCTCCTGACCTTTGACATCTGTGGCGTTTGGGCTATAAATGCATTTGGTGGCCTGTGTGGAATACGATCAACATTTTACTGCCTTCCTTTTTGGCAGACTGTGTCCTTAACATTTTACATGTTTGTCTCACTTGTATCGGTTTACTTTATTCTGTTAGCCAATAGCGCAAAGGAGAGATTTCAACCTCTGATGGTGTTCGGCATAATGAGGTATTTCTTCGTTGCAGTCAGGCTATCACTTTTTGCGTTCAATTGGAATTGTAGTCTTAGCCCTGTGCCATTCTATTTGTCTATGGACTTAACTGCCTTCATCGGCGGTGCTATCAATGTTGCTAGGATACCAGAAAGATGGTTTCCAGGGAAATGTGACATCATCGGCAACAGTCATCAGATTATGCATGTCCTAACAGTTTTTAGTGTTGTCAGCTTGCATATCGGATCAGTTAGAGATTTTGAATGGATGCACAAGACAGTTTGTGTGTAAAGTCTGGTTGAAATGCGCAAAATCAGATGACAGAAGACAGTATATCCCATAACTGGAAATGGAAGACAAGTACGGAGTTATGTCGCATTGATTTATACCCATTTACACCAACAAGACAAGTTTAATTGACCTGAGTTTAACAAAATGAAAAACACAACACCTTTCAAGAATTGAAGTTTTCAAGCAAAAGTGGGGGGGGACAGTGACTTAGTAATTCTGGCCCATTCCACTGTTCAGTGGTTTTCGTAGTATGGATTAAAAAGAAGGCAGCAAATTTAACCACAACCACCCCTGTTCTATTCTTTCTTTAATGTACCCATTAATTCAAAACTTCAACACGTTTCCATTGTGAAAATTTATTAGTCTCTCTCAAAAGCTATAAATGGTGGAAATCACCCAAACCGATCCCATCCCATTTTTGCTTTTGATCGTTTGACAAAGCCAGCTTGCCTGCTTGTTAAAATTTTCTATGTTTATCGACACTAAAACGATAGAATTAATCATTTTTACATATTTTATCGTTCACGTTCTTGGATGTCATGCAAAGCGACACTTCCGGTTAATATCTCCCTCCACATCACGGAAGGAAGCGGCTGAAATTCAGGCAACCATTGCAGCCCCACCCTACTCCCCAACATCACATAAGAATATCAAAAGTTAAATCTCTCTCTCTCTGAACACTTTGGCGCGTCATGCTCAGCGGAAGAAGCTTGGTCGGCAATTGACGTCATCAAGTAATTGCCTTTGTTTGTTTTAATAAGCTTGCAAACGCCGTACTTCCGCAAACCCAATTATTTCGGCTGTTCTGATTGGCTGTGAAAAAAATATGATCTTTGCACACCATTTCATTGCGAACGTTCCGTGTGGCACGCGAGGTCAGATCAGTTGTTCTCCACAAGCATGTTTCGACATCTTTTCAGCGGACGCACCTTAAAGGCTTTGCTAAGAGTTGTGGCTATTTTCAATTTCTTTCGTGTCTTGTAATTTGCGAAAATCGTTTTCAAAGAGTCTGCGATTTGCAAGGTAAGCCCGAATATATATGATGGCCAGTTCGTGGATACGTGCAGAAATTCTCGCTTGCATTTTGATCTTCAGTGTGTTCGCTTTATTTTCTCTTCCCAGATGTCGTCGGTTCCCATAAGCCAAGCTTACATCTCGAAGCTTTCAGAATCAGCGAAATGCCGATCAAAAGCAAGATCGATGAGACCAGAGCGAAAGGAGTCTGACAAAAGCGACCACGGTGGACAATTAATGCAAGCCAACGCTCGTTCGAAAAGTACCAGCTTCGGGTGTCGGAAAAATTGCACGTCTTTCATTGAATTGGTGGTGGGAAGTGTTCGCATTCGTGTTAAGTGAGAGCAGTAAAGAAAGGCAAGTTATGAGAAGTCTATTGTTTTCTTTTGTTTTTTTTTTTTCTGGAGCTGGTTTTCAAAATAATTTGCATGAAGTTGTAGTCGTGTTTTCTTTTATAGTTCCCCTTTTAATAAGCTTGCATCCTTTCAGATGCACACCACACAACACCATTCTACTTTGAAGGCAAAGTTTCAGTTCGAAGAAATCTTACATCTATATGCTCATCTTCTATCCTGGTGGATTAATCCGTTCGCGCTGAAACGGTTTGTACGTGATCATAATGCTCATTCCAAAAAACCACGATCCATTGTTTCCTGGCTGTGTCGATAAAAGGCCCTTTTCCTTTCCTGTTTGCTCAGTAAGACAACTTCTATATCCAATAGTGTCATATTGTATTCCTCATTTCAGTTTTGTTTCTCAAAACTGTCAAATTGATACATGCATATCAGGCTCCGCAAAGTTCATAATTTTTATTTTAAATACCACGTACGTACCCTGTTTAAAATTTATCAGGTTATTCACAAACGTTTACTCTAATAATTTTCAGGATATAAATGTGCTTTTAGTGCCAAGCTAGAATATTGTTGCTTGAGGCCAGGCTTGATTGCTTGGGAGAGAAAAATCGTCTTCACTTGTTGAAAGCCGTGCAAGTCACTGGGTCCTCAGGTTGAATGGTTGGGTCAATTTAGTCCTACTTTGCATGGATTAAAATTACAGTATCACAACATCGAGATGATTGTTATCGGACAGCGCATTATTCTGCATTGACAAGACTAGAAACAGAGACGGTTCATCATCATCAACATCATCTTTACAAGTTATCATTATCATCTTCTTTGTGGGCAAAGTCTGTAATGTCGTTTCTGGTCTTGGAGTTCCATCATATTTTTTGTAGATGACAATTTTAAATACTTCGAAAACCACCAATCTGTGGAATGGGCCTGAATTATTGAGTCAATGTCCCACGCACTTTCGCTTGTAAATAGTTCAAAGTCTTGAGAGGTGTTGTGTTCGGCGATACTTTTCAGGCCAGGGAACCTTTCTTGCCCTCGAAGTACATGTAACAGCGAATCCATGGTTGCACTTGCAACCTCGACTCTTTGTTGGATAAGAACAATTTCATCCATTTCCCCCTGAGACTCAGGATTTTGAAAATCTATCTTTACATTGTTGTGGTTGTTCCGGTACACCTTAACAGTGAAAGATGGCTACTGCTCACACCGTGGGAAAAAAATTCACTCAGTCACTCAATAATTCGGGCCCATTTCACAGATCGGTGATTTTCGTGGTACTTCAGCTTCTAAAAATTGGTTGTAATCAGATCACATTGCTCTGTGGGAGACTCTAAACAGGATTTATCATCCTCATTGTCATCACACATTGACTCCAAAACAAGCAACTGGAGAACTGCAGTGTTCTTTAATAATCAAGTGAATTAAGCTATCAATATCGATTTTTAACTTGTTGAACATTGCACATGCCCTCAATGCTATAAGAGAGGTGCAACAATGTTTTATATAATTATTTATTTGATGTATTTGGCTTTTTGCAAGTTAAAATGTGATCTAATATAATATTTATTAATATATGCTTGTGTTTTTCATTGAGTTTTCACAATATGCCAGTGAGCCAATTGCAAGTCTACATGCAAGCTATGGGAGTCAACATGCCTGAATTGCATAAATTTAGACCGTAGACATACCCTATTGACCTAGGGGAATTTGACATTTTGATGGAAGCTAGCACCAAATTTCCCACCCCTGGGAACTACAGACCGTCAAATTCCCCAACCTTGGGCACCTTCTGATCAAAGACATCACATTCCTGCCCTGGAGTAACTTTTTTTTTCATTAGATTCACATTTAACAGCTGATGGAAATTTGTCGTGTAACACGAAACCTTTCTGCTGCTCATGCTACTGAACAAGAACCTAAAATTGAGCAAAATAATAATAATTATTATGAACAATATTATTATTTTTTAGCCTTGTAAATAGTTCTTTTAACATTTACCAGCTTTCGAATCAATCAAGCATGCACAATGATAGAGTGGAAAATTCATGAATACGTAGAAGTATAGACAAAACAAACAGCGGTTACAAACATAATGATAAAGCACATTTTACTTTTGACTTGAGTAAAATGTGGCCGCTGTTTGTTTTATGTTTTTGATTAAGTTGAAATGGGCAAAGAGCAAGAATATTTAGAATAAAAAAAAAATGACAAAAAAAATAGACTGAAACATTCTTATACTTCTGAACACTCCAGCAAAGACAGAAAAAAGTGATGGTCCATATTTACAAAAAGACAAGACAGATTTGCTTTCCTTTCTTTCACCCATGGTGTCCAGAAAAATCAGGAAAACCAGAGAAGTCATGTGAAAACCATGATTGTGGATAACTTATCTCCAGGATCTCTTAGTGTTCCAAGATGGCTGGTATGTCAAATTCCCGACCCTGGGGCAAGGGAAAGGTTCTTTGAGTCAATTTCCCATAGGTAGCCCCACACCCTGGGGCTTAACATTGATGTGTGCATTACAATTTCAGTCTTGATACACTTCAAACATGTTTATCTCTAATATCTGATTATCTGAAAATAGCAGATACTCGAAATGCGTTTACCACAAAAATATATATGCGCTGAATGTTTAGGAGCAATTGCAGAATACCTGGCCACTATACATTGTATTTCTTGTAGTGGCATCCTTTGCAATTGAATAACAAGGCATGTAACACTAGATGCTATTCGTATGCAAATTAACAGGACAGGTATTCTGCAATCTAGTCAATGTTTAAATTCCCAGTAAAATTATTCATTTCCTGCAGGAAATTAAAATAGTGCAGTAGACCTTATTGGTATATACTAAAACAGTGGATAGCGTTGAACTCGCGCGCTGATTGGCTCGTCAAACTCTGGATATCCTGTGCTATTTACCTCTGAGCAACTCAGGAAAAAATGGCGTCCCGATTTGCATCTGTGACAAGTGAAGAAAACATCCAAATTAATTTTTTTGGTGTATATTAAGTCACTGTTTTAGTATATACTAAAACAACTATTCACCTCAGTGTTGGTGGCTAGCGTTATATATTTACCTCGCCGCTTCGCGGCTCGGTAAATATCCACTTTAGCCACCTCCACTTCGGTGAATAGTTCAAGAAATGTTACTTTCTGAGCATGCCATGCTAGTGGTCAGTGGTAAATCACTTTTCTGGTAGATACTTTATATATGATACCCCATAATGTACCGTTCCTCAAGTCCTTTAGCCGTCCTTTAGCGTCCTTGCACATCCCTAGCAGTCCTTTAGCTTCCTTACACATCCCTAGCAGTCCTTTAGCGACCTTACACATCCCTAGCCATCCTTTAGCGTCCTTACACATCCCTAGCCGTCCTTTAGCGTCCTTACACATCCCTAGCCGTCCTTAAGCGTCCTTTAGCGTCCTAGCCATCCTTTAGCGTCCTTACACATCCCTAGCCGTCCATTAGCGTCCTTTCATATCCTTAGCCGTCCTTTAGCGTCCTTACACATCCCTAGCCGTCCTTTAGCGTCCTTACACATCCCTCGCCGTCCTTTAGCGTCCTTACACATCCCTAGCCGTCCTTTAGCGTCCTTACACATCCCTAGCCGTCCTTAAGCGTCCTTTAGCATCCCTAGCCATCCTTTAGCGTCCTTACACATCCCTAGCCGTTCCTTTAGCGTCCTTTCATATCCTTAACCGTCCTTTAGCGTCCTTGCACATCCCTAGCCGTCATTTAGCGTCCTTACTCATCCCTAGCCGTCCTTAAGCGTCCTTTAGCATCCCTAGCCATCCTTTAGCGTCCTTACACATCCCTAGGCGTTCCTTTAGCGTCCTCTCATATCCTTAACCGTCCTTTAACGTCCTTTAGCGCCCTTACACATCCCTAGCCGTCCTTTAGCGTCCTTACACATCCCTAGCAGTCCTTTAGCGTCCTTACACATCTCTAGCAGTCCTGTAGCGACCTTACACATCCCTAGCCATCCTTTAGCGTCCTTATACATCCCTAGCCGTCTTTTAGCGTCCTTTAGCGTCCTTACACATCCCTAGCCGTCCTTTAGCGTCCTTACACATCCCTAGCCGTCCTTTAGCGTCCTTACACATCCCTAGCCGTCCTTTAGCGTCCTTACACATCCCTAGCAGTCCTGTAGCGACCTTACACATCCCTAGCCATCCTTTAGCGTCCTTACACATCCCTAGCCGTCCTTTAGCGTCCTTACACATCCCTAGCAGTCCTGTAGCGACCTTACACATCCCTAGCCATCCTTTAGCGTCCTTACATATCCCTAGCCGTCCTTTAGCTTCCTTACACATCCCTAGCCGTCCATTAACGTCCTTTTATATCCTTGGCCGTCCTTTAACGTCCTTTAGCGTCCTTACACATCCCTAGCCATCCTTTAGCGTCCTTACTGATCCCTAGCCATCCTTTAGCGTCCTTATACATCCCTAGCCGTCTTTTAGCGTCCTTACACATCCCTAGCCGTCCTTTAGCGTCCTTATACATCC
>OX421453.1:38837184-38847184 GCA_949126865.1 Montipora capitata | reverse complement strand
ATATTTGTGAACAGAAGGTAGATCAGGAACAACTTCACACAAGTATTTTTGCGGAGTTTTATACCGGAAAAAATCTCGTTAAACGTATAATGCCACTATTTTCGAGCTCTTCGCCTTTCGACCAAGATGTCGGTAAGTTAAAATCTCATTGCCTTGATTATCTGACGTTGCAAGTGGATGAATAGTTCGCCTGCTTTTCACAGAGAAAGCTACAAGCGAACTCAATACGACAGACGATTGGCAGCTTATCATGGAACTCTGCGATCGGATTCCACAGACATCAACCGGGTTTGTAGATAAATTAGTTCTTTAACGAAGTAGCCAACCTATCAAGGGATTTCCTATTTTATTTAACAACTAATTTGGACTTCCAACTTGTGTCAGACACGTAATAACTTACATGTGTTTATTTTTAAGTTTACGTAAGGTTGTCACAAGCTTTGTGCATTATAATTTATTTCAACAAAGTTCCTATCTGAACTAAGTGAACTAAGTGTCAAAAATTTGGTAGTATCTTTCACTTTTATTCAGTTTAAAGTAAAATATCGCTTTCAGTATAAAGGCCGACTCTCTTTTAATTTTGTTTGGATTTAATTTATTGATTGATTAGCTTATTTATCTTTTGCAAGAATACTTGCTTGAATCCTCGAGACTCAAAACTCGTGTTTTTACTTCGCAATAATTCGTTTACTTTACCCAAAAAGTCTTCGCTTTTGACATTTTTTTTTTGCTCATCACAGTGTGTCACGTCCCTTTCGAATCGTGACGTCATTGAAACGATTGTTTTCGAAATGCTGTGTCACAGACGTATGTACCTCCTACTTTTGTCCCAGCTTGTTAAGTGAACAGAATCTCCTTGGGGGAGTTTTTTCAAGGCTTAAAACACAGAGGTTCACAGTTTGCAGTGCACTTTGCATGCAGTATTCTCCAAGCTATGTAATTCCTTATTCATGACAGAATAATTATAATAATGTAGTTGCATCTCAAACATTTGGACATGGTTAACAGCATTCTATTGAAGTCAATGTAGCCCTTGAGAATCCCACTATGCGTATTTATATAATATCCCAAGTTATTCTGACCTGTTCTCACATTTTGATTGGTTCTTGCCTATGATCTGTTACAGTGAGGACACTCGAACCATGAACACTTGATATTTGTTTGCGTATTTTTTTAGTGACTATAGAATGTGGGCTCGTCCTTTTGACAAGAGTATTTAATGTTTTTACACTTGCAAAATGCTATACATGTAACACTATACATCATAAGAAGAGCATTTATTTCTTAGTCATCAAAAAAAAAAGTTAAGTGTTCACGGTTCAAGTGTCCTTACTGTAAAGGACAGATGCACGATTGATGTCACCATCAGCTTTTGTGCGAATAAAGTTTAATTCTTTATTATATAAAACAAATAGATTCCATGTTGCCGTGCGTCTGTTCAGTAATACTACCGAAATCACGAAACTGTTTGCACCCCGAAAAAAATGATCGATCGCATTTGAATTTCGACTTGTTCATGTGACCATTTGGAGCGCCCCGATTTGTGATGTGTCATTCTTGATGTGAGCGAGGCCGTGGGAAAATATAAAAGAAACAAACCGCAGCTTGCGAGGAATGTGTACGAAGAACTTTTCACTGTTTGGAAATGGTATGTGGTCACTGATGTTTGAGCAGAGGGGAAGATGTTTCAACAGAGTTCTACCCGGGAAGTTTTAGAGACATAGGATTAAAGTACAAAATGAGTGGTCTTACAGTTTCAAAAATATGGAAGAAGAGTTTTGTCAAACATACAACCGAAAGTTACTCCATCATCACACAGCTAAAGGCACAGGTAACCCAAGCTCACTGTGTGTGCCGCATAGGTAAATAATTATAGATAACATATGAAGCGAAGTTTAGGTCTGCAAATTTGCTGGAAAATGGAAATAAAAATCGATCAAACTTACCATGTGGTGAGCTGTTGTTGTCTTTAATACGTACATGAAGTTTCGGGGAAAATGGTCCCCATTCACCTTCCCTCTTAGTATAGTGACAAGGGAGGAGACGGAAGCCAGCGTCGGGACTCCGATCGACCCAAAACAAGCACAATTTTTTTAGCGAAAATCGAATCCAATCGCTAAATAAACATGCCAGGCTCATGGAACATGAATTTCTGTAAACCATGAATCCACTGAAGCATCTCCAGGCTCTGTAGAACTTGTTTACAAGTTAACCTGCTAAAATGGCGGCCTGAAACCATTGTCCTCGCAGTGTCCAATTCAAAATGACACTGAACTCGGGACACCTGGTGACGAGTATAATAAGTCCCCCTGGAGGGAGGGGAGTCCCAAGTTAGAAGTGAGTTTTGTTTTGAGCAATTTGGGACTCCCCTCCTTCCAGGGAAGTCCTGACGCTGGCTTCCGTCTCCTACCTTGTCGCTATACTATGAGGGAAGGTCAACGGGAACCATTTTTCCCGAAACTTCATGTACGTATTGAAGACAACAACAGCTCACCACATGGTACATTGTATTTCCATTTTCTAGCAAATTTCCAGACCTAAACTTCGCCTCATATGTTCTCTGTATTTACCTATGTGGCACACACAGTGAGCCTGGGTTACCTGTACTAAGGGTCAACAGAAAAAGCTGGAAGAACCTAGATTTAGTGCAACTGCTGATAAAGAGCAGACCTTCGGTAACTTACATGGCAAAACTGGATACTTCAAGGTAGTGTAAAGACTTGCGCGCTTGCCCAAGAAGAAAATGAGAATGTCACACGCTTGTAAGGCAGTTCAAAGTAAACACGTAATGCTTTGTTGTTTCAAATTTCATGTTCGTAATGCAAAATTGTATGGTTTATAAATACCAGTGTAGTATCGACAAATTGTTCACGGGAATTGATACTGAAGTCTCACTCCAATCATTATGATAAGTTGAGTTTTTATCCCTTGTTGTTGTTTTGGTTGATGTAAATTTGAAGACAAATTCTCTGCGAAAATTATATGAATCGTCAACATAGCAGTAATTTAATTATAATGTCAGTCGTGGAGAACAAATAAACAGTTAATATTTTCATTTAGTAATCAAAACGATTTCAAGTACAGTAATGTTGCAAATAAATGTAAAAGAAAACATTTGACATATCTTCTCGTTTGTTCTTATCAGTCGTTGTGGAACATCGAAGGCGGGACAAACGTCTTCCATATGTGTGAAACTGTTAGACCACTCATTTTGTACTTTAATCTTATATGTATCTCTAAAACATCTTGAGAAGAACTCTGTTGAAAAATCTCGCCCTCCGCTCAACCATCCGTGACCATATATCATTTCCAAAGGGTGGAAAGCTCTTCGTACACATTCATCTCATGCCGCAGTCTGTTTCTTTATTTTCCCACGGCCTCGCTCATATCAAGAATGACATTCACAAATCGGGACCCTCCAAATGGTCACGTGAGCAAGTCGAAATTCAAATGCAATCAATCATGTTTTTCGGGGGTGTATATATAAAACAGTTCAGTGATTTCGGTAGTAGATCACAGAAGAATGTCAAAATCTGGTATGAACATCAGTGACACACGAGGCGATGAACGTTTTTGTTCTTACCACATTTTGTGACATCATCTGTGATCAATTAGTGAACAGACACATGGCAACATGGAATCTATTTGTTAAATGCAATTGTGCAAGGAGATCACTATCAGAAATTGCTGGACAGGTAGTGACTGTAAGTTGTAAATTGTTTACTTTCGTTCAGTCATTTGATTTCTCATAACATTGACCTTTGCTGATTTTCCTTTAGACCCAAAGATGCACTAAGGTCCATAATGAAGAGAGTAAATCATAGAGTTCCGCATGTTGCTATGCAAGCTCTTACCGTAAGTTACTACATGTATATACATGATTGTGCATGATATGCACGTAAACTTACCGAATTGTAAAGTCTGATTTGAATTGCATAGTTGCAGGATTGTACATGTACAGATATGTCCAGAGATACAAGTAATCAGATGCTTGCAGATTTCAATAAACGTCCCAAAGTTTTTAGTAGAATGTACACGTATACATGTAACTATTTAATTGCATGGGCCTGTCAGGGCAGTTAAGGATTAATTTCACACGTATTTTCAAAGTTTTCACAAAATTGCCTGAGTCAGGAAGTGATGAGGGCAATTTGAAAAACTTTGAAAATGCAAGTGAAATTACTGGTAATCCTTAGTTGCATTTGCACAAGGGCACATTGTGATCACGTTCTTATCGCACAAAGGGCAAAATTATTGAGGGAAGCCGGACAAATGACAGTCAACTTAACATGCTTTCATTTGGTTAAAGTCCAATTCAATAAATCCTGGCTGTCAACAGAAATTGTGCTTGAAATTTATTTTGTGTGGACAAAAAGCAGTTTAATCAGAGTCAGAGTCTGGAAGAAGATTCCAAATTGTAACTTCGCTTGCCCTGGATAAGCAACTGTTAACCAACAAGTAATGATTCATGCCCTCTTGATTACCAATTGAAAAGTGCCCTCGTATTAAAAGAAAAAAAATGCCCTCCGTCTCAGCCAATCAGCATTCACTAGACAGTAATTTTGCCCTGTATGTGATAAGACTTAACCCTTTCACTCCCCTGGGGCTCCCCATTGATGAGTAAAATCGTCTGGTGTTAGACAGAGTAAAACCTATAAATCTCAGTGGCCCTAACGGGAGTTAAATGGTTAATGGGGACATACAGTTTTTGAGTGAACCTACATAACTGATGTTGTTAACCCTTTTGCTCCCGAGGGGTTGTTAACCCTTTTGCTCCCGAGGGGTTCCCCATTCATGATTAAAATCGTCTGGCATTAGACAGAGTAGAATCTGTAAGTCTCAGTGGCCCTTATGGGAGTGAAAGTGTTATTAAAAGTGCACTTTGTATTGGATGTCAAAGTTGTGCTTGCATCTTCATGTAATTACTTGGAGATGCATTTCTGACATAAGTGGGGTTGTTGGGATCCAAAAGAAAAACTTTAAGTAAGATCTTTTCACTCATTCCCTCCCAATGGTTACCCCAGTGATGATTATTATAAATATCATCAGGTTTTAAGCAGACTCAAGTCTTTTTTTTAAAATGTCACTTTATTGGGAGTGGAACTTTTGTTTTAAAATTTAATTTGTTTCTTTTTCTTGAGTCATTAAATGGCACTGAACAACTGGTCGTGGCTATTATGCATTGAACTCTGGGAGTGAGACTTAAAAAGATTTTACTCTGTCTAATGCCAGACTATTTCATCAACTGGGTGTATCCTAGGGCATTTGAGGTGTCAGTGGGTTAATTAAAGATGATATTGCTATTCAGTGGGTAATAATCACCATCCAATCAGGGAATAAGTACTTGTATCGTCCAAGAGAATGTTCTCTAACGGATATCTCTATTTTACTGTACTTTTCAAATAACCAGGACCTGTAGGCTACATGTAAGATTAATAATATTATTGAAGTAAGTTTTGGAGGACCAGAAAATCTAACTGACCTGGCTCAAGACTTTTAATGGGGGGTTCAACACAACACATGTGATGTCCTGTTTTTGGGGTTCCTCATATTTTACATGTAGAGATAGGGGAATCCCTCAAGTCTAAGTGTTACAACAATAATTACATACATGTATTTTCCTTTAAATACAATCATTCTAACTTTAAAAAAAATAAGGATTGTACAAATGATTTCTGAATCATGTAAACAGACAAAGGGCTATGAATGAGTGATAGGAGCTTGTCGGCACAAAAGTCACTCCATGGAATCAGATCCATAGTGTTTTAATTATGAACCAGGAGCAAGTTCAGGGCAAAATCAAGGAACTTTTGTGGATATTTTCTAACTAGCGCAATTTAAGACAAAAATTGACATGCAAAAAAAATTGCTTCATCTAAAATTTTAATGAACATTCTCAATCGCGTTGTTCAACACCCTAATAAGACAACTTTTCTGTGTGACTAAGATAGAAATTTAATGATTTTACATCTAGTGTTGTAAAAATTTCATCTTTTCAGTGCTCTCCTGATTTCAAAGACATCAAAGTACCCCTGTATTGCAGACCACTTATTTGTTTTATCAATCTAATTTTTGGGCCTCTTTCATTTTGCACTTTGCATTGAGATAAATGTTGGTCAACCTTGCCTCCTCAGTATAATATTACTTTCTTATCTTTAAGTTGCTCTCGGCTTGTGTCAACAATTGTGGAAAAGTTTTTCACTTGGAGGTGTGCTCCAGAGAGTTTGTTAATGAAGCAAAGAGTATCATCTCCAGGGTAAGAATCATCTTCATGATAATAATGATGATGATGATGATGATGATAATTTATCACAAACTCTGAAAACCGGTGACGCAGACGCTTCTTAAGCTGTGACAAGCAGGGCTTTCAATAACATTTGAAGTAGATGACTGTGCTGATCAATGTATGTGGCGGTCATTCTTGTCTTTTACAAGGGTTTGAGTGAAAATCAAAGGCAGAGTAGCTAGCGATGAGAGACAAATTTCTGACAACATAGACAGGGGTATACCTTCGGTGACCAGCTTCTAATGAAACCCCTGGACAAGATTGCCTTCAACATGCATGAACAGAGCCATATGAATGTAATAAGGTCATCAAGGCACCACTGTCAGAAGAAAAGTATCAGAGGAAATGACCATTTTTAAGGTTCGTTGTGTGTATCAAAAATGCAAAAAAGTAAAAGCAACAATAATTTTGTCCATGTTGGTTAGGGTCTAGTATAGTTGCCCCCTATAAAGGTCCTGTACCCCAAGAAAAGTGTTGGAAGTCTGAGGTCTCTGGATGCGACTTGACTGGATATTTCTCCCCAGGGAAAAACCCTGTGCTTAATTCAACATCATCATCATCATCATCATCATCATAATAATAATAATAATAATAATAATGATAATAATAATAATTATAATAACAACAACAACAACATATGAAATGAAAGGTTAATCATGAACCCATTGGGAACTTTGGAAAATCTGAGCCCCAGATGGGATTCGAACCCACAACCCTCCGTGAGCTAGTCGGATGCTCTAACCACTGAGTTACTGGGGACAATATACTCACGATAATATTATATTCCCACATTCGCCCACTTGGGTGGTTGGTTGGCTGCATCTCAGATATGCTTTAAGGTGACTGCGCAATGCAGTTATGAGCTATGCTGTCAGGTGTTATTTTACTCTGTAGCTGTGTGATGCAGCTCAAGGCAAAGACCCATATTTCACCCTTGCTCCCTGTAACTGGGGGCTGTAACACTGTATTTTAACAAATCATGAACATGGAAGTGCTTTTATTAACGGTAGGTAGAGTTTTTGAAAAAAATGTAGTTACATGTAGCGAATAGGGCCTAAATAATTTAAAGCTGTAAAGGTCAACATTCAAATTTGAAAAACAATCCTATGCTCCGCAGGAAGCTTGTGAAGTTCTTTGAGTTGAAGGAGTATAATTGTGATTATGTTCACATAAGATCAAGCAGTTTGCACAGTGCTGTTTGGCACTTCCATAAATAAATATTGGTAGAAGAAAATACTTAATATTTTTGCATTTTAGTTTGCATCTTTTCACCGCAAAACATTACCGGCCTAGATGCCGGTCTAGGTGGGAAAATCTAAACCGTGGTCAATATCGATTTTAGCCAATCAAATTCGCGAATTTTGTAGTTCCCAGTCCTCGTGAGACAGAGCCATGTAATAATAGAGCTTATTATTAAATTGAATCTTCATGCCTCCTTTTTTCAGAGCAGTTAAATCATTAAGTCATTACCAGGCAGTATTAAAACTCAAACTCACATCTTGGACAATGATTGTATCTTGTCTTTTGGAAGGCCCTTTGAAAAAATAAATGTACATGTATTTAAAAAAAAAAAAACATGTCAATTTTTACACTCTCAGGGGCATCCAAAAGTAATAGAAAAGCTGAAGGGCCTTGTAAAAGAATGGGCTGCTAGCTTCAAGGATGATCCACAGTTAAGGTACAGTTGTTATCAAATAACAAAATACATTGTAACTATTAATTACAGCTATAAATACATAAAATAAGAAGAATTATGTAAGAGCCGTTTTTTCTTTAGTTGAGTTCTCCGATGGAGTGTTAGTTTTACCAAAATATGGATCATAATATACATGGGATTGTACGCTGTACTTATGAGATGAGTAATATTTTGTTCCATGGAATGTAAGCGAGACATAACCCATCACTTAAGAATTGGTCTATCTGTAATCCTCCACAGTACAGTATGGTCCCCACCAATGTGTGTGTTTATTTATTTATTTATTTTTTTCAGCCTCATTCCTACACTCTACAAAGAACTTAAAGCAGATGGAATTGATTTTTCGAATAGTTCCAAGGTTGGTTTTATTTCACATCATTGCATACGAAGCATCCATCCCACCAATAATAGATTTGAATAGCTCATTAATTTTGATTGTCTTTTTTAGGATTCTAGTTCAAAGTCAGTGAGTTCTGCATCTCACTCTACATCGTCATCATCAGCTTTGTTGTCTAGTCCCGAAGAAGAAGATGAAGATTTAGCAAGAGGTTCCTGCTACTAATTTTGTTGATTTGTAATTCACATAAAGTGCACTTTACGATAACAATGTCTTTTTTTCAGTGTGGGAGTACTATAATTGATCAATACTACCACAACAAACTTCTTGAATTCCCTTTATTTGCTCCCCAACTTTTCAAAAACCTAACAGACATCGTGGGTCTCAATCTAGGGATATCCTTTCAAAAAGAAAACAGTTTCTCTCTTTAAGAGGCGAATTTGCTGGTAGTGCATATGTGTTGTGGTTAAGTTTTTAACTGGTTCAAAATTAATTACTTTTTAAACTTGCCCAGTTCAATTTTGATTTTCCTTTGTTTCAGACTATGATAGCAAATAATTATAAGACAAAGAAAAATCAAGATTGCACTGGTTGAAAACTTTTGAACCCAGAAAAATATAGAACCATGACTTTCGAGCATAGGCACATAAAGGTCGCATCCGTTTAATCTTGGTTCACAAATCAAAGAAACGGCAGCCAACCTAAACCTCCATCCTTATGCAAAATTAATATTCTCCTTTGTTTTGGTTGAAAACATTGCTGTAGAATGGTCTGTGTGAGTAGTAACATACTATCCGCAGAACTCACTTTGCTATAACTAAATTGACTTTGAAGGTTAAAGGTGCTATTACACTGTTTAAATTTTTGACTGTGCAACTAATGTCTCGCAATGCGATAGCGAGACAAGTTGCCCAATGTAACATATCTTACAATGGCCAAGAACATTGCAAGACAAGTTGCAGGAACTTCACTCAATGTTGCAAGAAATTTTTCAGTCATTGAGCAGTGTATCAGGTGTCCTGCAACTTGTGTCACAACAGTTTGAGGCACCAGCCAATGAAAATGTTTCTTTAACCTCATGTGATCATTGAAAACAAGACAAGTTCCGTGAAATGATGTCAAATGTAACAGTAAAGCCCTTTGGTTTTAATAATCGGTGAAATATCTGTTGAAAACTGATGCACTGTTGAGTGGCGAAAACACTTATGCTACGAGATTGTTTGATACATGACATTGTATCTTGGGCTCATGCTGTCAGAGAGAGAGAGAGAGTTTTCTATACTCTAAGGTACATGTAAAATGCTGATTTGCAAAACCTGCAAACAAAGAGTTTCTTGAATCTGAGTTGAGAGAGACCACAACAAGAACTACATTGTTTTTCTCTCACTAGTTTGGTGTTGGGTCAAATCACTATTTGTTTTGCTAATCATAACAATTAAAGTAGTAATACATTTTCATTAAGAGAAAAGAGCGCGTGTGTTCTAAAAAGAGTGTGACAGTGTCTCTTTGACAACAGCAAATATTGATATCACTAGTTAAGTGTGCGTTGCTTGAAACTGTCAAATTTACATACCATATCTTGCCTTCTAGCGATCCAGTTGTCATTAAAAGAGGCAGAGACAAGCAAGGTATGGCAACCACAAAAGATCTTATTCATTCGTGTAAATAATTCACCAGGATT
>OX421453.1:38829684-38832184 GCA_949126865.1 Montipora capitata | reverse complement strand
CGCAATTGAAAACCGCTCTATGATGTTAACGGAACATTTTTATTTGCTGATGTCAAAACATCGTTGCGACAATTTGCAGGAGGGATGTGACACAGCGCAATGTTTAAAACATTAATTGTAATGGTAATGAATTTATAAAGCGCATATTGGCATATTCAAATGCGCTTTGCAAGCAAGTGATCTATGGGTGAGATCGGACATCAGCATATATAGGCGCCGCTGGCAGCCGCTGTCAGTCCATTAGCGATTTCACCCAGCACATGAATGAATGAAATGAGGCCTGACCACAACACTGGGAGCTCCATGCCCTACTCTTTACGAATAGTGTGTGGGTTCTTTTACGTCCCACTGGGTTGTGAACATTGAAGGGTTGTGAGACAGGGCCTACGGTTTATAGTCCTAATCCGAGAAGACTTGAAAGTCTTAACCATTTGCGGATGTAATTACAAGGTAGCACTTTCTCCTCAGTTATTTTTAAGACCCTGAGTGTTGGTCCGGCCGGAGTCGAACTCACGACCTCCCGCATGGCAGCCTGATGCTCAACCAACTGAGCCACTGGTGCGCGGTAACGTTGTGAGAAGCGTTGTGGAAAGTAGAATCGACTTCAGCTTTTCGCAACAAATGCGGTAGCAAGAGAAAATTGCGAAAAATTTCATTCTCAGAGATTGTTATACAAGTGGTAATTTTTAGTGCAATTTTTAACCCCTTTTACACAGTCCCACACAAAGTTGGCATGGAACGAACAAGCTAGGGGCACAGTGCCAATATTTGGAATGCCGAACACACCTCCAAAGATGTGCGTGGCACGCCAAAAATTTCTGGCACGGGTTTTTATTATGCCGTCTGTTTGTTCTGCTTCACAATGTATAGCGTGGGCACAACAGGGATTTAAAGTTTTCCTCTCATTTTGCCGGAGCACCCTTGCTCCCAATTCAGTTCCTTGGATAGTTTTTTCAGCTGGTAGAGGTTGAATAAGGTGCCATACTCGATTCTTGTTCTATTGTAAAGCGGGGTTTTGTTTTGGGCATCAAAATTGTGGGTCAAAGTGCACAGACAAAGAACTGCTTAACGTGTAACGTGGGCACAACAGAGATTTCAATTTTTCCTCTCATTTTGCCGGAGCAACCTTGCTCCCGATTCAGTTCCTTGGATAGTTCGTTCAGCTGGTAGAGGTTGAACAAGAAAATGAAAATAATTCCGAAAATGTTTGACGTCAACTTGCTGTTTTAAATGCCGTTCTCGATAACATTTCTTTTTTTTTCACGTTTTGTTAGTGATGAAAATTGGTGGAAGGGAGAGAGCAGTCGAGGGATTGGACTTTTTCCTTCGAACTTTGTCACATCGGATTTGTCGGAACCTGAAAGTCGTAAGTCAAAAAAATCTGTCTTCACTTATTTTAATTGCGCTAACGCTAGGCCATTCGCCCAAAAATCGATATCCCATAGGGAAATCTTATGAATCGGGTTTCGACTTAACTTGGTTTTCGGTTGCACAGCGAAAATTGACCTTAAAGGAAGATTAGTAAAGACTGGATGTCCTCGTCGACTCTGGAACTGGAATGGTTGAGGCGCAAATAATAAAAAATAATGCGTTTCATGTATTTAGCACTTATTTAGCGGCAAAAATGAAGTGTAAGTGTTGGTATTTAGTGAGAGGGGAAAACCAGAGTATCCTGAGAAAAACCTCTTGGTGCAGAGTGGAGAACCAACAAACTCAACCCACATAATACACCTTATTCCAAAATGGCCGCTGATTTATGCGGATACAAATTGGCCCTTGTTCCCTCGTTCAAGATAAAATATTCTTTTGAATTTTAAGCTTAAGAACGAGGCATCAAGGGCTAATTTGAATAAAAACAAAAGAATATTTAAATGGCGACCATTTTGGAATAAGGTATTATGACGCCGAGTCTGGGAATCGAACCGAGGTCACATTGGTGGAGAGAAGATGCACCTCCACTGCGCCAACGCTGATCCTTCAAATAAACAAATTTGTATTAGAACAAAGAGTTGGGAAAGGCGGAATTCACAGTCGATAAACTTGAACACGTCTGTATTTTTGCATTAGCATCCAAGGTTGAGAAAAAGAAAGTTCGTTGGGCGGATGAACCGAGGTCGCCAGAAGCAGCTGAAGGTACGTTGGGCTGAAGCTTATTTCTTGATTGTTATAAACAGATATCAAGTAACGTCCCAAAAGAGAAAGAAATGTATTTGGAATGCGAGTTGTAGACGAAAGATAGAAGTGATTCTTGCACTTATCTGGAAAATTTAAAATGCTGCTATGACCAAGAAATCAATTCTTGTTTTTCTTTGGATTTCAAAACTATGTTGATTAGAATTTTCCTATTTAATGGTCCGCCATTGACCGAATGCAAAAACGGCCACCAACAATTTATTGTTTTGTGTTTTTGTTAATGAGCCTGACTAGCCTCGTTAACACGTGCAAATTGAAAGAATTTTGGCTGTAAAACGAGGCTAGTTAGACGAATCATTAGTTTTCA
>OX421453.1:38784684-38827184 GCA_949126865.1 Montipora capitata | reverse complement strand
GACTACAGAGCAAATTGAACTCCACTCATTCCTATTACCATTATTAACTGCCAAGCTGGCCACATTTTGCTGGAGAATTCAGATAGACCATAACACCATGCCCTCTTCGAATAGGTTGTGGGCGAAAATGGAAAAAAAATTGTTATAAGATAAAAAGGTTTATCTTTGCAGCGACAAAAGCGTGAGTTAAGTAACCCTTTTTCTTTAATAACTTGATATCTCGTACAGCGTCCAAATGAATCCTTTTATTTAACTAGGATGTGAGGTGACAAACTTAACGTAGAATTGTTCATATCTTTAGGGAAAAATTGACCTGTGCACAAACATGCTAAAAGGCGCGAATATCGAAGGCGAAGACGAGGAAGAAGACAAAATTCAAGATATGGAAGGTTCGTATCATTCGTATAAAGACGTTTCTTGACTGTTTCGGATTAACTAAGCCACTTGGTCGCTCAAGGCCTAAAAGGCCGATACACGCTTTCTGTCAATTACACTCATTTATAGGCCACTTCCGTTAAGAACGAGCGCTTCTTTGCAACGAAAACGAATGAATTGGATGAAAACTGGCAGAAAATAGCCTCAGTTCAACACGATAAAGCGTTTCTGAATGTATCGTATATTTCTGAAATTCCTGCAAAACTCCCCTTCAGAACACTGTTAATATATGGAGATGGTTATGCATCTCGAAATGCTTCTTTGTTTTATGTTTTTGTTCGCTGTTTTCACGTTCAAAACTCAGATGTGAAAGGAAGACGGAAGACATAAGACTGTGCATGGTCACTTGAAGCTTGATGTCACTGTGATCGCTTTTGTTTCATAACCAGTTCATCGATATGAACTATGTTCAGAATAAGCAAGTGGAAATTGCCAGCTCGTTAATCATAAAGAATGGTTCTATTCTTTTACAAAAAACTTGGAAAACCGCATTGCTGGTGAAGCATCACCATGAACTACAAATGTTTTTTAACATTTTTAATTATTTGCACTGTTTTTGTAGATGAATGCTATGGAATGGAATCATTGATCAAAGGCAAGATTGAAGAAAGCGAGAGGTAAAGAAAACAACGATTGCATTCAAGACAACCCCAGATCGTGGTCGATGATGGGTATATTTTTGGATTAAGAAGGTTAAAGTGCTACTATGACCAAAAAAGCAATTTTTATTTTTCTTTGAATTTCAAAACTATTTTAACTAAACAGTAACTGATCGAAGTTTTAAACCTTCAATTCAAAAGGACACCTGTTTATTTTAACTGCAATTTTCCTGTTTAATGGTCGGCCATTACTAACTTAAAGATCTTGAGGGAGCTGGATGGAGGAGAAAATGACGTCAAATGCGTGTGTACGCGGCTGAAATAATATGCAGCCTATTTTTCCTATGGTGTTGTTTACTCCTAAACCTCCCTCCCCCACCCTCGTCTCACACTTCCGTGATCGGCTCCCTTGGACACGATTTGGCTCGGCTTTGCTCTGAGCACGATATTCAAGTCGCCAGTTGCTTGTTGCTTATACGAATACGACAGATTTTAAGAGATGTTTCTGGTTTTTTTTTCGTGTGTTGAAGTCTTGCTTGTGGTTCTTCTTCTCAGTTTTTGAGAAAATAGTGGGTGATTGTGATGTCAATTCCTTACTTTACTTTCCAAATGCAAAGCTAACTTTTGTTCTTTGGTAGAAAACGCCGGGAATTGTCTTCCATGAACGAGGAATATCTGCAAGCGTTGAATTTGTACCGAAGGTTAGTTGAATGGCGGTGAAAATAATTGTTTTTTTTTTCGATTTGTTGAGCGTTGCACTTCCAACAAAGAATCTGTTCCTTTTGCAGGCTGATGAAAGAGCCGTTACCAGTCCCTACTCTTTCTTACGGTTACGGATCAAGTCCCCAGGCCGCCATGACTATGTACCAGGCCCCAGCTTCATTAGTACAACAGTACCCTCAAGTAAGAGACATGGAATGGCTTTTAAGTGAAATTGTTCTAAGTAGCGGCCGCGGATGTGATAAGAAAAAAGGAAAACTAGAAAATTATTGTTGTCGCGTATGAATTGGTGAAAAAGGTATGTTATCTTTCTAATTCCAGGCCCCTCAGGTGTATCCGCCTCACGTGGCTGCTTATCCCCAGGTCTCCCCTCCAACCTCCTTGCAATATGTGGGCGATCCTACTTCCGCTGTGGTAAGTATTCAAAAACCATTGCATTGTATAAAAGTTAAAAACAGCACTTACATGTACGGTCATGGTTAATTTATCGTCCACGGGATGTGAACTTGGCACGTTAATAGTAATGTGTTCCAAATGTTTCGGAGTAAAGTCACTTGAAGGATCCCATGGGTACTTTATTTTGATTGGCCATTTCAAACAGTGCCTGCAGGGCGTGGCGTTCTAAAAATATAGATACGCGCAAAGGTTGACGTATAGGGTTTGTATGAAAGAGGCAAGCTCCTACTTATGGGTTCTTGCCACCTGATAATGGCTCATCGTTTTACGTCTCTCAGCTAAGTATATTCAATGCAGCGGCCGTTTCTTATCCCATCGAAAATCAATCAATCTATCAAATATTTGTTTTAATTCACGGTAATAATTTTAGCCTTTAAGTGATTTCCAAGTTAGCCTTCTTGTCTCAACTGATAAAAACGCAAAGAGCTTCTAAAGGCGCTGTTACACTTTGAAATGTTTCGTGCAACTTGTCTCGCAATGTTTTTGCGACATTGTGGCGGGACAAGTTGCACGAAACATTTTGCAATGTAACATACCCTGCAACGGCCAAAATCGTTGCCAGACAAATTGCAAGAGTCTCGCAACGATTTTGGCCATTGCTGGGTATGTTACACAGTGAAATGTTTCGTGCAACTTGTCCCGCCACCATGTCGTCAAAACATTGCGAGACAAGTTGCACGAAACATTTCACAGTGTAACAGCGCCTTACACAGATAACTATATGACATTAGTATCACCCAACTAGTGGACTAATGTAAATCCTGGATTTTGATTGGCTACGCTACTTGAGGACTATTAGTAATAGTCCTCGAGTAGTGAAAAGCGTGACACTTTCTTTCGTTTTATTCCCAAATAAATATTACCTACTTCAACTTGCATTTGCTAACTTTGTTATTGCCTTTTCTGTACGACTAGTTGGGTGATACTAAAACAATTAGACCCTTCGCCCTCAAGGGCCACGGGTCAATAGCCCATTCGGCTTCGCCTCATGGACTATTGACCCGTAGTCCTTGCGGGCTACGGGTCTAATTGTTAAATATCTTTAAGATACGAAATAGATGGTTTTCACCCGACGTCGCAGCAGCTATGTTGATGCATAGAATAATAGAGAAAAAGCCTTTTGGAAATTTAACTCTATTATAATGCAAAACATGAGCCCTAAGTTGCTATTGTTTTGTGGACCAGCATGGCCGTCTCATCGCCTGATTGAAAACCATCTACTGGTACGTACGGCTCGAAAGTGCATTCGTTCTAGTTGTCCTGCAAAAGACACTTTGAGCGAATTAGTTGTTGGTTTTAGCACCAGCATGGCCAATGCGCTACCACCTTCCCTCTCAAGTTGCGATTATCCGACGCAATAAAGATTTATTTTTCGATGTTGCCTCGGGGATACTCGGAAAAATCCGAGTTCCACTTTGCATGAGTTGAACCATCGACCTTCCGATTACTAATTCGAATGCTACTTCCGAGTACTAGGCTTCGACTCCTGCAAAGGAGCACTCTGATTTTTTCCGAGTATCCCCCGAGTCAACACCGGAAAAAAAGCTCTTCATTTCCTTCGCCGAGGTTAACATGTAACTTCTCTTTCAGTCCTTCTTGGCGTGACCAGTCCCTCTTGGGATAAGGGTTTAACTTCGCCACATATCGTGTGTAGCATTGACAAGATCTTTTGCGAAGACCACTTTTTTTTCCCATTTTCTAGGGAACATCATACTCGAGCCTTGGACCTGTTCATCCCTATGTGGCTCATGTGCCAGACCACGTGACATCAACACCTTACCAGCCTGGTCAGCTGGGCCATGCGCATGGTCCGACCCAGGTTCCTATGCAGGCACCTAGCAACGTCCAACAGGGCTTTCCTTCCCAACAGTCAGCACCGCAGGCGCTCGCATATCAACAACAACAAGTTTCCTATCAACAGGGCTTGCCTGTAGCACCTCCTGAGTACCTGTCCCAGATTGCACCTCAAGATTACTATTCCCAGTCTCTCACCCAATCAAGTGCGACAGGCTACTCGAATTTCCCGCCACAAATGATCTATTCACAGCAACCGCTCCTCTGACACTAAATAGAGGCTCATTGAAAATGTTATTGTTGTTTGCAGTCAATGCAACGATATACTTTGCCGCTAAAAGGCAGAACTTTGTAAGTCCTGGCCGTCTCTGGTGGACAAAATAATATTAACGAGACAACTGCGATAGTCTCGAATCAAAGATCTCTGTTACAGCTGAAGCACGGTTTGGACAAATATTTCTGTTACTTTGACATATTTTGCAAACATACACTGTACAGTAGCGTTGCTAATGTTGCCTCCAAAGAGTGACACTTCTAAATTTTACTGTCGAACAAGAGACGATTTTCCTTGTCAATGGCGCCAGTTAAAGCTGGGACGGGTTAACTGCATCTTGGTCCACTGAAAGCTACACTTAACACCCGCATATAAGAACAAGTGGATTAAGAACTTCAGGCTGAAATTTGGCCAATAAAGCACCATATATTTATAAGAACCAATTTAGCCTGATAAATCAACATGTTTATGTAAAGGGAAAGGCTATTAGAATAAGGAAACAGTACAGTAGTTCATATAAAAGAACTATGGTGTTCAGGACCACTACAAACTCTAAAATCTATTACAAAAAAGCATTGTATGTTAATTAAACCTCTAGTAATGTATATTTTGAAAAACATTTTCAGGACGATTGCTCACCAAGCACTCTTTAAGTAAGAATTCGATCAGCCTGAAACCTGAAATCAGTGTTCGTATATGCGGGTGTTTACTGAATGTCCCTGTTAATGTCCCTTTCACTCCAACGCCAGACGATTTTACTCGTCAATGAACCCCCCCCCTCCCCCCTCCCCTCCCCTCGGGGCTTAAAGGGTTAACGGCATCTGGGTCCGCGCAAAACTATGACCCCTTGAACCCATCCCCTCCTACTAATTACACTTGCAGACTGTCTAATGCTAGACGACGATTTTACTTGTCAATTTGATTGGGTGGGGGTTGGGGGGGGGGGGGGAAGGGGGGAAGGGTGGGGCTTGAGGGGTAAGAGGATCAAACAAGACACATTTAAGGCTGATATTCAATTTTATTATATCTCTCAGATAGTTAGCGCGCTGTGGTTGGGTAAATTATCGGACCGTATTCTACAGTACGGCCCGCTAAATTTGAAATTTCAATAAAACATTCTCTGGCTAGTTTTTCAGGTCTTTCCTGTTGCGTAAATTTGTAAAACTGTTTGAATCTTACAAGCAACTATTTTAAAAAGCCAAAAAGTGTTATCGTTTTTCAGATCTTTATGGCGGTTGAACCATCCGTTTCACAAGCTTGCCTTCAACTAGTTTCCTTTCTCGCGCGGCTGATTACCACAGAGATATAATAAATATCTTTCTATCCTCGTTTTCTCGGTCTGTACTGTAAATTACGGACCCTTGTTCGCTTTAAATATTTGCTTGTGTTCCCCAGTTCGGCAAATTACTTTCAAATTTGTTCCCAGCTTTTTGATTCCTAAAATTGGTAGAAATTGTTTTTCCCTTGTTCCCTAAAATATTTAATTTGACGTTGTTCCTTTTTCCCCCAAAACCCCTGGGAGAGCATCAAAGTTATCCGAACAACTGGGCGCAGGGGCCCGTTTCTCGAAAGTCCCGAAACTTTTCGGGGCATTTTCGAGTCAAAATTCCTTTTGTATCTCAAGAACGGAGAGTATGTAAGTCGTCAAACTTCAAAGACATGTTTCTTTTAGTTAGTTTGAAAAAAACATGTTAAAAGGTCGGCTTTCCAAAACAAGCGGTTGGCGGTTTCACAAATGGCTTTTCGGGCCCTAAAAGTTTTCGGGACTTTCGAGAAACGGGCCCAAGGATACTAAATGACGACATACAATAGACCTAATCGGCTAACTCAATGTTGTACCCAATTCAAACCCTTTGGGAATAAAACGTTTTGTTCCAGGTATTTCCATATCATTTACATATGAATGCTACATTATCATGCAAATACAACACACAAAGAATCTTAATCCTGGGAGATTTGAATTGGGTACAACATTGAGTTACCCGATTAGGTCTATCGGTGAAAAATGTTTCTTTTGACGAGAAAAATAGCTACAATTGGTGCCTGGCAGAGGGCGAATTCTTAGGGTTGGTTTCGTGTTTTTTTTTTTTGGTCGTTGATATAAAATATGTAAATTTCAAATTTTGTCATCTGATAGACAACACAATGATGATACAGTTGTGCTAGAAAGAAAAAAAACTGGTTTAATTCTTTAAAGATATTATCGTGTACTATCTGGTAAAAGGCTACGCCCTTTTGCCCAACAAATTCACTTTGTAATATACCCTGCTTTATCTCGGTTGACTACTCCGTTCTGTGAAATCTCTTTTATTAAAGGAAAGGAACTTTATTTACGTGTCTAGTCGTGTAATTGGGAACACTATGAACTGAAATTCTTAGAAAATAACGCAAATTAAGTCCCCGGAGATAACCTCTCGGTGCGGAGTAAAGTACCAACAAACTGAATCGACATATGACGCCGAGTCTCTCGGCGAGTACCTGAAAAGGCGCGATTTTTTGCAAGACCTTGGAACATTATCCCAGGACTCAAAATGGAACATACCTATGGTGGGTCCTTCTGTAATGGGTCTTCAATTCGTAATGCCCAAAAGACCGAATGTCAACAACAAGTCGATCACTTCAAAGGCGCTGTAAAGCTAGGTCATTCTGTTGCAACTTGTCACACAGTGTCGTGGCTGAAAACGTAATGTTGCGAGTCAAGTTTCTCGACAGGCTGTTGTGATCACGTGTGGTCAAAGGAGCAATTTCATTGGCCGTTTCGACACCAACTGCGGGGTGGAAGTTATACCGCAGAATGTTTGAAGAATTTGTTGCAGCGTTGCGGAAAATTAAAACCGACCCTTAGCTAGTGAATACCTTTTTTTTTCCTCTTTAAAATCACTCGCATTTGACTTGATAGGGAATGCAACAAGCGACTTACAAACTTAACGTTTCAATAAAAGCTCTGGTTTGAAACTTCTGTAAGAAAAAGGGAAGGACCAGAACTCTCATCTCAGAGTGTTTAGATCGTGCGCGTGCACAGAGATAAGTAAATCAGAATCGCGCCGTGAAGAACCAATCAGATTGCAGGACTCCATACCATGCCCTCTTGGAAAAAAATTAAGTAATAATACACCGAATGCATAAATCGCGTCCGAAAAAATATTCTTTTGTTTAGATACTAAAAAGGCTCGCTAGCCTCGTTTGCATGGACAAATTACAAAAGAAATGTTGCTTTAGAGGCTGGTGAGTCTAATTAGCACATAAACAAAATAATGCATTTTTGGCTGCCATTCATGCATTCGGTCTAATGAATGAAAAATGTTAAAGTCAGTTAAGATTATTGAGGCTTCATTGACCATCCGCCCACCCTCAGAGCATAGTTAATCGAGGGACTGGTTATGAAATCTTAGAACTTTCAAAAGCGTGAACAATGTTGTTGCAATCGATGTTAAATTGACCGTGACCCTGCACAATCTTTTGTTTTCGCTTCGCACGGGTTCGCAAATTAGTTACGCATAATTTAATCGAAGGATTTGATTGGTTATTTTCTCGAAAAAAGGCGTGGTTTTGTGCAGGGTCAAGGCCAAAAATACGGACAAAAACATGAAGCAAAGGAACTTGGCCAGTTTCATAACCATCTCCGTGCATTAACTATGCTCAGAGCAAGGGTCAGAAAATATTTTTCCGTTTATTAAGTTGAGAATGACGCCTTAAGATTAATTATGAATGGCGTCATCAGGAATTGGAAGTCGATTGCTTAAATCTTTTTCTGAAGGGTTGAAACAATCTATTCCGCGTCGAAGAGAATTACTCTTAAAACGAAAAACGTTCTGCAAGTTATTTTTTGTAAACCGGCAACCGTGCCTGTTATCAATCATAGCTAATAGACGGGAATGGTTATGAAACCCGACAACTTTCTTTGCTGTAGGTCTTTGTTCTCTCTTTTGGCCTTGACCGTGCACAAAACTGTACTGAGGAACTAACCAACAGAAACGCGTTGGTTCCGTAATTCATGCATAGTGTATAAGCTCAAAACAAAAGATTGTGCACGGTCGTGGACTTTCCAACCGAAATCTTGGCATCTTTGTTTGCTCCTTTGATATTTGCCGAGGTTCCAAACCAGTCCCCTCTATTAACTATGTATCAATTGGTGGTTTTCACGTGACGTCATCGCCGAGAGATGATTGGTTGCAAACCATCGATAGGGCACTTAGATCTACGACGTCGACAAATACGTATACGTCACCTCGAAACTGATACAACTTTGCACTATCGATTTTCCACCTCGTTTGTCTCGTAAAATGTTACCGAAGTATAATCCTTAAAATAAATTGGTACGAGTGGTTGAGAGTAAAAACAGGCAATGAAAGATTCTCTGTGACATGCTCACGTCCTCCTCCTCAAATTAAACCTCAAATTTTGGTGATTTCACTCCGTTTCACACCCTAAAATAACGTGACGTAGTCTTTAATATGCAGAGTACCGCCAAAAAATGTGTGATAAAATGCGTGCCGCACGTGCAGCACGATTATTTTCCTTTTTTTAACCAATGATATACTTGTGGTGCTATTGTTGCTTTAGCCGTCTTCTTTTCCTTAATTAAACTCCATGATATTGCAGTAGGACGTGACCCTCCCGGCTGGGATATCGATTTTTCACCGAACGCCAAATGGTTAGCTTTAAGTTATATATTATAAGGGGTACACTTAAAGCAATTTGAATCAGGCATCGATTTTAAAGTGTTTTAACTTGAGATAAACTAAGAATAACGCCAGGATTCGAGCCAGGATTCGAGCCAGGATCCGAGCTAGGATCCGAGCCAGGATTCGAGACCTAACCGAGACCTAACCTAACCTAACCGAGACCTTCCCTAACCCTAACTAGACCTAACTAGACTAGAACCAACGCAAATAGACCTAAACCTAACCGATTCGAGACCTACCCTAACCGAGAGATTCCAGAATAAATAGCGGAGAAAGCTCATCTTAGCTGGAATCCTGGCTGGAATCCTGGCTCCGATCCGACCTCGAATCCTGGCTCGGATCCTAGCTCGAATCCTGGCTCGAGGTTTAAGTATCCTCTTTTAACTTATAGCTTTCAGTTATTGCAACGCGTTTATAAATGGTAACTAAGTCAAACTACTGATTGTAAAATTGTTAGCTTTCAATTATTGTAATTTATATGTCAACAGTAATTTTTCTTTAGATAATTGTTTGGCATTTTTAACCAACGTCGTGCATATCCCAAAACTGGAAATGATGGTTTAAAATTCGTTAAATTCTGAACTGAACATGAGCCACTTGTTTCAATCTCAAAAGCTACTCCGGAGCAATCAGTCTCCATATATGGTCATACAGCACGAGCTAGAAATGCAATCGAAGCTCTACGTTTCGCGTTGACAAAATAACCTTACAACTCCCAATTAAGGCGTGAGAATTCCACATCGGCTTCTTCGACCAAAGTGCTCCTGAACAAACTAGACCAACAGCTATGGCTCAGGTAAGAAATCAGAAGTTTCTTAATTAGTTCAAATTTGACCAAGGCAGCTTTCCAATTTCACACTCTAGTTTACCATAGGGCAGTTGAACAAACTCAACCGATTCATGGTTACAAGCAAACAAACATTTTACTATTTAACGCTAATTAGTCCAGATTGGACCTATACTGAAATTTATGTTTTACAAAACACTCAGTTTTGCATTTCTCTTCTCGCCTTCTCGGTTGAACTTGAACAAAGCTAGTTAACACGGACTTTTTGAAGATGACGAAATTGCGGATGTTGCTTGGATTTTTGTCAGTTGTGACTTGTGGAGTGAGTGGTTGTAATTATAACTTACAATTTGATGTTCAATAGTTTGATTTTACGGGATTGCAAAATTAATTTGTCGGCAAATGACCTCGGCTCTAGAAGCAAATTACTGCTGTCACGTTTTGCCTTCCTTTTTTTCGTAAGAACGGTCAGGCTTAGATGGACGTACTAAGAACATAACCAACCCGAGTTAGTTATGAACGTCTATATTTTGCTATTTGTTAATGTGTTTTGTTTTCGTGAGTGGTATTAATAAAGGACGGGCGGTAAACGAAATAGGAAACTGTTACAGTATTTTAACAGAACATTTAACTCAAATACTTAGAGACATTTCGTAGTTGAATCAACAATATGATTTTCTTATTGAGTGAACTTCTAGTGTACGACTCAACTTTCATTAACAACATATGTAAAACGTTTTCAGGCTCAAAACACAACAAATAATAACGTTCATCCTCGGCTTCAAAATCAGACGTTCTTATAAAAAGAGTACTTAATTTTCGCATGATCGAGGAAACAAAAGATTCGGTAATACTTCCTAAAAAATCATGCTACAAAAACTATCGACTGTAACACGGAGAGATTCACAGAACGGCCACGAATATTACTAAAGTGCGCAACAAATTGTTGTTCAAATTTATTCAAGAAAGTACGACGAGTTGTTCTAATTCGCACTAAAAGGTCACGAACCATATTTCTGTTTTTCAATTTGTGAGCCGCCCAGAAATACGTGCTGCGCAGCACAGCTCTAAAACTAGCACAATATTGTTTTAAATTAAGCTTCGTTGCATAGTTAAGTAACATGTATTACCTTTTTTTAGAGCGCCCTGAAGCTACGATTTGAAATCTGTTGGGTCGTTCTTTTATGACCGTTTACAATCAATTGCATTTTCTAATTTTGTGTCAGTCGGTCGGAGGAAATAAAAGCAAAAAGAAAAACGCAAACCATCTAAAAAAACAGTTTCAAGCTGCAAAAAAGTCGAATGGCAGTGGACAGAAACGAGTAGAGTATTAGTGTAAACATATTTTCCTTCCACGCGGACAAAAATCACTATCCCGTGGAGGTGTGACTTTTAACCTGGGGTTGAAGTTAAAACTGAAATACTCTACGGACAAAGCTAAGCCCACGTTAATATTTCAGATTAAACCCCAAAAAGTGTTTTACTAAAAAAAATATGGATCTGCGGAATGACAGTAAAAGAAGAAATAAAAGAGACGGCCTTTATCTACAATTAAGGGAATACAATGGTAAATGGACTGAGCGCAGAGTACTTTGTTTAGGTAATCGCATGATTGGAATAAATAAGTAACGAGTAATATAAATTTCTTCCAAGTGCAATTTGTAGACCTTGAAGACATTTAAAAGTGCTTATTTATTCCAAATTGCACAAGAAAAATCATGTGATTTTTTATTAATAATTTCATTGAAAAATTCGAGATGTTTAACTTAAATTAAATAGAACAATACACGCCTATCACTCAATCACGGAAAAATTGAGCCAAGAATTGCGTCATGCAGGGTGCATTTGCGTCATGCATTTGAGTGTATATCATGCAAAAATTTCACCTTTATGCCACAAATTTCAACTGTCTGCACTAAATTTGATTTTTCTGCACTCTGTTTGGGATTAACTGACGTGCTCTCAGCCAATTAACGCGCTGAAAATTTGTCGTTTATATTATTGTCTGAAATTATACTTGTAATTTCAAAATAGAAAGAGCGCGCAGCGCGAAGTTCGATTTGAAATCAGAAGTATGATTTCAGACTAAAATTGCACTCAACTCAGTTCAATTACCACTCTATTGCAGCCATTTAGAAATCGCTCAAATATGGGATTTTAGTCAGTACCAATTTTTATTGATCCAGTTGGGAACAAACTGAGTTGCAAAATTTGCCACACAATAGCTTTCTTTGTCATTTTCCTACAATTTGATTGGTTACTTAAAACAAGCCTTGAAAAATCTGATTGGTTGTTTTGTTTTAGTGTTCTTTTCTCAATGGCTGGGAAAAAAATGCGATTTAGAGCAAAAAATAGTTCGATTCGTGAATAAATTACACTGATAAGAGTCAGTCATGGATGTAATTTCCAAGACGCCATTATCGTTGATTTTGTCATAACTAACCTCTGGAGATCAGAGAAGCTCAATGTATCTCTGCAGGTCTTGAAAAGATGATCTTTAAACTGAAAAAAAGGTGTGGCCGGCCTGAAATATTAGGGAGTTTAAGAAACGACGACGGTTACGGCTACGACAACACCACAAACAATTTTATCGTTGCTTTAGAGTTGTTTTGAAATGAGTGTCGTAAAACCAAAATCAAAGTAATTACTTTGGCCACTCAAAAAAGACGGAGACAATCCAGTAAACCAATCAAAACTCAAAGTAATTACACGTAGCCGACACAGAGCGCGGGAAAATGTGCACGCGATAGCCAAGATTGGTTTTGGTTTCACTTCTGATTGGTTGAAAAAGTGTCGCCACAACTTTGAACCAATCACTGAGTAAAGTAATGCAAAACCAAAGTAATTTGCTAATTATACTCGACACTCAATTGAAAACCGCTCTAAAAAAGGAGAAATAATCGTGCTGCACGTGCAGCACGCATTTTAGCTCATATTTTTGCAGTATTCGGCATATTAAACAACCACGTGAAATCACCAAATTTGAGGTTTTAACGACAAGGTAAGCGGGGAAATGCGAATCTCTCATTTAATATTTTTACCGTGAAACCGCTTGTATAAATTTAGTTTTAGGATAATTCGTTCACCTTGTACGTACGTGAGACCGTGCGTGAGTGAACGAGATGAAATAACCGCTGAAGATTTACATCCTTTAAGTCATATTTTGAGGTGACGTTTCGTCGACGTTGCCGTCGTAGATTCTAATAGGGACTTTAAGATCTACGACGGCGACAGTCGACGAAAACGTCACCTCAGAATATAACTTCGCTCTATCATAAGTCTTTCGCAATTATTCAGTCTCGTTCACGTGTTACAATTTTGTGAGGGCCAGTATCCTAAAAATAAATTGGTACGAGCGGTTTCTAAGTGAAAAAAGAGAGTGGAAGATTCTCTGTTGCATGTCTGAATACGTTGTCGTGAAAACCTAAAATTTGGTGATTTCACGTCGTCGTTATGCAGAGGACCGCAAACATACTAGCTAGAATCCGTGCTGCACGTGCAGCACGATTATTTATGCTCTTTTAACCAATGATATTATTGTTTTGTGGCGTTGTCGTAGTCATAGCTCCCAGCTGACGTCCCTATCTGGTCGTGTCGTTTACTGTCTCATATGGTTGTTGTTGTATTTTATGAGACTAAAATCCAGGCGAATCCCTCAGTTTATTCGCCACTTTGTGCTACTCTAGGATGTGATGGAGAGGTAAGAGCTTAGGCGTTGATAAGATGCCATTGTACAGGCAAATTCTCTGGCAAAATGTCTCGGAATTTTGTTCAGGTTCCTCGACAAGAGACACACAAACCGCAAAACCCCTTCTTGTTCACAGGATTCCATGAGTAGGAGTGAGCAACTCCCATATATTCCTGTTACGGCGATTTCACAGACCGATTTATTATTAGATTGAATTTCCCGCGAATGAGACTCCCGCAGGAGCCCGATGACCAATCACGGGAAACTAACTTGAGGTCATAGCGTCACCGAACGTGAACTACCGAAAGGTAGTCCAAAAATAGAATGGTCTGGGTCTGTGAAAATGCCGTGAGATAGGCTTTGTATGGGAGCTGCTCGCTCCTACTCATGGGCTCATGTTGTTCATCATTATAACGATGCGATAAATGCGTCTTTGGGTGCGTTACACATGGCAATTTTTCGCTACTATTGTTTGGCCCAAAATTGCCTCAACGTCAGGCAAATTCTCTCTCAGGGTATGTTACGGAGAACAATTCTTCATTAAAGTTATGTGGCAAGAAAAGTTTGAGACAGGTTGCTCGAAAAAACTGCTTCAAACCAAACCGATTTGTAATTTCACGTTGTTGATTCGCGGAAGACGGGAAAGAAACGTGCTATTTTTCACTAATTAAATGCAGTTTTTTTTTGTGGCGTCTCCTTTCCAGTTTCCTTTGTCGATGCTAAAGCTCCTCGTGATCAAATATAATAATAATAATAATAATAATAATAATAATAATAATAATAATAATAATAATAATAATAGATCGGGTTACGTCATTTCTCTCTTTTCTTATCCCCACTAGGGAACAATCAAAACATTCCACATGACACCCCTGTGGCTCGAATCCCACGCGTGGTACATCAACAGCGATCGGTCCGCTTCCGCAGCTCAGATCACATTCAACGCTGGCTCAAAAGACAACGCTGCACTTCTTAAGGTTGTCTTGGTCCCCGCCGGAGTGTTAACAGATGATGCCCCGCTTTCAGTACAAATCACGGTCGCGAATGACATCGGTATTGGGAAGACAGCTGACAGCGACATCAGATACGGAGTGTCCGATGGCTCTAAGTTTATCGGCTTTGAGAGTCCTGATCAGGGAAATTATGGCAGCCATGGCCCCTGCTATGGATGCGATGGCGTTCCGGGTTCAACACTGTCGTCCATTCGACACGATCCCGTGACCCCCAAAACCACTGACTCAGTCTACCCCGGTCAATTTGTATACACTCTGAAACTGGATGAGCGCTGGGGATCGTGCTATACTGCGCATGACAGTGGCTTTGTGAGGACCGCTAACTACAATGATCGCCTGATGCTCAGCAAAGGACTCACTTTGGAAGTCTATAAGGGCAACAGAGGAGAGAGAGTTGGGATCAAATTCATCAAAGTTACGCTCAGCCTAGATTCATAACTTTAAAATCATCGCTGTTGGAGAGATGATTTAAACCACAAATCCAAATGTGGTATGACGTTTCAGTAGCCCAATGACTGATCCGCTTATAATCATTAGCAAATGGGGTTAAATGGCCGCTTATTGAACAAGAAAAATCTGTTAAAAAAATCTGGTGATAATAAAAGAAGGACCAAAACTCCCAGGGCGTTTGGATCGTGCACGTGGGCAGGGATAATTAAATCGGGATCGCGCCGTGAAGAACCAATCACATTGCAGGACTCCGTACCGTGCCCTCTGGGAGCTTAAGATTTTACGACAGCGACGGCAACAACAACACCGCAAAACAATGATATCATTGGTTAAAAGAGCATAAATAATCGTGCTGCACGTGCAGCACGGATTTTAGGACGAATTCTTGCGGTACTCTGCGTAAGGACGACGTGAGCATGCAAAAGAGAATCTTTCCGTCTCTATTTTCACTTTGTAACTGCTCGTACCAATTTATTTTTAGGATACTTCGCCCAAATTGTAAGAAGTGAACGAGACAGAATAACCGCGGAAGAATTATCATAAAGCAAAGTGATATTTCGAGGTGACGTTTTCGTTGAAGTCGCCGTCGTAGATCTTAAGGTCCCTAATGATAGACCGAATGCATAAATGGCGGCCAAAAAATATTCTTTAGTTTCCGTGCTAATTAGACTCCATAGCCGCGTTTGTATGGAAAAATTACAAAAGAAATGTTGCTTTAGAGTGAGGCTAGTAATTCTAATTAGCAAGTAAACAAACGAATATTTTTTTGGCCGCCATTGATGCATTCAGTCTAATAAATGATGAATAGACCGAATGCATAAATGGAGGGCAAAAATGTATTCTTTTGTTTATGTGCTAATTAGACTGACTAGCCTCGCTCTCAAGCAACATTTCTTTTGTATTTTGTGCATGCATACGAGGCTAGTGAGTCTAATTAGCACTTAAACAAAGAATATTTTTTTGGCCGCCATTTATGCATTCGGTCTATGCTAAAGCCAGTTAAGATTATTGAAGCTACATTGACCATCGGCCCACCCACAGAACAAGGGTCAGAAAATATTTTTCCGTTTATTAAGTTGAGAATGTACCCTGGCTGCCAAAGGTTTTTCCCTCTCAGAGCGACCGACTAGGCCAGGAAAAATCTCTGGTACTGGCCGAGGCCGTTAAGAACCTCAGTTCCATGCCCCGTTTGATTGACATCGAGAAAACTCAGTAAATTGATATGTGATATAACCTACCAATCAGTATCATCAGTTCCCACGGTACATTCGTCTTATTTACTTCGATGTCAAATTAAAAAATTCAAGGTTCCATATAAAACTTCGATGTCGAATATGAAAATAAAAACTCAAAATTGAAATTTGGATGTCAAATTTTGGCGGACATACACGAAAATCAACAAAAAAAAAGTGTAGAACCTCGATTTCCGGAACTCTGCAGACGGTTTCGATTATGGCCATAGTGGGCTCGAGAAATCAGGATGACAGCAATTAAACCAATCAGAGTACTCGTCAGAACTAACAAGTTCCTGGAACCAATCGAATTGCTAGGGTCAAAATCTGACTTTGAGAATATGAAACGGCATCCCATTGGACCGGCCTTCTCCAGAGAACTCGACGGCCTGTACCAGAGGTTTTTCGCGACTCGTTATTCCGTCGCTCTAAGAGAAAAAAACACCTCTGGCATCCTGGGTATTGAGAATGACACCTTAATTAAGATTAATTAAGAATGGCTTCATCTAACCTTCGAACGCAGACGTATTTCCGACGGTCGTGCGTTCGCAGGCTAGGCTTCATCAGGAATTCGAAGTCGGTTGTCTTAATCGGTCTTAATCTTTTTCTGACAGGCTGAAGCAATCTATTCCGCGTCGAAGAGAATTGCTCTTTGAACAAAAAAATTACTGCATGTTATTTTTTGTAAACCGGCAACCCTGCCTGTTATAATGGTGACGTAATTTTTTTTTTTTTGTTACCTGGACGTGCCGTCAATAGATGGTTTTCTCGTGACGTCATCTCCGCCATGTCGGTGGACGAAAAACAAAACATCTCTCAGAAGCTCCTTTTGTTCGTCCACGAGCAATATTGTTCATTACATTATTGCTATTTGTGTCTCGAGAGAATAGGGAGCTTACGAAAAGAAGACGACGACGGCTACGAGGACTTCATTTAAAAAAACGCCTTATTCATATCACTACGAAACTATTTCATGTCCTTTCGCGTTAAAAATGTGTAGTAACTGTTGAGGAATTAAAGTGGTATGAGTGGGTTGGAAGCGTAGAGAGAGAACTGAAAATTCATCTTCATGTGCTAAAGTCCTCCACAGAAGTGATTTAGTTGATTAAATCAGGGCCACAAGTTTATTAGCCTGTGGCTATGACGTGCTATCCTGTATAAATAAAGTATTTATTATTATTATTATTATTATTATTATTATTATTATTATTATTATTATTATTATTATTATTATAATATAACCTTGAATTTGGTCATTTCACGTCGTCATTTAGGAGATGACGGCAAAGAAATGTACCAAAATGTAAAACGCACGTGCAGAGCGTGCAGAGCCATTGTTTTTGCTCACTAAACCTATTGTTTTGTAGCGTCGTTGTTGCCGTCGGCATCGTCGTTTCGTAAGTTCCCTATTGGTTGATCTACGACGTCGACAAATACGTGACCTCGAAACTGATATAACTTTGCACTATCGATTTTCCTCCTCGTTTGTCTCGTAAAATGTTACCGAAGTATAATCCTCAAAATAAATTGGTACGAGTGGTTGAGAGTAAAAACAGGCAATGAAAGATTCTCTGTGACATGCTCACGTCCTCCTCATATTAAACCTCAACTAAATTTGGTGATTTCACTCCGTTTCACACCCTAAAATAACGTGACGTAGTCTTTAAAGGCCGGGACACACTAGGCGACAAGTCGCAGCGACATGTCTCTGCGACAAGTTGCTCCATGTGTACTACTTGCAAAACAAGTCGCTGCGACACAACGCCTGTTCGGAGCACACGCAGTGATCTCGTATGAGGGGGAATGTGAACTAGTTTTCTAATTCAATATGGCTGACCATATGACGCTCTCTCATTGGTTCATTTATATTTTGTCGCAGCGACTTGTTGCCGGAAGTGTACACACGATGTGACAACGCTGCTTTCGCTAATTTTGTCGCTGCGATAAGTCGCACGAATTCAAACTGGTTTGAATTCGTGCGACTGATCGCAGCGACAAAATTCTGCCGCAGCGACAATGATTTTCATGAAATTAACCGTGTCACACAAGGCGATTTGTTGCGGCGACTTGTCCCCGCGACGTGTCGCAGCGACTTGTAATTATCGCCTAGTGTGTCCCGGCCTTAATAGAATGCGTGCCGCACGTGCAGCACGATTTTAGCCGTCTTCCTTTTCTTAATTAAACTCCCTGATATTGCAGTAGGACGTGACCTTCCCGGCTGGGATATCGATTTTTCACCGAACGCCAAATGGTTAGCTTTATACGTTATTTATTAAAGGATGCATTTTAAGTAATTTGAATTAGACATCGATTTTACGCTGTTTTAACTTATAGCTTTCAGTTATTGCACCGCGTTTATAAATTGTAACTAAGGCAACCACTGATTGTAAAATTGTTAGCTTTCAATTATTGTAATTCATGTCGACAGTAATTTTTCTTTAGATAATTGTTTGGCATTCTTAACCAATGTCGTGCATATTCCAAAACTGGAAATGAGGTGGTTTAAAATTCGTTAAATTCTGAACTGATCATGAGCCAGTTGTTTCAATCTCAAAAGCTACTCCGGAGCAATCAATCTCCATATATGGTCATACGGCACGAGCTAGACTCTACGTTTCGCGTTGACAAAATAACCTTACAACTCCTAATTATTAAGGCGTGAAAATTCCACATCGGCTTCTTCGACCAAAGTGCTCCTGAACAAACTAGAGCAATAGCTATGGCTCAGGTAAGAAATCAGAAGTTTCTTAATTAGTTAAAATTTGACCAAGGCAGCTTTCCAATTTCACACTCTAGTTTACCATAGGGCAGTTGAACAAACTCAACCGATTCATCGTTACAAGAAAACAAACATTTTACTATTTAACGCTAATTAGTCCAGACTGATTGGACCTACAAAATCGACTGTTTTACAAAACACTCTAGCTCAGTTTTGCGTTTCTCTTCTCGCCTTCTCGGTTGAACTTGAACAAAGCCAGTAGAGACGACTTTTTGAAGATGACGAAATTGCGGATGTTGCTTGGATTTTTGTCAGTTGTGACTTGTGGAGTGAGTGGTTGTAATTATAACTTACAATTTGATTTTCGATAGTTTGATTTTCCGGGATTGCAAAATTAATTTGTCGTAAAATGACCTCTCCAGAAGCAAATTACTGCTGTTGTTTTTTGCTCTCTTTTTTTTCATAAGAACGTCTCGGCTTAGATTAACCAAAATGTTAAGGACATACCACGAACATAACCAAGCTGAGTTAGATATGAACGTCTATATTTTTCTCATTTTTTTGTTTAATTTTCGTGAGCGAGTGGTATAGATAAAGGAAGTGTGGTAAAAGATATGTGATCCGATATTTTAATAGGACATTTAATTCAAATACTAAGGGACATTTTATAGCATTAACGATTTTCTTAGTGTATGATACACTGAAGAACATCTCAGTTTGTTGTCGAACTTGGTGTACCGCACAACTTTAAGAACATGTAAAACGTTTTCAGGCTCAAATCACAACGAAATTAGACGTTCTTGTATATATATATAGGATTCAATTTTCACATGATTGAGGAAACTAAAGATTCGGTAATACTTGCTAAAAATCGTGCTGCAGAAATATCGATTGTAACATGGAGAGAATCAGAGAACGGTATCTTTTTGCGAATATTACTAAAGTGCGCAACAAATTGTTGTTCAAATTTATTCAGAAAAGTAGAACGAGTCATCCTAATTTGCACAACAAGGTCGACACAAACGATATTTCTTTTTTTTTCGATTTGTTTTCCGCCCAGAAATACGTTCTACGCCACACAGCTCTGAAAGACTGAAAATCGCACAATATTTTAGGGCGCCCTGAAGCTGCGATTTGAAATCTGTTAAACCGTCCTTTTTTCAACGTCTCTTTACCCGTCAAAAGCGTTTCCTACTCAGTTTTGGGTCTGTCGGTCGGAGTAAAAAAATATTTCAAGCCGCAGAAAGAGTCGACTGGTAGGGGGCAGAAACAAGTAGAGAGTTGGTGTTCACATATTTTCCTTCGACGCTGACAGAAGCTTCTCTCGAAGAAGAAGAGTGTCGCGTTTACTCTAAGGTTGAAGTTGAAACTGAAAAACTGTACGGACAAAGCTAAGCCAACGTCAGTTTTTCAGATTAAAAGTTCAAAAAGTGTTTTATTAAAAAAACATGGATCTGTCGGAAGACAGGGGACATGGGTTAGGTGAATATAAGGGGCGATTACAGAGGTTCATTGTATCTGCAGCAAGACCAACCCCGGCTAGAGGTCTTGAAAAGATGATTGTGACTCCGGGATACTCGAATATTCAGGGTCTTTAAAAAATTGAGAAAAAGGTGTGGCCTGCACATGCTTGAAATATTAGGGAGTTTAACAATCTCGACCCCAGAGCTCTTCACTTTTGCGGATGACTTTGCGAGAGAAGAGCTCTGGGGAACCCTTAAACAAAGTGTCTTCTCATAGGTTTTCGTAAAAAAACAATGCAAAGTGTCTCTGATTGGTGCATTCATGTCAGCACGAGGAGTGAGCAGGCGCCGTACGGTTCAATTTTATAGCCAATTTAGCCATAGAGTTTCCCAGAGCCTCGGATCTTGCGCAGACATAAGATCCGAGGCTCTGGTGACGAGAATGGGAGTTTAAGAAACGACGACGGCTACGGCTGCAACAACGCCACCCGAACCATGATTTCGTTGGCTAAAAAAAGAAGAAAAAAGCATGCTGCACGAGAGGCACGCATTCTAGTTCATGTTTTTGCGGTTCTCTGCATAACAACAACGTGAAATAGAGCGTTTTCACTCACGTGACCAGCGGCCATATTGGATTGCTGAAACAAAGGAAAGTATTTGCATGAAAATAGAGTTCAATTCCCGGAGGATTAGTTTGGTACACCATCATGGCCGCCATTGCTTTGTTTTGGAACACCAACATGGCCGCCGTGACGTCATGTGAAACCGCTCTATTACCAAATTTGAGGTTTTAACGACAACTTGAGTGTACAAATGCGAATCTTTCATTCTATATTTTAATTTTACTCTGAATTCGCTGGTACAAATTTAGTTTTAGGATAGTTCGCCCACATTGTACAAAGTGAACGACATGAAATAACCACTAAAGACGTTTTCGTCGACGTCGCCGTCTTAGATCTTAAAGTCCCTGTTTACTTGTTTACTGTCTCATGTGGTTGTTGTTGTATTTTATGAGACTAAAACTCAAGCGGATCCGTCAGTTTGTTCGCCACAATCTCCTACTCTAGGATGTGATGGAGAGGTAAGAGCTTAGGCGTTGAGTACCAATGTACTTGCGATTTCTCTAGAAAACTGTCTCGGAATTTTTTCCCTTCGAATTTTTCACTTTGCGAGCACAGGTTGACCACCCTCTGTTATCGTTGTTATCGATCTGTGGTAGGATGAAGGGTAAATATATTAAGGCGGTTGCGATTTTCTCGGCAATAAATTTAAAGTTTGAAAGCAAATAATTCAATGAAAGATCAAACATTGTGTAAACTGAGCCCTGTGTTATGTTTTTTTGGTCGTTCAGAGTTGTTTTAGCGTCATTTAGAGCCAAGAAAATTGACAAGGCAGGCAACAACAAGCCGCCGGCCGGTGATCTTGTGCGTTTATCATTTGTCAACAAAAACCGAAAATTCCGGTTGGAAATTCAGTTGGTACAGCTCATTCCACAGGAAAGGTTCCGAAAAAGATGGAATTCCTCCCCTTTTCCTGTTCTAACCGAAAAGACCGGAAAAATCCTGTACCATTTGTAAACTCCCACTCGGCACGGTTCACTTCCGTCTCTTTTTCAGCCTTTCGACACTGCAGATGCAGCCGCCATTCTGATTTGTTATTTTTTTCTTCCAGCCGCGAGAGACTCGAAAGAAAAAGCTAAAATTCGGCGAAGGTATGGGGAAATCCCCAATCGATCGGATGCTAGTGTTTTTTAGGTGAGAATTTTAACTGGTTTGGCGTCAGTTCTAGCTTGAAGAATACGAGGTCTCCGGACGGCGGCTTGGTGTTGCCTGCCTTGTCAATTTTCTCAACTCTCTAACTGGCGGTCGAGAAAAGATCTCACAAAATGACGGCTAAAATAGCTCGGAATGACCAAAAAAACATAACATAGGAGTCACTTGACACTTTCATTGAATTATTTGCTTTCAAACTTTATTGCCGAGCAAATCGCAACTGCCTTAATGTATTTATCCTTCCACAGACCGATAACAACGTCAACAGAGGGTGGTCCTCCTGTGTTTCGAGTCAAGTTTCTCGACAAAAGTCACAGGTCTCAACATCCGATCTTGTTCGTTACAATCACTGTGAAATTTAGTCAAAGTTTGAGTGACTATCAAGGTTTAGTTTGAAATTAACAACACGCAATTTTTAGAAAGCTCGTCACAGCATGAATAGAAATGTTACGGAATAAGAATATATATGTTACGGTGAACAATTCTTCATTAAAGTTATGGAGCAAGAAAATTTTGAGACAGGTTGCTCGAAGAAACTGACTGCTTCAAACTAAATTGATTTGTAATTTCACGTTGGATTCGCGGAAGACTGAAAGAAACATTGAATGCAGTTTTTTTTGTGGCGTAGCCTTTCCAGTTTCCTTTGTCGATTCTAAAGCTCCTCGTGAATGATAATAATAATAGGTCCGATTACGTGATTCCTCTCTTTTCTTATCCCCACCAGGGAACGATCAAAACATTCCACATGACACCTCTATGGCTCGAATCCCATGCGTGGTACATCACTAGCGATCGGTCCACTTCCGCAGCTCAGATCACATTCAACGCTGGCTCAAAAGAGAACGACGCACTTCTTAAGGTTGTCTTGGTCCCCGCCGGAGTGTTAACAGATGATGCTCCGCTTTCAGTACAAATCACGGTCGCGAATGACATCGGTATTGGGAAGACAGCTGACAGCGACATCAGATACGGAGTGTCCGATGGCTCCAAGTTTATCGGCTTTGAGAGCCCTGATCAGGGAAATTATGCCAACCATGGCCCGTGCTATGGATGCGATGGTGTTCCGGGTTCAACTTTGTCGTCCATTCGACGCGATCCCGTGACCCCCAAAACCACTGACTCAGTCTACCCTGGTCAATTTGTATACACTCTGAAACTGGATGAGCGCTGGGGATCGTGCTATACTGCGCATGACAGTGGCTTTGTGAGGACCGCTAACTACAATGATCGCCTGATGCTCAGCAAAGGACTCACTTTGGAAGTCTATAAGAGCAACAAAGGAGAGAGAGTTGGGATCAAATTCATCAAAGTTACGCTCAGCCTAGATTCATGACTTTAAAATCATCTTTGTTGGAGAGATGATTTTAACCATAAATGCAAGAATGGTACAACGTTGCAGTAGCTATTACTGATCCGATTAAAATCATTAACAATTGGGGTTAAATGGCCGCTTTTTGAACAAGGAAAATCTGTTTAAAAAAATCTGGTGATAATAAAGGGTTAACATGAGTTTTACTTGTGTGCACCAGACGACTTAAGTTCAATCTCTTGTTTTCCCTTCTGCTGAGAAATTTGTTCATGGGACGAGATTGCGTGATATAGTGAGTTTCATTCCAGTCCGAAATTCTGGACAAAATTTCCTTTGAAATTTTGTTTCGCTTGCATCCGAGATACGAGATCCGGGATCCGAGATCCGAGATCCGAGATCCGAGATCCGAGATCCGAGATCCGAGAAAGAATAGTTGGGCGGGAAGACTTCAGAGCCCTTCTCTTACATTAAGGCTGTCTCTCGCAGAACTCTAAACGGCAATGAAAACTGTCAATTGCAGACGCCATTTCATATTTCCTTTGAAACAAAAAATCATGTCGTATCGGTTAATGCGTCGCGGTTTTGTTATTTGACAATACCAATAGCTCTGTCATCAAATTCATTCGTTCGTCTATCAGCAATTGCCTCATTACAGCATGGAAATCTTTGTATCATATTAGTGTAAATTCATCTACGGCCATTCCTTCCTTCCTATATGCACGAAAATGACCTCTTTATAATTAGCCTGTACGTTTTTTTTCCCATTCCAGACCACGTGATGTTACTCTAGAGAACAGTTTCTTTCAAACGTCGTCTTATCATCCGTGCTTATGTACGAATAACTTACAAAAAAACAAAAGGAAAATTCCCTTGAGAACGTCACGTGGTCTGAAAGGGGAAAACAAAACATACAAGCTGAAGAGGTCGATTGCATGAACAGCTGATGATGAAAAGAGAAAGCTTACGCGCAGTGAAAGAGTTGAATAAAATGGCGTTTATTGGGAGCGTTTTTGTTCATAATTTGGGGGGAGGCTGGCGGATTAGTGAGATTCCCAGTCTCGGCGACTTTTGGAGGTTGCGTTTCTGAAGACTGCTGCGAGAGGTTTGAGAGGTAATTCTTCGGGTACACCAATTTTCTCTTCTCATCTAAAAAACCAACATTGGATTTAACTTACTTTAATTTCATGAGCTTCGATTCGATTTACGGTTTCCCCACTGAGAAGATTTCAGTGTTGTGCTCATCAACTACGCGAGTATGAGACGGCTTCAATAAAATAAAGTGATTGCTACTATAAATTAAATTATTAAAAACTGAACTATAATGGATACGAGGTTTCCAGCATTGGCTCGCTGGACACAGGCTATCAGTTTATCAGTTCATATACCTGCTGTACTGACCTAATATGGTCGAAGAAAGTGTCAGCAGCTCTGAGAAATTAAAAAATGGCAAACTAAAGCTGTTTTGGACCGGAATAGACCGGGGCAGAAATCGATGTTTTAATCGACAATACTACCCCCTTGAACACCATGGAGTTTTTAATAAAACAATTTTTCTGGATATAAAATGATTACAACCTTTTCAGCGCTACGTGCCTTGTTGGTTATCCATCAATTCATATCTAGCGGGCTCTCGTAGAATAATTGTTAGTTATCAACATCATCATCATTATTATTATTATTATTATTATTATTATTATTATTTATTAATGTCATCATTATTCACGACGAATAGCTGTAAAGTGACATGATGTAAAATGAAAGATAAAGTTAGTTTTTTTGCTTGTTTCTTTTAAGCCCTGAAGGAAGTGTCTTTATTTTGTTTGCGCTTCTAAGCTCTGGATACGAAAAGTCTATCAAGCTAATTCAATTTTTTTTATTCTTTTGTTGAACCTTGGGTGAATCGAGACAGAAAGAAATTTGCAAAATTAAATGAAAAACAGCTAAATAACTATCAGTAGGCTATTTTTTTGATAAAACATTGCTCACTTTCTCAGGGATGGCATCAACATCCCATTTGAAAGAAAACTCCTTGTCGGAGGTATACAAATTCTTGGCTGACTCAATTAAGTTTTTTAAAATTTAATTGTGTCAAACACAATTTAAAATTCATAATTAGTGACGATTTAAAAATTGACAATTAGTTGACAATTTAAATATTGTCACTAAATTATGCAAATTTTTACCTGCCACGCTCGAAATCAAAAATCTTCTTGCACAGACAAAACATCGAAAGTTAAAAACGTTCCTATGTTTCTCTCCGAATGAAGTTTAAACTAAGATGAAGTGTTCTGTTTATGGATTGATTTGCCAAAACCGGTATGGCTAAGATCCCATTTTAAGGCTGTTGGCAAAGCTAGAGCATTTGTGAAGACGAATATGATGTGGCTGGACAGCCATTGAGGTGGAGAATTTCAAAGCGTTTTACACTAAACTGATGACACTTCACAGGTATTCAATAATTGTACATATAATATTATGTGTTGCCCCTTTCAAATGATGCTTTGCTTGTCAGCGTCGAGTAAAAAACCGATACTAACCCTTTCACTCCCAAGATCTGAATGTCAATTCTCCTTACTGACTGTCATATAGTACTCTTTACGTCAGTTATGGGAATTTGATTATATATATTTAAACAACTTGGGTTTCCTACATGTGTGCTTACTAATTCAGGGATAGTTTTGGGCAGTTTAAGACTATGTAGAGAAATCAGAACTTAGCAAGGGCTCTTAGTATCCTAAAAGAAATTTGGTAGTAACCAAGCATTTTTCAGAGATAATTAAGGACAGTGCCTACTGCTGTTATTGCGCAGCGCATAAGATCTGCGCATCTAGGGATACGCGGGTTTCCTATTGGTGATGCTTACTAATACAGGGATATTTTTTGCGCGGTTTAGAACGTTGTCTAAAAATATTATTTCCCGTTACTGTAATAATTTTGCGATTACTCTAAATCACTCGACTTGGAAAGTGTGAGTACACATGCCAAGAATAAAATTGGTCGTTGTCAGGACGAGAACGGCAAAGAAATGTCCTCTTCCACTACGATTTCATGTTTCCGTTATTCTGAATGGCTTCGACAATACCTTCTTCCCCGGATTCTCCCCAAAGAGACTGATGTAATGTTTTCCCTCGATACTTTTGCAACAGCAACAATAATCAGTTTTTAGCAGCGTGGGAAAATTCCCGTTTCTGAGGTAGAAAAAACAAACAGAACTGAAACTAGTTTTAGATTTTGAATCTCCTTCGAGCTACTTACTGACTTCGATCATTCCTGTCGGACTGACATTGTTATTCAAGCAACCAATCACAAAAAAGAGTTCAAGTCCATTATCCCAGAGTCTCTCCGGGCGCTCACCCGCTCACCAAAAAGCCTGAGGACTCTGGGTACGAGATTGTCGTCGTCGTTCTTGCTTAAGGTCCTTAATTATGTTGGCTCTGACACAATTCGTGATGAAAGGCCTTCGCAGTAAAAAGAATATCTTTGTCTGAACTGATGCAAGTATTGTCACTCTACTTTAGCTGACTAATTAGTGTCGTTTTCCTAGACTGAAACAGTATTGTATATTCTTTTCACCTTGGTTATGCCATTTGGATTTCGATCTTAAAATAGCACAACTGGTCCGCATTCTAAATATTTCTTCCAATTTTGCCCTTGACGCTTCCAATTTTTCAAGTGCTTTCTCTTTGTGTTTTTCTTTTAAGTTCAGTGACTCCACTTCTTTTTCCAATCTAGAGATTGTGTCCGCCCTTGTCTATTAGAGGTTATTGTTTTTCTCACTCTGGTTTCTCACGCACTTTTTGTTTAATCGCCTCCTATAATAATGTAGGGCTTACCGACTCGTCTTCTCTTTGGATTCCTCTTGTGTTTCGTGAATCGTTGTCTTAATCAGGTTTACGTAACTCTCGTCATTTAGATCAGAAGTATTAAATTTTCAAAAGCAATGACCACTTAAGTTGGTATGGAGGGATATCTTTAAAGGGAAGCTCCACTCCCACTAATGAATAATTATAAATCTAACAAATTAATGTTTGCAATTAAATTTGCTCGACAACTTTCTCCAAAAAAGTGTTTGAATCGAAAAAAAAAAACTTTAGAATCACTTCTTTTCACTTTAATTGCCCGGGCGCCGCCATCTTGAATAATTGTGACGTGTTATGGTTATCTTATTGTTTTTCCACAAAGAGCTTTTGTTTTGAAACACTTCGGCAATACGTCACGTCACCATTATTCAAGATGGCGGCGCTCGAGAAATTTGAAAACCAAAACAAGCGTTTTTGAAATTCATTTATTTTAGATACAAACGCTTCCATTGGAAAAAGTTCGAAAATTTTTGATTGTAAACATTATGTTCTGTTATGTTTAAAGTTATTTTCTCGTTTTAGTGAACGTTACCTTTAAGGAAATCATAAAATGATGCGTCTTGTAATATCAGCTTGAGTAACGTTGCCCAACAAGCTTTAAGACACTAAGAAGAAAGCAAGCCTACAATACTGTCTTCTATTTGGTTGATAGCGTTTTCCGTCATGTTCTTTCAAATCTTTCTCGTACTTATTAATTTTGCTTAGGTCCGATTTTATGTCCTTAAGCAAGTTTCACATATTGTTCTTTGCCAGTTTAAGCCATTGTTCAGAGAAAGCTTCTTCTTCGGACGGAGGAAGATGTTTTAGCAACTTCAATGGGTTCTTTATAATAATAATAATAATAATAATAATAATAATAATAATAATAATAATAATAATAATAATAATAATAATAATAATAATAATAATAATATGTCACGCGGGAGGTCGTGAGTTCAACTCCGGCCGGACCAACACTCAGGGTCTTTAAATAACTGAGGAGAAAGTGCTGCCTTTGTAACTACATCTACAAACGGTTAGACTTTCAAGTCTTCTCGGATAAGGACGATAAGCCGGAGGTCCCGTCTCACAGCCCTTGTTCATTAACTCTGTGGAACGTTAAAGATCCCACACTCTATTCGATAAGAGTAGGTCACGGAGTTCCCGGTGTTGTGGTCTGACCTTTCCACCGCGTGGTCGGCTTGGCAGGATTAGCTTGAAGGTCTTCTGTGTGAATAAAACCACAATCGTGTATGACAGCCAGAAGTCAGGCTACTTAGCTAAGTGCTGGAGCCTCAAGAATAAGAATGAATAAAGAATAGAATAGGCGTTTTGGCGAAGGTGAAGAGTTTTCACTTAATGCGCTACTCAGCTCACTCCGTTGCCGATGACAGTTTCATGTTCCCTCAGGGCCCAAAGAGCAGTTTTTGAAGTACGGAGGCCGCTCCACCTCTTCGATTAAAGGAAGGTGGCGGACTCAGTCTAGCATCTAACTTTACTTCACCGCAATCTTAGCTTATTTTACTTGTAATAATTCAAAGTCAAGTGATAGTTCAGCCGTAAAATGCAGTTAACCTCAGTGGTGCCAACTCAGTACTATTTAAATAAATACTTTACAACTCATCAAGCAATTAGTGTAACAAACGAGGTAGGCGTTAGTAACATACTGTAAAGAACGCAGCATCATAATTTTCACCGAAATTTCTTTTTCGACGATTATTGTTACGACCAGCAAATTCATTTGCCACGTCGCCGAGGCAAAGTTTGTCTTCCTGTTGTCCGGCTCTGTGTGAGTGTTTAGTACTGTAAGATTACTGATCCTTTATTGAGTTGAGTTCGATCCGTAGAAAATGACCTTTCTCTTGCTGCGCGTGGCAGGATTTATCAGCAGAAGCTGGCAGATCGTGAGAACTTTATTCATCAAGCTTTTCTCAGGTTCCTGAACTCCTTTATTTAGTCAAAAATTGTCATGGAAACATGTCAGTAATAGTCGTAATATGAAAACTGAAAGTGAGGGGAAAGGGGGGGGGGGGGGGGGAGGGGAGCCTGCCCGTGCGCGGGCCCTGCCCGTGTTTCATTTCTGTACTTTCAAACATTACATTGGGTTACTATACTAAACATCGCTCCTTAGAACAATCGGTGGCCCTCATGATGTAATAACTCAGTCAAAGTCCTGGTTAAAATAGATGGTCAATGAACGATCAGAATACTCTTTTGCCATTTTCCAGGTTACCTTGGTCAGCAAGTATAACACTCAAATTGTCAAAAATACGTGCAACATCGATATGCTGATAACCAAGCCTTTCTTGAAAAATAGCAAGGGTCCGCTCAAAACACTCTTTTGCTTGTACCAGGTCACCTTGGTCACGAAATACAGCACCCAAACTGTTAAAAGTCCTTGCGACGTCGATATGCTGAGAACCAAGCCTTTCTTGAAAAATAGCAAGGGCCCGCTCAAAACACTCTTTTGCTTTTCACCAGGTCATTTTGTCTATGAAGTACAGCACCTAAGTTGTTTAAAGACCTTGCGACATCCACATGTCCAGAACTAAGCCTTTCTTGGAAAATAGCAAGGGACTGCTCAAAATACTCTTTTGCTTTTACGAGGTCACCTTGGAGATAAAGTTCAGCACCCAAATTATTAAAAGTTCTTGCAGCATCGACATGCTGAGAACCGGGTATTTCTTGGATAATAGCAAGGGCACGCTCAAAGTGCTCTTTTGCTTTTACCAGGTCACCTTGGTGATAAAGTTCAGCACCCAAATTGTTAAAAGTCCTTGCAACATGGACATGCTGACACCCGAGTATTTCTTGGAAAATAGCAGGGGCCCTCTCAAAATACTCTTTTGCTTTCCCCTGGTTACCTTGACTACAAAGTACATCACCCAAAAAGTAAAAACATTTTGCCACATTGAGACGCTGAGAACCATGCTTTTACGGCAGAGAGCAAGATCAGATTCACAATATTCTTCAGCTTGTCCCATGTCATCCAACTCAGCATTGGTTTGTGCGGAATCTCCTTCAAAAGCATTGGTTATTTCCGAAGTTTTTGGCTATATGATATACGCAGTGAAAATAACAAATACAGCCTAACGTAATAAAATAATGTGGGAAATGTTTAACCCTTAATTTATTACTTTTCTTAACCTCAGATATGTGTTCTTGAATTTCGGTTATCAGGCATTTTAAACGTGGTACCAAGGTCAGGCTTTTACTGGCAGAGTCCTCATCATCTAGTCCCTTATGTACGGTAAACTGATAAAATGACGTAATAACCTCAGGAAGAACTTCAAAATGTACAATTTCCGAATATTTTTCAGCTATTTTCGTTTGGATGGCATTTGTCACAAACCTGATGAACGCGCACGAATATGCTACTTTCGTCTTTTTCAATTAAGATCAGTGAGCTATTTTGAATCCTCAAACCAATAATATCTGCATCATAAAGTTCGTTTCCTGTGCTACCTTCGTTTTCCTTCTCCATATTCAGAACGTAATTGATCAAAAGTTCAAGGTTTAATGGCTGTTGAGCACAGAGAGAAATGAAATTGAAAGCGTGATTTAAAACCTTGTCAGTGGACATCACTCTGTCCACGGCCAATGAAATTGCGGCGGTCATGGATTTGGATAGCTTGGATTGATGCCAGCAAGGAAGGCCTCAGTTTTAGCACGCTGGCCATCGGAAAGCTTCTGCAGATATTCTTTCCAGCCAAAAAAGGATGATTTACTTTTTCGCACAAGTCGGACAAATGTGGCGGCGCTTGCTAAGGCAAGGGGTTGATAATCTCATGTCTGTGCAACTTCTTTTGCGGTGTCATCGTCAGTGATGCCCGAGAGGGAGGCTAATAAAGAAAGAGAGTCAGATAGGATCATGCCCTTGCTCACTGATATGTGATTAATGAAACACGTCTCTGATGGTATAGCAGCTCAAGCTATTATTTGAAACTCAGCGTACTTATGAATCTATTAAAATATTATGTACTCAACAGGCCATTTCCGAGTTCATGTCTGCCTCCTCTTCAAAGCGAGTCTAAGTGCGAAAATTAACTTTACTTTACATATGAATGAAAACTTATTTTCATAAGAAAAACTTCGCACTTAGACTCGCTTTGAAAAGGAGGCAGACATGAACTCGGAAATGGCCTATTCACTTAGGAGATATAAGAGTTCTTGCGTCCGATCTTTACAGAACTAAGACTGGATCGATTAAGATTTTTAAGTGTAAATAACAATATTATGGATGTACCAAGAAAACTGTATACGCGTGATATTTACTTATTTACTGAACGAACAGATGTGGCGTGCGTCTTCCCTTGGCGCGGCGACAAGAGGAAAAAAAGGAAAACGCAAACGGAAAATGAATCATTTAAGCACATCCAATCTCCTTCGACTTCCCACGAACTCGTAACACAGAACATATACCTAAAACGCTAATGACTATGTCATTAAAGCTACAGGATTTCAAGGTTAAGATACTAAAGAAATACTCGACCCCTTCAGCAGGAGACTCACATTCAAATAAATTTACATCAATTTGCACAATTTGCATACATCGTTTTTGTTATTTTTGTCTTCGTTTGACAGTACCTTCATTCTGATTGGCCGTTCTAAACAGTGCGTGCATGAGCCGAAGAACACGTGACATTCTAGAATTGGAAAAAATACACGCAAAGGTTGACTGATAGGGCTTGTATGGAGAGGGAAGCTCCTACTCGTGGGCTCCTGGCGTTGCCTAACTCTGGCTCCCTTAACTCTTGATAGTTGTCCTCTCTTGCCGCCCCTGAGGGTTTTGTCGTAGATTTTCGGCCACCTCCTGCTAATCAGTCTTAGCAGTGTTTTTTCTCAGCGCTTTTTCCCATCTGCCCTCATGTTTTGGTTCTTCAACCTTTAACTTACTCGTCAATTTGTTTTCAACAACCAACAGTTTGCCACCTATCCTTAGCTATACAAAGTTAACGCTCACTATGTCTTTCCTTCCCTTGACCTAGTTAGTAGTATTTCCATTACGTTGTACATTATAATACGACGTTAATTACACGGTATAGAGCGATGGTACTAACGCTACATAATCAACACTTACGAATTACATTGTCAGGAACTCATCAAGGGGAGAATCTATCTCCACCAATTCCTTGAGTCAACCCTTTGCCGATTAAATTTATTTTTAGCCACAGATTTTTCCCGCGAAAAGTATCATATTTTCCTTGACGCTGAGATAGCTTCGTTTAACTATTTAAATATAAGTAAAAAAAATGACAATTATTCTAAATTAACTCTCATCCAACTTGCACATCTCAAGATAAGTAATTAAGGGCCTGTTTACATGGATGGAGGGTGCCCCGGCTAACTAAGCTACCCTGGGAGAGCCAACTTTTCATACCTTTCTTTAGAAAAAGCATTGAAACATTTACATGGTAACCCGCCTTCACTGGGCACCCTGTCTACTTGTCCGAGGCCAACTTCTAGACGGGCTATCTTGTTGCCCTGTAAACGGTTCGTGTGAAGGCGGGCTATGTTTTAACCTTCCTAGCCGGGTGTCTCCGTCAGCCGGGGTACCCTCCCTCCACGCAAAAAGGTCCAAAGAATAATATATATATATAATTATATCAACACAGTCTTCAGTATTATACATATCACGCATTTCTCTTGCTAGTATCATGGCGATGATTCTTGGCCCCAGACCTTGGAAATTCTTAAGTATCCTCAATTTCTTGACGCGGGTGAGACAAACGTCGCTGAATCGTGACAATCATAGAATGTTCAGGACCAAGGCGGTTTGCATAGATGGTCAACGCACAATCAAAATACTCCTTTGCTTGACTCAGGTCACCTTGGTTATGGAGTAAAATGCCTATGTTGTAACAACAATTTGCGACATGGACATGCTGAGAACCAAGCATTTCTTGGTAAATAGCAAGAGCCCGCTTAAAATACTCCTTCGCTCGTCCCAGGTCACCTTGGTCACCAAGTACAGCACCTAAACTGTTAAAAGTCCATGCGGCATCGACATGCTGGGAGCCAAGTCTTTCTTGGTAAATAGCAAGAGCCCACTCAAAATATTTCTTTGCTCGTCCCAGGTCACCTTGGACACGAAGTACAGCACCCAAATTGTGAAAAGTCCTTGCGACATTGACATGCTGAGAACCAAGCCTTTCTTGGTAAATAGCGAGAGCCCGTTCAAAATACTCCTTTGCTCGCATTAGGTCACCTTGGTCATGAAGTACAGTACCTAAATTGTTAAAGGTCCTTGCAATATCGATATGCTGAGAACCAAGCCTTTCTTTGTAAATAGCAAGAGCACACTCATAATACTCTTTTGCTTTTTCCGGGTCACCTTGGTCACGAAGTACAGCACCCAAATTATTCAAAGCCCTTGCGACCTCGATATGTTGAGAACCAAGACTTTCTTGGTAAATGGCAATAGCCCGCTCGTAATACTCTTTTGCTTGTCGCAGGTCGCCTTGGACACGAAGCAAAGCACCTAAATTGTTAAACGTCCTTGCGACATCGACATGCTGGGAGCCAAGCCTTTCTTGGTAAATGGCAATAGCCCGCTCGTAATACTCTTTTGCCTGTCCCAGGTCACCTTGGACACGAAGTACAGCACCCAAATTGTGAAAAGTCCTTGCGACATCAACATGCTGAGAGCCAAGCCTTTCTTGGTAAATTGCAAGAGCCCGCTCAAAATACTCCTTTGCCTGTCCCAGGTCACCTTGGTCACCAAGTACAGCACCCAAACTGTTAAAAGTCTTTGCGACATTGACATGCTGAGAGCCAAGCCTTTCTCGGTACATAGCAAGAGCGCGCTCAAAATACACTCTTGCTTGTCCCAGGTCACCTAGGACACGAAGTACAGCACCCAAATTGATTAAAGTGTTTGCGACATTGACATGTTGATAGCCAAGCCTTTCTTCGTAAATAGCAAGAGCACACTCATAATACTCCTTTGCATTTCTTATATCACACTGGGCATGAAGTACAGCACCCAAAAAGTTACAACATGTTGCGACCAAGAGACGCAGAGAACCAGGCTTTTCACGGTAGATAGCAAGCTGAGCTCGTCCGATGTCACCCAACCCATCATTGCCTTGAGCGGAATATCCTTCAAAAACATCGTCATTCAGAATTAATTTTAAAGAAATTAATCCGAATTTTGTGGCTGTATTATAGTCGTAATGATAAAAACAAATTTTGCCGAGATCAATAAAATAATGTGGGTGACATTTCATTGTTAAGTCAATACTTTTTTTAACCTCGGATATGTGTTTTACAATTTCGGTTATTAGTGTTTTTAAATGTGGTACCAATTGGAAACCTTTACTGAAAGAATCCACGTGACAGAGGCCTTTATCAACTGCAAACCGATAAAATGACACAATAACCCAACTAAGAACTTCAAAATGTGCACTTTCCAAACATTTTCCAGCAATTTTTCTTTGGATGACATCTTTCACAACCTGATGAACGCGAACGAAGACGCCACTGTCATCTTTTTCAATTAAGAACAGAGAACAATTTTTAATCCTCAAACCAATAATATCTGCATCAAGAAGTTCGTCTCTTACACTGCCATCATTTTCTTTATTCAGGACGTAGTTGATCAAAAGTTCAAGGTTTAATGGCTGCTGAGCACAGAGAGAAATGAAATCAAAAGCATGATTTAGAACGTTATCAGTTGACATCGCGTTGTCCACGGCCAATGAAATCGCGGTGGTCATGGAGTTAGGATAGCTTGGATTGCAGTCGGCAAGAAAGGCCTCCGTTTTAGCACGCTGACCGTCGGAAAGCTTCTCTAGATACTCTTTCCAGCCAAAGAAGGATGATCTGCTTCTTTGCACAAGTCGGACAAACGTGGCGGCGCTTGCTAAGGCAAGAGGTTGATAATCTAATGCCTGTGCAACTTCTTTTCCGGTGTCACTGTCAGCGATGCCCGAGAGGGAAGCTAATAAAGAAAGAGAGTCAGATAGCATCATACCCTTGCTCACTGTTATGTGATGAATGAAACACGTCTCTGAAGGTATAGCAGCTGTATCTTGAGCTGTTATTAACACCTGACCTTTGCACCAGCTCGAGTTTCCCGTTTCTGGAAAATGAGGACTCATTTCATTCAACCTCACCACATTGTCCACTATTAACAGCCAAGAAGAGTAAAGCTCCACTTTCGTGCTAATTAAGGACTTTATGTCTGCAATTTTCTTCTTTGAATCCATGTCTTTCGCCTTCATAATGTCCTTCAGTGCATCTTCCGGACACTTTAAACATCGAGCGAAGGAGCGGTATGATTCGAAGAGTGAATCGAGGTTTTGCGCATCTAGAGTCATTACAAATGTCTTTACGCTTGAGTCGCTTGTTTCTTCCTCAAACCACTTCTCCGCGACGAGAGCGGCTAACTGAGATTTGCCGCTTCCGGGGTTTCCTGAGATGTACAGGTAACTTAAGTAGTTTTCGTTGGTTTCCTTTAGTCGCTGTAGCTTCTGATGTATTTCTCTAACCTCACGATCTCGTCCGGCAACGTGATGCGATGGCTTGGGAGGAAGAACGCAAAACCGAGGAGCTTCACGCTGCAATTGCTCTTCAAGGATCTTTCGACGCTGTTCTGTTTCTTTGAGTTCCCGTTCTCTTTCTTTAAGTTCATCTTTCAAATCATTAACTTGTTGGAGTATTTTCGTCAACTCGCTTGTCGGGAAACTCATTTGGTTTGTAACGTCCTTAATCTTCACATCGGAGAGGCCAAGTGCTTGAAAGGCAACCAAGACTTTTCCTACAGCTATTTGAAACTCAAGCTTTGTGAGATTTCCTTGTGGCAAATGAGCAAAATCTTGATTCCGGAAAGTTCTTAAATCATCCACGCTTGATCGAATCAGAGGATTTAGGGAACTCCCGATACAATCGGAGTAAACTATACCATAAAAGAGCATAGTACAATCCCATTCTGCTCTGTTCCCATTAACCATGGTTGTCAAAAGCTTCCCATTTCTTTTTCGGGATGGTGGCGACTCCTGGTTTTCGAAGTCCAGTCCATTCTTAGGCTGGTCTTTCCATTCTCCCAGTGTTGCCTTGAAGCGACTGTCCCATTCTTGTTTAAAGATTGTCCGCAGACCCTCAGTTATTACATCTGTGGTGATGAAGCAGATCCTGAAGTAATTGAGTTGTTCCTCAGTGTATTCCGGACCAGTCGCCATGATCAGTGATGCTCAGCTTTCAATCAGTCCTTGTCCAAAATGAATTTGCAAAGTTAATGTGCTGCAAGAGATCCCTTTGATTATTTCAAAAGGTTTCGTCGATAATGGTAAGGAGTACAAAAGCTAAAAATAGATTAAAAGGTATCCTCTAGCTCTTTCAATTTCAAAGCGAGTAAAAGTGGAAATATTCTTTTCAACGTGCTATACTATGACCAAAAAATAAATTCTTATTTTTCTTTGGATTTCAAAACTATGTTAAGGGACTGTGCAATAATTATCAGGAAGGGGGGGTCCTAAAATGAGCTTCACCAAAGGAAAAATTAGATAGGTCCCCCCTCCAGCAGCGTCAAGGTTAGCTCTGACCCTCCCCCCCCCCCCCTCACGTTCTCTAAAAATTATGATGTGCCCCCCCCCCCCCCTCTCTCTAACCCGTACCTTTATTCACCGTACTGCAACGCATTCCACTGCGTCGTCAGGGATGAAGAGCACCTCGAAACTTTGTTCTTCATAATCGTCAATTTCCGAATCGTCTGATTGTTCATTATCTTCTTGGTCTTCGGAACTGCTAGATTGCTGCTCATCCGGGTTTTCTTTACCTTGAGCTTCCCCAGCACCTAGAACACGAGCTACGAGTGCTGTTTTCCCTCCGCTGACGGGTAAACCGTGTTCCTTTAGGTAGAGTTGGAAAATGTTTATTTATTCATTATCGAATTTGTGAACTTTAATAAAGACCCCCCCTCAACTTACTTGAGAAATATAATGTAGAGCCCCCCTCCTTTCCATTATTTTAACTTAAGGCCCCCCCCCCCTCTGGTTTTAGGGCCCCCCCCTCCTGATAATTATTGCACAGTCCCTAAGTTTTAAGCCTTGATTTAAAGGGAAACTGTCACGAGAAGCGCATGCACTAGCGTCTTGTGAAAACTTGAAAAGGAGTTAGGTTAACGTTTTTCAAGTTGAATCCACAAATTCAAAATGGTGTCCACTGGGGAGGGCCATGATGGCGGCTAGAATTTTCCGTGGGCTCGAGAGCAAACAAACTTGAGCATGCGCAGCTCATGACAGTGCCCCTTTAACGAAGACATCTGTTTACTTTTACCCTAACCAAACAAATTGAATAAGAATAAAGTTAATAAGGATAAAGTGTATTTCTCAGTAAGCCGCGACGCCTTGCTGAACTTTTGCCCTTCTATCAGTTTCTGTTTGTCCGGCAGTGGGCCGTTTAGAAATGAGGGTGTGTTATGCGACTGACAACAACCCATAGACTTTCAGGAATCAAACATGGTTGGGTACTTCCAATGATGTCATGAAGAACATCTGGCTCCTTTTGACTCCATTTAGAAGTATTTTTTTGTTTATTCACAAATCTATAATTTTAATTCTGGATCAAGTTTCAATCCAAAATGAATGCTGTAATCCGAAATGATTTTGCTATCGCGCGCAGAATCCGAACAACGATAGACCTTTTCACGGTTTCTTTGAATAAAACTTCATTTAACCACGGGCAATTTATCAGCTATTTACAGAAGGATCAAAACAGTTACTGTAACTACAACCATAAACTACACGATTAAAAAAGCTGCTTTCCGTGAGTACCATGCCTTATAGAGCAGTGCTGATTGCACGTTTGAACTATCTGAGGGATTTCGCGCACCTAGCCTCATAAGGAAGGCCATTCCACGGTGTGGCGCCACTATAACTAAAACTATTGTTGAAATAATTTGTGCGTGGCAATCTAACATTAAGCTTGTTCTCGGAGTCCCTGAATTTGTAGCTTGTATTTTGTTCAGAAAATTTCGATGCTAAATAGTCCAGAGCTAATCCATGTAGGCATTTGAATACGATGGTGGCCTTTTGCATGTTTCGCTGGCGATCAAGATTTTTCATCCCAGAATTTCCAACAATTGGTCAGCATCAACGTCATAGTTAGAGAATGTTAAAACGTGGGCTGCTCTATTCTACAAATTTTGCAGCTTGTCTTGTAAAGTTACCTCAGAGGTTCTCCAAACAGTACTACAGTAGTCAAAGTGATGTTGTATTAATTAAAGCTTGGTATATAAGATGTATAAGGTCGCCCAAGGAACCAGGTGCCTAACACGTTTCATGTCACCGATTCCAGAAGCGATCGTTTTGGTTAGTTTTTCGATGTGGCAATTCCAGCTGAATTTGTCGTTAATTGTTACACCAAGTGATTTTGTAGTTGCAACCTGTCCACCCGAGTACCGTTCATTAAGATTGAAGGGGAAGCAGCAATGGTATTTAACCTTTGGCCAGATTCTATCAGCATAAATTCTGTTTTAGTCATATTTAGAGTAAGTTTGTTAGTTCACCAAGTTTGCACATTCAATACGTCCTCATTAAGACATGATTCAATGCTACATCACTATCCGCATATTTCAGATGCGTATCATCGGCGTACATCCTCGGTTCACAGAGTGACAAACAATTTGGAAGGCCATGTATATATAGTAAGAATAAGAGTGGACTGAAGATGGTCCCCTGACGGACACCGCAGGTCAATACACTGCTGTCAGATAAGGACCCACCAACTGAGAATTGTTGTATACGGTTTTTCCAAATACAACTGAAACCATTTTAATGAATTCCCAGATATACCATAAAAGTCAAGCTTAGATACAAGAACCTTGTGGTCAACGGTATCGAAAGCATTCTTTAGATCTAGAAAAATAACCGCGTTGAGTTTCCCGATATCTATATATTATATGCCTAGGAGTCAGTTGCCTCAAGCAAAGCTGTAACAGTTTAATAAATAGCACGAAAACCCGACTGATGTTTACATAGTACATCGTGCTCCTCCAAATAGTCATGAATACCCCAGTGTATCATTTAATTTTCTCACAGACAAATTGATGCCCCAGTGTGTTTCAATTTGATATAAAGTAAAACAGTGGGAAATTTAGAATGCCCAATCGTAGCTGTGTAAAATTGCATTCCGGGCTAATTGATTTCCCAGCATGCCACAGGCCGGCACATAAAATGTTAATCACAGACTTATCATTTTCCTGCTATCATAATACCCTTATATCATGAAATTGAACCTAACAGCAATCATGATTTAACCCCAACTGAATTTTAACTTTCCACGATAATACACAAGTTCCCTTTCCAATTCAAAACTTCGATTTTTCGCGATTTTGGCGTTTGAGCGTGAGCCTGTACACCGGGAAGGCTTGCAGCACTGAATTCCCCGACATCAACATTGTTCACTGCCTTATTTCTTTCTGAAAACCAGAATTTCGGAACGTGATCACCATTTTCCCGGCACAAATTACCGACTTGAACGCGACAAATCTCGCTTCGAAAGACTGATGAAAGAACTTTCCTTGGACAAATTGGCTAACCTTTCGACCAACCAGATGACTTGAATGGCTGTACCATTTTTCCCTGGGTCCGAGAGTTGATCCACAAATCCTATAGAACGAAAAATGGTTCCGTGTCCCAGCACTAACCGCGACTGTCGATGCGCGCGAGCGAACTGAAATGGATTTGCCTTTCCCGCAAAATTCATCTCGCCCCTAAATATGGTCATTCAATAAAATAAAAAAAGTAACTACCTTTTTCTGCTTAATGTAAGTTCACAGAACAATCTGATCGATCTGAATGCTTTAACACTTTTCTGAATACGAAACACCGTTGTTGACGGATATCTACACCGTCAGGAGACGTCCAGCCGAGAATTCCTGAGTCAGCTTAAGCTCCTCACGCTGTTATAATTACCCGTTATCTGTTACCCGTTGCCGTTCACCGAACGGGAAACTACATCATTGCACAAGGTACAACGTCTGAAAATTGGATATGAAATTTAAATTTTGTTTACTGTCCGTTATAGCTTGATTCTGATCGTTACACTTCACGAAAATAATCTCAATAGAAGTGCTTTTTGAGAGGTATTCTCGCTATCCACAATCGTCAGACCTTAAAGGATTCATAATGGTTCGAAAGTGACAAAATTGTAATTTAAGCCGTGTTTGCCGTTCAACCAATACTGACCTTATTACGGTGGATGGCAGCATGGTGGACGGCAATTTTGGCCGCGGCAGCTTGGGAAGGGTCGAAGTCGAATTGGCGTAAGAAAACAGTTAACCGTGCGGCCATGGGCCGAGCGCGGTTCATAGTCTGCACGGCGTTTATTTTTCGTTTTATCGATGACCAGACCCAAACTTCCACTCGGCCATATAGTCAGTGGGACTTCGAATCACGCAACTTTTACACTTATTCCAAAATGGCCGCCATTTAAATATTCTTTTGTTTTTATTCAAATTAGCCCTTGATGCTTCGTTCTTAAGCTTAAACTTCAAAAGAATATTTTATCTTGAACGAGGCAAAAAGGGCAAATTTGTATGCGCATAAATCAGCGGCTATTTTGGAATAAAGTGTATGATGTTTATTCGCCAAAAGCTGTTAAAACGTTAATGCACTTGAAATTTTATGAATATTCTACTCTTTATTTAGTACAAAATACATTGCGTTTTTGTGATATTGAAGCGCTTGATTCGAAGCGAGCATTGAATGCATAAAAAAGCGATTACGTCATTCATGGAATGTGTCGATGTTGCAACTTTCTCTTGGGCAGCGTGTTGAATAAGATCGTGTTTGTTTTGAACTTTTATTTCGCCAGGAGCGACACTCATTCATCTAACTGTAAATGAAGTGTCGCGCTGTTTTATTGAAGCGAGTTCAGAATTCCGGTGGGGGTGGGAGAATTATATTTGCAAGCCAAGAAAAGAACCGTGTGAGAACTAGCAAGGATTACGTCATTGGTAGGGAAATAACCACCGTCCTAAAGATAGCTGTGGATAACGTAATTCTTGAATTATGTGACTCGTGTGACTACTTTGCTAGCCCTTTACTCCTGTAAGAAAACAATTAAATTTAATCGTGACTTTTAAGAAAGAAAGCTGTAACTTGTGAATAGTAATCAATGAATCATCAAGGACTGCTTTGGAATGTACACTACGTTGCAACTATAGTGCTAAGAAAACAGATAAATTTTCAAAGCGTGGTTATAAGATCTAAAAGATCTACTTGTTTATTTGATGGAAGATTTGGAAGGTGTTATTTCAGATGAAAAAAAATCTAGAAATCCCTCACGATTCGACCTCGACGAATTGTATGATTCGGAGTGTATTTCTGAATTTATCTCTTCTATCGCAACATCTAATTTGGAATTCTTCGACTCCAGCACTACTTAGGTTTGTTGATCGCTTTGTTACTATAAACTGAATGTTTGTTTCCTCGCTAAACCTATTTTCGATCTTTTGTCGAATTCTTCCACGCTCCGAGTCCCATTCTTGGCTCGGAGCGGTGAAGGTCATTTAGACGTACTTTCCTGGCCATTTGAATATCGTGATCCTCAGTTCCACTTTATATTTCGAATTTGAAGAGTAAACACAAAAAAATCGACTCATAAGTTGCGCGCAAAACATAAACAAGCTGCAGCTGTGAATATTGAGTGAATATGCATACTGGTTTAAAACCACAGCAAAAACAAAAACATTGATCAAAACATTTTTTTTAATAAAGAAGAAAAGTAAAAACCGTTGTTCGGATGAGATGAGAATCCCTGAGACCGATTATATTATTGTTAAGAATTCTCACCAGTCTCAGTACCATGTTGCCGTCCACCGTAACTTAAGGTCAGTAAAATGGCGTCAGAAACCGTGAAAAGGTCTGTTGTTTACCAGAAAAAGATAAAAGATTTGTTATCGAGAGCTTGCAAATGAATATTCACTTATTTGCTTTATAGTTGGCTTAAAGAATTCAAGGATATCTTATGATCCCAACTGGTTCGATTACGCGAGATCAAAAGCTATCAATCCAGACGGTATAGCTTGAATTTAATAATGAAGCGATACAGAAACTACCGCTGGCTCCACACTATCGCACGAGCCTCTTCCTGTTCATTTAGCTGAAATCATTGCACTTACCTCATTTGTTTGTTTGCAAAGACACAGTGTAGTCCACGCTCGAAATAACGGTTTTGAAAAACTGAATAAAGTTGGCCAAACTATTGTTTGCCGTAAAGCAGCAATTTCTGCCAAAAGGAAAATTCTCTTAATATTGGA
>OX421453.1:38759684-38779684 GCA_949126865.1 Montipora capitata | reverse complement strand
GAGAAACATAAATACGGTATAGTTTACATGGTTGCGCATTGTGGTGTAATGATTACAAAGTTCCCATATCATAAATGATCATGATGAAGCTACAAAAAAATATCAATAATAATCGTCAATAACGTGTCAGTTCTAAAACATATTATTCCCCATTATGTAAACATTCGCGTTATATAACTTTCTGACATTGTGAAATTACGTACCTGCCGACTACTTTAATGTGATCACATTATCGATTCAGTATGCCGGATCGCATCTAGTTTCTATTGCCGAGTGAAAAACATGGTTACGCTGCTCGAACATTTTACCCAACAGTTATTGCATGTTATCACTGGAATGGTATCCCTTTATACTTAAGTAATATGCCAGCTAGACAATCGTTTAAAAAAGGAAATTAACCTCTTTCAAATTATATTGCTCAGCAGGAACTTTTAACTGTCCTTGTGAAACTTATATAACATTTGCGTTTTCATTTCTTCCCTTGTACTTAGCTTTCTCTTTTATTTTAAAAAATGTAGTTTTGCTCAAAGGGAATAATATATAATTAGTTCACCTATATTTCTGATGAAGTCGGTACGAACTCTATGAAATAATTAAAGCGACCGTATACGGGATCAGTTCAGTTTATAGGAAAAACAATTACATAACGAGACGAAATAAAAATAAAATTTGAGATTAATATTCATGAGGTAAATACACATAATCGTACAAAATTTATAAAAAAAACCCTTGTGTCAAATATAACTGTACGGTTTCCGTTCACGATTGGCGGATAGAATGACGCGGCAAGTTGATGGCAACTGGTACCCTTGGACCAAGTAACGGACGCGTTTTTAACATTAGTTCATTTACGCCTTGATACTGAAGTATGAACTTGAATGATACGAACGAAGCTGCTTAACAAAAAACATTGCTCTGAAAACGCCAAAAAAGATGGAAACCACTGGCTTGACGACAATTCTGAAAGCCTTTCTCACTGTTCTACTCTCATATGCCGTTCCTCAAGCTGCGACAGGTATTCTAGTTTTCCATTCACCTCCGCCGAGGATTTTGGAAAATTCTGTTGGGTCTATTACCATTGTTTCACATCTTTTTTGGTGGTCAATCCCTGTTCTTTTTTTTTTTTTCAGAGATCAAAGGGGACAAAGCTATCAGTCGTTGTGGACCCAGTTGTGCTGTAAGCTACGCAAACTTCAAGTTGGACAACTTCTCCTTCTTGAATATTACCGTTATTAAAGAAGTTCTCGTTGCGCAAACAGCGCAGTGCTCGTTTGCCTGTCTGGAAACTCCGGAATGTTTTTCATTCAACCTGGCCGCTTTCCCGGACAGCAAAGAGAAACTGCTTTGTAAACTCCTCCCTTCAGACAAATACAACAACTCGCGTGAATTTCTTCCCAACAGATTGTTTCACCACTTTAGCATTCCGGTAAGTTGAGTTTCATGGACAGTTTAGAAACAGTGTCACATTCAATTGTTTTTTGTGTGTTTCCCGAGTCATTCCCCAGAGGCGATACTCAGTGATGCAAAGCTGGCGTTTTTGGCAAAGTAAAAGATATTGGCTGCCTCTAATAATCGTTTTGGGGACTGTCGGATGTCTTCGTGGAGTCGGGAAATAATAAATGATTCCATGCAAGAAGAAAACCAAAGAAAAAGAATGTTAGATTGTATTTCGTGTCTGGTATGTTAACAAACTTAGTGACAACTATATTTTTTTTATGAACTTCCTCAGTAAAAAAACAGAGGTTGTAGAGAACGAAATGCAAAGCTCACGCGCCTACAGAGAAATTGTTTTGCTGATGAAACGCTACTCTTTGCATAATGGCGATCTCTTTCACTTTGCCGTAATAAATGCGTGGTTATCAAGGGCTTTTCATTATTTGCCACCATTCTGTTTCTGCCATTTCTTTTCTTGTTTTTTGTTTTTTTCACGTTGTCTGCTGTGTTTGTGTGCCCGACACAGAAACGACTTAGGCTAACAAAAAGAAAGTTCAGCTGGCAGGGTACATCGTAGATATTTAGTCACATATATTGATGTAAATTTGCTTCGTTATAGTCGCCCTGCATCAGCTGGCCTTGCAAAAACAATAGAAAGTGTGTGACACTGTACGAAAACAGCAGCTACAATTGTGTCTGCGACGATGAATTCACGGAAAAAAAGAACGAAGAAGGTAGGAACTCATCCAGTGTAATAATATTAATCGAGTTTGTTGAAACTTCGACGAGCTCTAACCCATAGCTTGCGGCATTGCAGTTTTGTTTATATATATATATATATATATATATATATATATATATATCGGCTTTTACGGCTTTCGACTGAGGGAAGCTGAAAAAGGCCTGAGTTATTTAGTTCGCAGGACATGTACCGCCCATGCAGCGATGCTACCTCGAGTCATATTAGGGCCGTTGGATGTTATCATTGAAAACCAAGAATCATGCATAATCATTACAGTAAAATGAAAAATAAATAAATAAATAAAAAAATCGGTAGAACTTCAGATTGCTTTGCCTTATCGAACGTGACCAAAAGTATTGGAATAAAAATTGATGATTTTGTGGTTAACCGTAGGAAGTCTTCAGTGAATCAGGTTTCAAAAACTCTATCCGCGGTATACAAATCGGTGATTGGACAAATTCAATGTTTTTGCAAACAAGATCGAAGTGTCGAAAGTTATGATTCACATGCATTGCAACCTGGTCGACGACAATAGACTTGTTTCGAATTGTGCAGCAACAAAAGAACAGAGTCGAGGTTCAGGGGAATGATTTGCATTTTCCTTTGTTTTGAACAAAACAAAATGCTAATTATTCCCCTGAACCTCGACTCTGTTCTTTTGATGCTGCACAATTCGAAACTAGCCTATTAGACATAGCTTTATGAACTTCTAAAAGAGTTACAGCTCACAGACCCAATGTCCTTATCAGGGGTGTTTCAAAGTTATCGTAAGTCATTTAAAATGTTCACCAGCTTGCTAAAAAAGGAAAGGATGCGCTTATTAATAGTAATTAGCGTCCTTTTCTTTTAATAAAACGTAAAACGTCGGCATCATCAATGTTCAAAAGAGGGTGGGTGGTATTGATGTGTCAATCTTGCAAACAATGGCATTGATGGTACGCCGGTCGGTTGTGATAAGTCTCAAACTACCCCTCGCAATTGTGTAATTAGCTTCATGCTCTTTTAATAAAAGCAGGATTTTCCTTTTTGCAAAGCCCTTGTTCTAATGCTTTTTTCAAACGTGTACCAAACTGATCCGATGTACGCATAATCACAGTGCATGATTGCCCCGGGGGGGTACTCGATATATCCCTGGGTGGGGAGGTGCGGCGCGGCCCCTCATACCCTGACCCTGTTTAAGACAAATATCGCTGATTTTTCTACCCTTTTTAAGACAGAATTCCGATTTTTGATACCCTGTTTAAGACATTTAACCCAGTTAAAGACAAAAATTGATAAATCGATACCCTGATTAAGACAAAAAATGATAAATTCGATACCCTGTTCAAGACAAAAATCCCGAAAAACATACCCTGGCTGGCCGCACGTCCCCATTAAGCCCTTATAAGGGAGTACCCCCCCCCCCCCCCCGGGATGATTGCACGGGATACAGTAAATGGCGTCGGTTTCTTGTTCCCTCTTTGCGGAATTTTTACCGGTTTGGATAAAAAATATGACGTGGCGGTTGGAAAGAGTATCGAACAGCATTGCTTGCAAACAGACACCAAGATAAAATTAAAAATAACAAGCAAACAAATAATGACGATAACAATGACAATAATACTTAATGCTACTACATTATAAAAATTCATAATTAATCATATAAAGTTGAGATCTAAATTGGGAAACGGACGTAGAGTGTACTACATGAGCTGGGAGCAAGTTCCAGTCAATAACAGTTCTGGGAAAAAACGAGTATTTGAAAACATACAGTGATGGAGAAAAAGTGTTCAATTTAAAATCGTGTTTCCTTCGAGTGGCCGTGGTGGAGCGGGTAACGTAATCCTCAGGTGGAATAGCAACCAGGCCTTTTAAATTTTTAAACATAAAGATCACTCGGTCACGTTTTCTTAGTGATGACAGGTCTGGCCATTTTAGTTTCTGCAATACTGCTGACACGCTTTGTTGCCATGAGTAGGTGTTAAATACAAAACGGATAGCGCGTCTCTGGTTCTTCTCGAGCTTATCAGAGTTGCGTTTAGTGTATGGGTCCCAGACCGAGCTAGCGTAGCAGAGGATGGGTCTTACAAGGCTGAGGTAAGCTCGGGCTTTGATTTCAGGTGAGCAGTTGTACAGGTTTCGTCTAAGTAGATTTAGGGAGGAAGATCCTTTCCTTGAGATATAGTCGATATGTTCGTTCGAGCTAAGAGTATTTGAGATCTGGACACCAAGATAGGGGTGAACATCAGACTCTGACATTTTGGAGCCATATAGATAGTAAGCATGCTTGAGAGGTGATTTCTTTTTGGTTATGTGGAGAACACGGCATTTAGAAGGATTAAAGGACAGTTCCAAGTGGAAGACCAGGTGGAGAGTTTGTCCAGGTCAGATTGTAATTTTAAAGGACAGTCATCGGAGGTAAGTTGAAGGTAAATAGCGCAATCAACAGCAAAGAGGCGTACTTAAGAGGCAAGACCGTTTGGCAAGTCATTGATAAATAGCAAAAATAAGAGAGGTCCTTGAGGGACTCCTGAGGTGACTGTGCAAGATTGTGAATGCCCACCACCTACAACAGTCACTTGAGATCTGCCGGTTAATAGACTTTTGAACCAAGAAAGCAGTTTACCCTTGATGCCATAGTGTGCCAACTTAGCGAATAGCCGCTGGTGAGAGACGGAATCAAAAGCCTTGGGAAAGTCCAAGAGCACCACGTCGGACTGACCTCTGTCGTTTAGGGCGGAAGCAAGATCGTGGATAGTGATAATCAACTGGGACTCACAGGAGTCCAATTTTTTAAAGCCATGTTGGAATGGAGATAGAAGATTGCTTGTAGATAAGTGATTGATAATATGACTGCAAAGAATATGCTCAAGTAATTTGCAAGAAATACAGGTGAGTGACATGGGCCTATACTTACCGATTGACGATTTCGAATCTTTCTTGTGGATACGAGTGACAAGGGCGTGCTTCCAGTCGATAGGAACAATTCCTGAATCCAAGGACTGCTGGAAAATGCACTTTAGTATAATTGCAGAATCGACAGGACCTAATTTTTGGAGTTGGGCAGAAATGCCATCCGGGCCAGTCGCTTTGTTAGACTTTAGTTGGTTTATAAGGTCAGCGACTCCTTTGATCGAGATTTGAGGTTTGCCTCGGAAGCTATATTGCAAGATGAGATTGATGGGGGCTATCATCATCAGTGGTGAATACAGAATGAAAATAGTCATTTAAAACGTTTGCCTTTTCTTTGTTGTCCATAATAACCTGGTTGTTGACTTTTAAGGAAGGAATCCCAATTTGTCGTGGACTAAGGGAAGTTTACGGCTCAAAGCCAAAATGAAGTTTGCAACGAAAAGTTTCAGATTGTGAGAAATCGTCCAGGAATAGTATCGATGGGTTGCTAACGGCTTTAAAGACAACCATAAACGGGAAATTCCAACGTACAGAAGTTTTGCAACATGGAGGTAACATACTCAGTCTGACAAGCTGTCTCAGTTTACAAGTCGATTCTTGAAATCTAGAACACGGAGTACGTACGTTAAGAATGGCAAGATGCCAGCATTGTCCCCATTTACAAAAAAAGAAAAGGCGACGCGAAAGACTGTTATAACAATAGTGGAGTAGGATGGACCGTGATCGTCTGCCTAGGTCTAGTGCAAGAAACGAGTATCGTACAGAATGTGGCACTGGAGGGGTTTGTATCCAGACAAGAAAGAAAGCTGTCCTGATCAACGTTCCCCAAATAAAAGCAAAATCGTAGACCACTATCGAAGTTGTGAAAAAAAAATCGCTCTTTGCTGATGCCAGTGCTTGTTTCACCGACACCGCTTTAGTTCAGAGGAAATTGGTTGAAGAGTTTGCCAAAGACGCTACCGTGTTTATACTGAAATTTACATCAGGAACAATTAATACCTCTACCAGCCTACATTCATAGGTAGTACCGTGTCTGAGAATGCGATTGTATATAAGGAAATAAATTGTAATTAGAATGAGAAGACTGAACCAGTACAGCCTTTGCTAAGCTCCAAGACAGACTGTGGAAAAGTCTACACGTGACAATCAGAATGAAATGTAAAGCCGGTCTATAGAGTAGTAATGTTCTATACGTTGCAGAAACATGGGCAATACGAAACATGGCCGCGGATATGAACGTCACCCTCTGCAACTACGCTACTCACAGCTCTGTTAAACCGGGGAAGAGGAACCAGGAAGGCCTTGCCTCATATTCAACATGAAATGGGAGAACATAGAAAGGACCTATTACAACGATATGGAGGACAAATGGAGTATGATGTGACCGTAGAGGCTTCGTGAAACAGTCTTTGTCGGTTTCACTGACTGCTAAGACGATGACTTCATTTATTTGAGGCTGGATCGTTAACATCAACGGACATTATTTCAATTTACTCCTTAACTTAACTTTAACTTTATTGAATTTGTTGCGCGTACAAAATAACATTAGCAATAAATAAAATAAATATTAACAAAATAGTAATAATAATTGTAATCGTAAAAGTATGGTAATAAAAATAGTAATAATTATCATATGATATTATTTACAATCAAGTTAATTTTTAAATAGCTTCATTAACTTACACCCTCACGACTTGGAAGATTATAAGAAAGGGTTTTATCAGCATAAAAATCTAAAGCCTCCTTTTAAAAGTATGAAATGAGTCCACGCTTTTAATAAATTACTGCTTAGGATTTGTACATGAAAATCGGATACACCGCCTGTTAACTAATGATGTAACAGTGCGAAGCTGAAAATTCCATTAATTGATGACTTACTGAAATTGACTTATTTGGCTTGTCGTCAAACTCCATTAACTGTCATTCTTCTTTATCTGCCATTTTTTCCTTATTTAGTGCTTAGGGCAGTGTCATCTCTCCGTTTATCAAGATTTGTTTTCGCTGGTGTGCGCTTCTTGCGTTTGTAACCTGATGTTAAATAACCTCCCACGCATACGTTCTTTGGGCTTCGTCACGAGTTCCTCCCCCACTAACGTCTGCTGAAACGAAAAACCACTTCCGTGCAACGGCTGTTTGCCCACTGTTGAAAGAAACCAATCAGCATTGACTAATTGTGTTGTGAATAGCCAATCACATGCTGCGAAAGAATGCCATACAAAACACAATTTTATCCAAAACTGGAAAATGGTCTCTGATTGGTCCGTAATGCACGAACGGAAGTGGTTTTTCGTTTCAGCATGACGAAGCCTTAAAAGCATCTGTGTGGGAGGCCAGATATTAAACTGCCAACCCTGTTCTTTATGGGTGCATCTTTTTGCACTAAATATCTGTACGAATGTTTCTTTCTTTTTACTGAATATTTATTTTGTTTCTCTAGCAAACTTTGACTGCTGGCGTAGCAGTTCGAAAAATTCAAGCAGAAAATGGCTTCACGGGGATCAAGTTGACGCAATCGACTTCCAAACTAATGAAGACGTCATTTTGGAAGGGTACCGTCTGTGGGGAGTGAGCGACGGGTCAACAATATTTAACGTCACCATTCGTTTGTACCTTGGCAGTACGTTGCTTTACGAGAAGACTGGCCCCTACCATACCAATTCAAGTGTCAAGACATTTGAGGTGAAGTTCTCTCATGGGATTTCAGTTTACGCAGGAGCAACGTACACTGCTGCATCGAAAATCACAACAAGTTTAACAACTTATGCCCACTCTGACGGAATGGAGAGCGCCTCTTGTTCTGGGGTAAACGTTACCTTCGCACAAAAATCGTCAAGAGACACAAACGGTTCCAGCAGGTATCAAGGCCAGATCCCAGCTTTGATTTTCCGTTCATAACGATATTTGAGCAATCTCCGCCAGGTCTGAAAATGAAGAGTGGAATAAGGTCTTAAAAGGAACTTTAGCTTTTGTTACTTATGCTTAGTCAAACCAGTTTTTAGGCTAAATTGCTGTTCATGGACGCACTAGATCTGAAATTGCTTTTTTCTGTTGTCACAAATAATGCTTGTAATCAATTATCTTTCCATTTATCAACGAACTTATTCTTGCAAAAGTTCAGTGCAGACTAGACAATCGCATTTGAACTAAGGTCGATTAAAAAATTAAGCCCATAAAGGTAACTTGAAAATCATGAAAATAAACTCTATACCATAGAATGTACATGTTTCTATAAAATCCTACGCTCCAAGCGTTTATTAGCTCCCTCACAGTACAAAGCATGCTATACAGATTTACAAATGTTTTCATTTTCTTGTGCCAGTCAAATGCATGTTTATTAAACGTTTCTCGAGTGAGTGAAGCAGTCCCTCGTGTAGAATTAACATCAGGGTATTGTTACCTGACATGAAAGTGTTACAGCACAACAAAGTTGTTGGGTTTTTTTCCGTACTTTAGTTCAACGACTTCTTTATTTGTTTGGTATGGTCCACAGATACATGTATGTCTTGAAGTGAACTTAATTAGATGCACGCTGATTTCAATAAGCGTCACGAAGTGTCCCCTTGCTCTTCTCCTCAACTTCAACATCACTTGCGTGTCTCAGACTACATGACAATTAACGTCACAAAGTGTCCCCCAAGTGCTGCTCCTCAAAATAAACAGCTGCATTATCCTAACCTAAGATTTAAAATTTCACACGATAATGTTTAAAGCTGAATAGCTTGTGTGGTGTTGCACAAATGAAATCAAATCAAATTAATTGGGCGTGCATCTAATTGAAGGGCATTTCTGGTCATACGTTTTCATGGTTAAGAATGAAGAGCTGTTGATCAACTTGTTCTTCGCTTGCTAAATTAAAGTTAAATAAAACCGACATTAGGTTATCATTTTTCGAGACTTAAATAAACTTATTGTCATCATTAATATACTGATCGTCATCATCATCATGCGACGCGAAACTTTCGGCCATCGAGACTCTCTAGTGTGTTTTGGTTCACGGAAAACAGCAAACGTCAGGATAAAAATGTTTCCCCAAACTCAATAAAGCCAATGTACAAAAGCAACTGAGTAGCCGTATACTGGTACCGATCGAAAAAAAATAATAATAAAACAAAAGCATAAGCAAGACATTACTCGGGCGAGGAGGTCTACATTTTATTTTATCTAAAATTAAGCTATACCTATAATGAAATTAGGTCTTCGAGTTCAATTGTTATTTGCTGATATAATCTCATTTACTGTACATAAATACTTTGGGCTATCAATGATATGATGTTTTTTGTCTTGTCATTTTGTTAATTTACAGCTTACTAATTTTGTTTCCATTTATTCTTCTTTTTGTTCTTACGCCACTCACCCCAACTCTTGGGTTTCACTCACGTGATCAACAGCCATGTTTTTCAACGAGAACAAAAGAATACATTAGCATAATAATAGCTTTCAATTCCTGGAGGATTGGATCGGGACAACAACATGACCGCCATTTCATTGTTTGGGGACATCAACATGGCGGCCGTGACGTCATGTGAAAGCCAAGAATTAGCCTTTGCTAAATGCGTGTTGTGCAGGTTATTAATTTCTGACAGTTTTTGAAATCAATAAACTTGTTGTTGTTGTTGCTTGTTTGCCACTGCTCTGGAGGCAGAAAACGAACAAACTGGCGTGGCTAAATAGCGATGGGTGCAGCTTGGCGAACTGAGGCAGAAAGCAATACATAAGGCACCTTTGGCAGCCTCAGTACGGTCCACGCATGATCCCGGAGCACACCACCACAACTAGTTGTAATTAGTCAAGAGTCAAGTACTACGACACTCACAGAGAGATAGGCAGAGTGAGAGGATTTTATATCATTTTCATGCCCACCGTTAGTCATGGGTACGAACGGTTTTAGAGTAAAAATAGAAAAGGACTGGTTGATTGTTATGTGCTCACGTTGTCGTCAAAACCTAAAATTGGGTGATTTCACGTTGTTGTTTTGTGGACTACGGCAAAAATATGCACGGGAATTCGTGCTGCACGTACACAACGAGTAGTTTTCCTTTTTTTATCCAATCATATCCTTGCTTTGTGTCTTTGCCATAGCCATCGTCTTTTCTAAAACTCCCCAACTATTCTTCAAGGGCTACGCCCTGGGGTGGAAAAAACACAGAACCCTCATGTGCAGCGTTATGATTGTGTAAATTTAGGGGTCCGATTCCCAGATTCGGCAAAACATTTTTACGTAGAGACTTTGTTGGTTATTCTCTCCGAGTACCTTGTTTTTCTTCTGTCTTATATGAAATGTATTTTTCATCCTTTAAGATGAGAAAGGTCCACAAATTTGCATTTGAAATGAAACCAACATAGCTGAGGAATTAAATGCAAATTTATCTTGAATGATTAATTCATCAGTCCTTTTGTCACGTTGCAACTGTCGAAGAACGTTATGCATATGACGAGAAGATGGTTTTCCCGCGTAAGAATTGAGTTGTGGGGCGAATTTTGCCCGGAGCTATCGGATTTCTCCTTTCGGAAGAATGGCGGAGCTGGAAACTTGGAGAAGACAACTTGGAAAAGACAACTTGGAGATATTTGACAGCAAACCTGTTATCGGGTAGGAGATTAATATAGGGAAGATACCTGTTTGGAACATTCTTTTTGTTATTCAAAAGTGTCAACCATTGGAACAAGATAATGCTTTTTCTCTGCAACCAATAAGGCTCTGGTTGGCACATAAATAATTAAACGACCAAAACGTGAGGTCTATGATGTCTTTGCCAGTTTCGTTGTCGACGCCATGTTGGATGACACAAACAATCTGTCATTAGCTACTTTTGTCCTTGATATTAATATTGCTAGAGACTGGTTGAAAGCCATGTGTTTGCACAATTTATATAAGTTATTTTTTTCCTGAAATTGTGTTCGTTTGCCTGCAAATTAAAAAACTCCTGTTTCAAGAGCTGCTCGTGAATTTGCTTTCGAATTTTCTTCAAAGTTATATATCTATCTTCTAGTGCATAATAAACAAACGACAGAGAAAATGTATTCTCACAAGGAAAGACACATAAGTGATTCATATTGCAGAGTAAAGATATCTGACGTCACCATTTGTAATTAATATTAAAAAAAGAGCATGAGAAACCGTAGGCGCGATTGACCAGTCTTTTTGTGCACCCGCTTTCCTCCGCGCACGCCACGGATGGATCAATGGTCCAGCCTATTGTATTTTCCACCAATCAGAAAGTCGCCTGCCTGCCTGCCAAGTACAAAATACAATTGGCTGAATACAAAATACAATTGCGGCGGGTGCTACGTCACGGACAAACGATGTGGACCAGTGATCCAGTCTTTCGCTGGGAGGAGGATGTTAACCAACTCCCGAAACGGTTGGACATCGAGCTTAGAGAAATCGAGGGTGATTTTGCAGGAAATCTCCACAAAGATCTCAGCTTCGTAAGTACTAGCTCCGAAGCATCACACCTTTTGTTAACTTTGAAATTAACGATAGGATAACGTATCGATGCCATTTTAATTCAAGGAACAATAGTACTTGGATAATCACCTCCGAGTAGCCAATCAGCGCGCTGGGAGAGCACTATTCACTTGTCTAGTGTGTACTCATTGTCCATACCTCATTTCAATACTTTGCATAACAAAAATGAACCATAAAGAATAAAGTCAAAGAGATGTGTGATCTTTAACGCGTATATTGTGATCAATTCATGTATTAAGAATTTGTTGAAAGTTGTTTGAACATTCTGTGTTGATCCGTTGCTTGCTGTAAATCCCACAAACAGATTAGCAAAGTATAGCCTGGTACCGTGTGGCACTTTAATTTTGCGTGGTTTAAATTTTTGGATAGTACTTGATCCGCAAAAATAATTTCCAGCAGAAAAGATTTTTTCTCTCATTTACATAATTAAAAATGGCCTTGAATGCACTTGCATTGTATGACTATATCATACATTGAGGTATTTGCATTACGAAAAAGCAATCGAAGCCTGCTACAAACTAAACCTCTCCGAAGCACAACAAACGAACTCAAAGCAGTCAATCAAAAGGTCACGTTAAACTTGTTCGAACGGGTCATCCGAAGGGAGATCATTTTCTAAGGCCTCAGGATGCCAATCTTTTTCCACCCGTTCTCGATGATTGAGGGTTTTTTTAAATCAAAAAAGTAATAAACGATGAAGGGAAAAGAAAACTGCAATTAGTTCCAGCGGAAATTTCAGTCAATCCGAGCCGCAAAAATTTGTTCCCGCAAACTTCAAAAAATCGCCCATCCTTAACATAAAAGTCCCGCAAAAATTTCATGCTACACGGTGGGTACTTAATTTTAAATATCCCGAAAGAAAAATGGTTTGACGGTGTAGGAAAGATTAAATCACCACTTGATGAATTATTTTTTACAGATTGTCTCTTTGATTCTCTCATTTCTCTAAAAATGATATATTTTGTCTTAAGAATATTATTTTTTAAAATCAAGAAAACAATTAAGTAAAATGCAAGGTGGATAAAGTTCGATTATAGGAAATCATAATCACATCACACAGAACTTTTCAAAGATTTATGGTGGCCAGACCAACTTTTGATCCAAAGGTTTGATAGAGATAGAGAATCTGTGAATCCTCTTAATAGCTCACTTTCGATATATTAAAATTCAGTCCTTAACAAAAGACATCATCTCGAGGCTCTGGGGAATAAACTCATACAAATCCTTATATTTATTCCCCAGAGCCTCGAGGTGATGCCTTTTGTTTCGGACTGAATTTTAATATATCGAAATTGGTCTATTATATTGATAAATCAATCAATACAGTAAGTCCTTTTTCTGGAGTGTCAATTAGGTTACTTCTAACCTTTTGGGGTGCCTTCTGGGAAATCGTTTGTAAGCGCGTTATTTTCGGTAAAACTCCAGCAAACTATTTATCACCGAAAAGGTAACAAAATGAAGAATCCGAATATATGAACATTTTAGTTTATTATGGCTTTCATCAGCGCGCGCGAAGCTTCAAACGCAAAACCACACGTGTTCACTTTGCTGAATTATCCGCCTTCGCATTATCACGCACAACCAAACACACTGTACTTTATCAATCAGCACTTTATAGACCACCAAAGTGTGTCGGGCTTTTAGGGTCTTCCTATTGGTTTTCGAGAAAATAAACATTGAAGTTGACCAATAGAAAATTTCCAGTTTCACGACACGCAGAGACCGTCAAAGTAAAAATATTTCGAATTTTTTAAAAGCCCGACACAATTTCGTGCAGCAATATCCAACGATCATTTTGGCCAAATTTCATAAAAATCCAACAAATCTACATAACCTATAAAGTCATTTGAAGAGGAGCTATTCCTGGAAAAATACACCCCGAGTTTTCGTGCATAAAAGATTTTACACCTTTTCACACCTTGTCAATGCGGGTGTGAATGCGGTCATGCCGCTATGATGCCGCCGACCAATGAAAATCGACGTAAAGCCCCCTGAAGAGGATTCGTGACAAAACAGTTTTGAATTCCCGGGAAAAGGCATTCAGCGCTGCATCATTAGTCATAGACTATTTATACCTGATTGCAGGTTTAGCCCTTGTCGCCAACAGCGAACCTAGTTTTCTTTGTTTCCTCGATGGAATCTTTTTTCTTTTTTTAGGCCCGGTCTTTTTCTTACTTTTTACCCAGGGAGAATTTCCCCGTTTCGACTTCTCTCCTGGTTTCACGCGTTTCATGGCCTAGTACAACGACTACAAATGCCGGTAAATGGCGAACTCAACACGCGACGAAGTGAAGATACTCGGCTGATTCCCGCGTCAAACTGCACGGGGGGTCTAAAGTGTTTACATCTCCTAACACCTTGGAGGATTAACATTTTAGTCACAAACACACACAAAATTTGCAATAATTCCGCAAGAAAAAAGATCACTTTCCAACAATTTCTTCCTTAGAAGAAAACAAATATAATGAACTATCTCACGGCAGCTTTTTAAAATTTTGCAAAATTCGCGACCGAAAAGGTTAGCAGTAACCTTAAGTTTGTTTTAAGGTATTACAGTTTTAAGTGTTTGTTTGTTTTTTCTTTTGGGGAACCCGCGGCACAGTTGGCTCAAAGTAGTTTTATGTTGATTCTTTTCATATCTTGGATTTTTTTACAATGTGGTCAACTCGAAAGCCTCGCTTCCTTTAGGCACTGTGTAGCCACACAAAAGAAATTGATGTTTTCCTTCAGTTTTTCTACACTTGTACTCGTGTCATTCCTTTAATCAGTTGAATTATCAAGTGTGTAATAAGATTCAAGTTCACGTTCAATAACTGTTATGTAGTTGTGTTTATTTCAGATCAACTTCTCTTAAATGTATTGTAATTTAACACTGATTATTCAACGAACGCCTGTTCCTGTAAACTCTGAGATTATGGATACTTTTAACAGACCAAAGAAATGTGATTGCTATAAAATGCTGAGCTGAATCCTTCGCAAGGCCTACAATTGTAGGTATGACGTGAGGATACTTGGATGATCAAAAGGAAATGAACAATCTGGATTTGAAAACCAGTACGTTGATGTCACTATGCGGTTCCTGCTCTTTTATGTCAGAGAATTATTTCAGTGTCATGAACAATATTGCCACATATACAAGTAATAGTCATGCGCTCTGAAACAATTAAAAGCAGGAAGACGAACAAGGAGGGAGTGCGCACGCTCAGATGAAAACCCTTTCGAGCCCCTTCGAGGTTCGAAAGGGTTTTCAGCGGCCGCTTTGCGTTTGTAACTTCAGTTAAACTAGCAAAGAACATTGAGTCGTAAGTGCTCTCCCTTTTCAGATCTTCCTGATGCTTCCTTCCCAATTCCAATGTAAACCGCCGACCTCTTAGAAACAGGTATGATCAAATAAGGAGTTCGATTCATGCCAACATGAACCTCTTTATTACTGGGTTGTCATAGGCAATCCAGTCAGAAAATGAGTTGATTTCTATGTTTTTTTTTTTCAGTATAGGGAAAATAGAAAAGTTGTACAATAGGTATTTCCTCCCTTTACTTCCCTGCTAAGTACTGTCTTTGTGCGGGTATCTTTGGTAGGTTTAAGGGGGTAGTAGAAATGCGTAAATTTTATCCGGTGGATACAGTAGAATACTTCATCAAACTGCAATGGCTTCGAAGTCATTGTAACGCGAATGGAGTTTTAAGTGGATCTTTAAACAAAATGTACCCTTGTGGACTTCAAGAATGGAACTTCGATTGGATAAACAAGACAGGCGGTAAAAAATAGATATCAGAAAACTTGAAAGCGAGGAGTAATGGACTTCGACAACAATTGCATCTTTCGCCCGTTCGAGCCGTATCAAAGTGGGTTTTATTTCTTATATTTTACTTACTTTGATGTTAAGTGCAACACGGATACCAAATGTTGAGTATGGTTTAATTTTGACACGGGATGTCATGGCTTATTTGCACGCACGCAATAAAATGGGAAGATTTTTTCCCTTCTAAAAGCAAATATGTTGTATGTTTCGATAAAATGTTTCATTGAAAGAGATTTTTCTGTCTTTGTGGATTGATGGTGTTCTAAATGATTCCAGCTTAGCTATGTTGATTCGGCTCACCCTAATGAGTTCATTTCGAATAGGTATCCACTATGTTTATATTACCAAGTATCATAGAAAGCGAAAACTTTGGATTTTTCAACAGTCTATCGCTTCTTCGCTTCACTCTAACCCAGAATTAATCCTGGGAAAATCCAGTTTCCGCGCCTGCAATACCACCCAACTCAGTGCCCTCCGACAGAGCTGAAAAACGACTGCGCAAGTCACTGATCCGCGGCACGAAACGCAGGCTCAAGGGCGCGCTCATTCAAAAAGACTATTTGTTCGCCGGAAAATGACAGCCGTTGATTAAATCAAAAAAATAAGGTCGCTGTTTGAAAGATAAGGATTTTGTCACAATTTTTGACGAGTTTTGATGTTTTTCCAAAAATTGAAGTGGTGTACAAATTGTGTAAAAATTGTTTTCGCGCGGTAAATGCACCTTTCGTGTGACTATACGGTGAATGGAGGTAACGAGCGCTGCAATGCTTACTTTTTTGACAGTGTTGGCTTTTGTCCCAAGTTTCTCGAACGGTTTTTTGCAAGTTGTTGGTTTTCTGGGAGGACCAGAAATTCCCTTAAACCCTGTTTTGGCGATGTTCGGCCGGTGGAATTGGTGAGAGCTTCGAACTTATCGGTGGAGACTAGTTCGCCGAGTGGTTGCGATACAGGACAATGCCTCTTTGTCTGTGTTGGTAGAGACATTGAAAAACCTTATGACGTTCCAGATACTCTCTATAATACTCTGAACAACAAAGGAAGACAACTGGTGAATTATAGACCGGGTGGTGAATGGTGACACGCTTACAAAAGATATTTTGGCGAGCATGCTGAAAGCGATATTAAAATGGAGTATGCAAAGATGCAAGAACTTAGGCAAATTGAGCTCCACGTTTCTCCAAATTTTAATACGAATTTATAATTATCATGAAAGCAAAATACATCTTTCGCTCTTTACACAGCATCTTTTGTTAAATTTATAGAAGAGCGATGAAAGCCGGCCCCAACAGAAACTGAGATAAATCGGTGAAAAGATTATACACTGTATGATACACAGAGAGCAGGCAAAAAAGTGCTTCATCCTGGAAAGCCCACTTAATGACATTAAACAGCTCAGAGAAAATTAATTTGCCCCTTGATTTGCTTGCCTTTTAAAATAAAAATTCATCACATCCTAACCTGATCAAGAGACGTCATTAATGTTATTTTTCTTTCAGAAAGTAAATCCTTTTTTTTCCATATTTAACAATTGACAAGAAACTACAAAAATTTTACAAAGATCAGTTCAGACAACACAGTGCATATTGCAAAACTGATCTAAACTTGAGACATTTCACACATGCATGCTACATTGTACTTGATGAGTTTGAACAAAATCTTTAGAGCATAGACAACTAGGAAACATCCCTGAAAGGGGCATTCCACAAAATTAATATTTTCAGCAGTATAGCAAGAAGTTCACTCTAGCATTATCTGCCGACTGACGTAGGTGGTATTATCCTAAAAAGATGATTGTACATTAAGTAGATGGAATCCAGTCATCAGTATAATACACATATGCAAGGGCTATTCCATGTGGGTCCCAATGCTCAAGAAGATGTTTGTTTTTAATTTTAATTTTTTTCTCTGACAACTTGTCATTGAATGTGTTTGCAGGTGTTCTGGGTTTCGACGTCACTACATGTATCTGAAGGATTACTGGGTTGGCAACTCATCAGATCAAAAGCATTCGCAAAGTTTGCGTGCAGGTGCAAACAACATGCATTTGTGATGTTTTTGCTTGAATATGTTGTCCCCATTTTGTTTTATAAGTACAACATTTAAAAAAGTGGCATCTTAAAGTTCTGTGCTGGTCCAAAAAGTTCATGACTGAAAAAAAGTTAAGGACTGGTGTTCAGTTCTAAGAAGAAACTGAAAAGTTTGACAATGTGAAGAGTACTAAAGAAACTGCTTAAAACTCAACAGCATTGTCTGGATTTCTCAGTGACTTTATCCAGTCTTTTGTTCCACACTACCAACATGGACAAAGTGAACTCAATAAGATTATTGTGGTTTATTGCTGAGAAAAAAAGGCTGAATTTCTTCTCGCTCCTTTTAGAGCTAATATTTCACAAAACTGCAGCAAATAATACCAGGTGGATCCATCTCCCTAAGGATAAAAAACGAAAATGAATGTTATTGTCCATGAGATGCATATTACAATGCTATAATCTACAATATCATAATGATATTATTATTTTCCTCGACACAAGAAACTGCACATATCAGTTTTTATGGGGGCTGTGAAAATTAGTACAAAAAGTCATTCTTATTACACAACCAAGACAAAGAAAACATGATGAGCTAACCATATAAACATACTATAAACCACACATAAACCAATGACCCTTAACTGTTTGCCTTAACACATGTTCTTAAATTTGAGTCTAACCATAATTTTGCCTTGGACGTTGGGTTGAACATAGATTTGCAAATAATGGCCAGTCAAGGGGGAAAGAAAAATACCATCTTCCAAGTTTTGACATAGATGTTGACACCAAGTGTGTTGCATTATTACAATAATGATAGATCATTATTATTTGGCGATTGTGGAAGCTAGACTACAATTAAGTCACTCGAATGCCACTTTGAAGCAGTATTTCCCTGTCAATAATCCTAGGATTAACAGGAAGCAGGGCCTGGACTTTGCACTTTTATTTAACAAATTGTTCTTTTCCTAATATATGGATGTTCCATTAATTAACAGGCCAACAGTCTCCCGAACATGGGTGTATCAGTTGATTGCACAGGGTATTTTGGTGGGCAAGTATTTATGATTCTGTAATCAAGCCTCACTATGGCAATAAATTAAACAATGTTATTGATCACACTACTGTGCAACTAGAACTTCTTCTGAGTGTAATCTCAGAGGCCAGTCTTGCAACCAATTTACCTTTTCATTGAAGAAATGCCCTGAGACAGGGACAAAGAACTTCAATATTTTCTATGTAGTTCTGGCCAGTACTTGTGTTCATTCCAACTTCACAAGTTGGCAAGGTGTTTTCTTTTAGACAGCTGCCTTTCTGGGGGCAGTCAGGAGGTTAAGTGGCTATTGCAGAGTGGCAGCACTCTAAATGAACTGCTGCCTTGGTTCAAGGAGAAGGTTGACAACTTTTAAATAATGCTCTTAGAACATGTTACGTTTAATTAACGCATTGTAAATACATGTATGATTGATTGTAAAGGTGATTTCAGAAACCCTGCCCAAATTATCTTGTTGATGAAAACTGTAGAGATTGCATGGGCAATACCCTAGTGTGCAAACTGAACCAAACGTTGTGAACACTTCATGCTTCAAAAACAAATATGGAACACTCACCGTAGCCTCGGTTAGTTTCTGCAGCGCATATTCCCAAACAAATTTAACTGGGTTTGGATCTCAAGGCCCAAAAATTCCACACAAATATATTACACAGATCTGATGTGTCTCCTTAAATTAAATCACCACGATCTCACTTCCAAAATTCACACCGTCAAGAGTTATAAAGTGACACAGGCAGAAGACGAGATGGACACTTAGCGTCTCATGCACGATTTGTGCTTCCTATCTGGCGCATGCGCAGTCGTTTTTCAGCTCTGTCGTGCCCTCCGTGTTTGAGTAACATGTACCACAGGCAACCCAGTTTGCCCTCAAGGAACGTCTAGTTTTCTCAAAAATTAAAAGATTTGGTTCTTTCATAAAAAAAAAAAAAACAACGGGGCAACATGTAAAATGGAAGAGAGAGAAAGGGAATATAAGATGGACTAGCAACAGCATACAACAATTTCTTTAAGGCTAACTATTTATTATCTTTTTTATCGCCTCTTTTCTATAATAGATCTTCATGTATGGAAATAATGTTAAAAATCAAGTAAAGCTAGGATACTCGCAGTTATGAACGCAATTTTAGCCTTCATAACTGCAATCTTTTAGTTTAGTTCGTAGGAAAATATGCAGATAATAATCATGCTTGCAGTCCTTAGCATTAATATTCAGCATTGAATTTAGGACTTAAAAGTAAGTAAGGAAGTAATATAAGTGATGCTTTGAAAGTTCTCCAAATTGGATGAACCTCTCGACGAGTTGAATTTGAGCATGACTGTCTATTTATTCCGAGCTGTAAGACAAAAATTGGAAGAAATTTCCTTTCTTCTTCGCTTTCTTCGTTTCATCCAAGCCTTGGGTCAGCACCCCTTTATCCGCCCCAGCTAGCAAAAAATCATAGTTTGAACAATACTGTTTGTATTATCATTCATTGATTTTTGTTTTAAATTTTTACGCCTTTTTCATTAAAGATAGCAAAGTGATTGTCGGCCATGTTTTGATTTTGGCTCTAGAAGTCGTACGCGCACGGTTGCCATG
>OX421453.1:38734684-38754684 GCA_949126865.1 Montipora capitata | reverse complement strand
GGCCATTTTTGAAAATTTTTCCTTGGTCCTCCCTTTGCCATTTTGCAAAGAACGGCGGTTTTGGACACCTTTGGAAAAATTGTCATTTCTTGTCTAAAAGGTGTTTTTTTCATGCGGTTTTTTGCATAATAGAAATGTAGGACAGTTCAGCTTTCCATCCATACTAATTAGGCTATTATACGACTTGTATTTTCTATTTTTTACCTTTTCGAAGTTCGACCAAGTTCGGCTCTTTTCGGCCATTTTAGATACTTTTGGAAAATTGTTATTTCTCGTTCAATACGTCTTACTTGCACAATTGCCAAAGCAAAGCTAAGTGGCATTCATTTGACTCTTGCCAGTTTCAAATTTCATGCACAAATGCAGATGTTTGAGACTCATTCAATAGGAGCACCCGCAGCGCACAGACCAAAGCACAGCTGAGTAGCGTTGATTTGACTCTTGACATTTTTAGATTTTATCCAAAAATACAAATGCATCAGACTCATTCAATAGCATCACCCCCAGCACATAGGAAAAAGGAAAGCTGAGTAACATTCATGACTATTTCCAGTGTTAGATTTCATCCACAAATGCAAAGGTATCAGACTCATTCAATAGGATCACCCCCAGCACACAGGACAAGGGACAGCTGACTAAGCATTTATTTGACTCTTAATTAACACTTTTAAATTTTATGAAGAAAAGCAAAAGTATAAGACTCATTCAATAGGATCACCCACAGCACACATGGCAAAGGAGACCTAAGTAGCATTCATTTCTCTCTTTCTAGTTTCAGATTTGATCCACAAATGCAAAGGTAGAAGAGTCATTCAATAGGATCACCCTTAGCACAGTACAGGACAAAAGACACCTGAGTAGCATTCATTTAACTCTTGCCAGTTTTGGATTTCATCCACAAATGGAAAGGTATGAGACTCATTCAATAACATCACCCCAAGCACCAGGGACAAAGGACAGCTGAGTAGCATTCACTTGACGTTTGTCAGCGTTAGATTTCATCCAGAAATGCAAAGGTATCAGACTGGTTAAATATGATCACCTCTAGCACATAGGACAAAGGGCAGCTGGGTAGCAATAACTTGACTCTTGACACTTGAAGATTTCATCAAGAAATGCACTGAAGAGTATTAGATCCATTCAATAGGATGAACACAACACAAAGGTCAGCTGAGTAGCATTCATTTGACTCTTTAGTTTTAGGTTTCATCCACAAATGCAAAGGCAGCAGCGTCATTCTCAATAGCATCACAACCCAGCACATAGGACAAAAGACAGCTCAGTAGCATCATTTGGCTCTTGACACTTTAGGATTTCATCAAGAAATGCAAACGCATTAGACACATTTAACAGGATGACCCCCAGAACACAGGACAAAGGACAGCTGAGTAGCATTCAATTTACTCTTCCTAGTTGTAGATTTCATCCCCCAAATGCAAAGTCGTCAAACTCATTCAATAGAATCACCCATGGCACACAAGACAAAGGAAAGCTAAGTATCATTCATTTTACTCCTCCCAGTTGTAGATTTCAAGCCCCAAATGCAAAGGCATAACACTAAAATCAATAGAATCACCCCTAGCAAACAGGACAAAGGAGAGCTGAGTATCATTCATTTTACTCTTCTTAGTTGTAGATTTCATCCCCAAAATCCTCAGACATGAGATTCATTTAATAGAACTACTCCTAGCACACAGGACAAAGGAAGAGCTGAGTAGCATTCATTTTACTCTTCCCCGTTGTAGATTTCGTCTCCAAATGCAAAAGCATGAGACTCATTCAATAGAATCACCCCAGCTAGCACACAGGACAAGCGACAGCTAAGTAGCATTCATTTTACTCTTCCCAGTTGTAGATTTCATCCTTCATCCCCCAAATGCACAGCCTTGAGACTCATTCAATAGAATCACCCCTAGCACACAGGACAAAGGACAGCAGAGTAGCACACATTTTACTCCTCCCAGTTGTAGATTTCATCCTCAAATGCACAAGCATGAGACTCACTCAATAGAATCACCCCTAGCACACAGGACAAAGGAGAGCTGAGTAGCACTCATTTTACTCTTCCCAGTTGTAGATTTCATCCTCAAATGCAAAGGCATGAGACGCACTCAATACAATCACCCCTTGCACACAGGACAAAGGACAGCAGAGTAGCACACATTTTACTCCTCCCAGTTGTAGATTTCATCCTCAAATGCAAAGGCATGAGACTCACTCAATACAATCACCCCTTGCACACAGGACAAAGAACAGCAGAGTAGCACACATTTTACTCTTCCCAGTTGTAGATTTCATCCTCAAGTGCAAAGGCATGTGACTCACTCAATAGAGTCACCCCTAGCACACAGGACAAAGGAGAGCTAAGTAGCACTCATTTTACTCTTTCCAGTTGTAGATTTCATCCTAGAATGCAAAGGCATGAGACTCACTCAATAGAATCACCCTTAGCACACAGGACAAAGGAGAGCTGAGTAGCACTCATTTTACTCCTCCCAGTTGTAGATTTCATCCTCAAATGCACTGGCATGAGATTCACTCAATAGAGTCACCACTAGCACACAGGACAAAGGAGAGCTGGGTAGCACTCATTTTACTCTTCCCAGTTGTAGATTTGATCCCCAAATGCAAAGGCATGGGACTCACTCAATAGAGTCACCCCTAGCACACAGGACAAAGGAGAGCTGAGTAGCATTCATTTTACTCTTCCCAGTTGTAGACTTCATCCTCAAATGCAAAGGCATGTGACTCACTCAATAGAGTCACCCTTAGCACACAGGACAAAGGAGAGCTGAGTAGCATTCATTTTACTCTTCCCAGTTGTAGATTTCATCCTCAAATGCAAAGGCATGTGACTCACTCAATAGAATCACCCTTAGCACACATGACAAAGGAGAGCTGAGTAGCATTCATTTTACTGATCCTCCCAGTTGTAGATTTCATCCTCAAATGCATAGGCATGAGACTCACTCAATAGAGTCACCCCTAGCACACAGGACAAAGGAGAGCTGAGTAGCATTCATTTTACTCTTCCCAGTTGTAGATTTCATCCTCAAATGCAAAGCACGAGACTCACTCAATAGAATCACCCTTAGCACACAGGACAAAGGAGAGCTGAGTAGCACGCATTTTACTCCTCCCAGTTGTAGATTTCATCCTCAAATGCATAGGCATGAGACTCACTCAATAGAGTCACCCCTAGCACACAGGACAAAAGAGAGCTAGGTAGCATTCATTTTACTCTTCCCAGTTGTAGATTTCATCCTTAAATGCAAAGGCATGTGACTCACTCAATAGAGTCACCCTTAGCACACAAGACAAAGGAGAGCTGAGTAAGCATTCATTTTACTCCTCCCAGTTGTAGATTTCATCCTCAAATGCATAGGCATGAGACTCACTCAATAGAGTCACCCCTAGCACACAGGACAAAGGAGAGCCGAATAGCATTCATTTTACTCTTCCCAGTTGTAGATTTCATCCTCAAATGCAAAGGCATGAGACTCACTCAATAGAATCACCCTTAGCACACAGGACAAAGGAGAGCTGAGTAGCACTCATTTTACTCCTCCCAGTTGTAGATTTCATCCTCAAATGCAAAGGCATGAGATTCACTCAATAGAATCACCCCTTGCACACAGGACAAAGAAGAGCAGAGTAGCACTCATTTTACTCCTCCCAGTTGTAGATTTCATCCTCAAATGCAAAGGTATGAGACTCACTCAATAGAATCACCCCTTGCACACAGGACAAAGAAGAGCAGAGTAGCACTCATTTTACTCCTCCCAGTTGTAGATTTCATCCTCAAATGCAAAGGCATGAGACTCACTCAATAGAATCACACCTAGCACACAGGACAAAAGAGAGCTGAGTAGCACTCAGTTTACTCTTCCCAGTTGTAGATTTCATCCACAAATGCAAAGCCATGACACTTATTCAATAGAATCACCCCTAGCACACAGGACAAAGGACACCTGAGTAGCATTCATTTACTCTTCTTACTTGTAGATTTCTTCTTTCAAATGCAAAGGCACGAGACTCATTCAATAGAATCACCCTTAGCACACAGCAGAAATTACACCTGACTAGCATTCATTTCACTCTTCCCAGTTGTAGATTTCATCCCCTAAATGCAAAGGCATGAGACTCATTCAATAGAATCTCCCGTAGAACACAGGACAAAGGAGAGCTGATTATCACTCATTTTACTCTTCCCAGTTGTAGATTCTATCCCCAAATGCAAAGGCATCAGACTTATTCAATAGAATCACCCCTTGCACACAGGACAAAAGACAGCTGAGTAGGTTTCATTTTAATCTTCCCAGTTGTAGATTTCATCCCCAAATGCAAATTAAGGCATGAGACTCATTCAATAGAATCACCCTTAGCACAGTGTCAGGACAAAGCACAGCTCAGCTGTAGCATTCATTTTACTCTTCCCAGTTGTAGATTTCATCCCCAAAATGCAAAGGGATGAGATTAATTAAATAGAATTACCCCTAGCACACAGGCGAAAGGACAGCTTAGTAGCATTTATTTACTTTTCCCAGTTGTAGAATTCATCCCCCCAAATGCAAATGCATGAGACCCATTCAATAGATTTACCCCTAGCACACAGCACAAAGGAGAGCTGATTATCATTCATTTTACTCTTCCCAGTTGAAGATTTATAATATCCCCCAAATGCAAAGGCGTGAGGCTCATTCAATAGAATCACCCCTAGCACACAGGACAAAGGACAGCTGAGTTTTATTCATTTTACTCTTCCCAGTTGTAGATTTCTTCTTTCAAATGCAAAGGGATGAGACTCATTCAATAGAATAACCCCTAGCACACAGGACAAAGGACAGCTGAGTTTTATTCATTTTACTCTTCCGAGTTGTAGATTTCTTCTTTCAAATGCAAAGGCATGAGACTCATTCAAGAGAATCACCCCCACCACACAGGGCAAAGGACAGCTGAGTAGCAATCATTTTATTCTTCCCTGAGTTGTAGATTTCTTCCACAAATGCAAAGATATCAGACTCATCCAATGGAACCACACCCTGCACAGATCCCAAAATTCAGCTGAGTAGCATTTATGTGACTCTTGACACTTTAAGATGTCATCCATAAATGCAAAGATATCAGACTCATTCAATGAGATCACACCCAGCACACAGGCCAAAGGACAGCTGAGTAGCATTTATTTGATTCTTGACAATTTGAGATGTCACCCACAAATCCAAAAGTATTTGTTTTATTCAATAGGATCACCCTCAGGACACAGGACAAAGGAAAGCTGAGCAGCATTCATTTGTATCCTGCCACTTTTAGATTTCATCCACAAATGCAAAGGTATCAAACTCGTTTATAGCCCCCAGCAAACAGCAATAAGGTGAACTGATTAGGATTAATTTCATTCTTGCCAGTTTTATATTTCACCCACAAATACAAAGGTATCCGGGGCACTGAAATATGGGATGTACTGCAGCACACAGGACAAAGGACAGGTGAGTAGCATTGATTTGTTTCTTAACACTTTTAGATTTCATCCACAAATGCAAATATATCAGACTCCTCTAATGGAATCACACCCATCACAAATGCCAAAGGTCAGCTTAGTGTGTGATGGTCGAGTCAAATGATAGCTACCGGCCCAGTTGTCCTTTGTCCTGTGTGCTGGTGTTAATCCTGTTCAATGTGGCTTAAAAATTTGCATTTGTGAATTAAATCCAAAAGTTTCAAGAGTCTCAATAGTCAAATGAATGCTACTTAACTGTCATTTGTCGTTTTTGCTGAGAATGATCCTGTTGAATGAGTGTGCACGTGATACCTTTGAATTTGTGTATGAAACCTAAAACTGGCGAGAGTCAAATGAGTTCTACTCAGCTGTGTTTCATTCATTTTACTCTTCCCAGTTGTAGATAATCTACAACTGGGAAGAGTAAAATGAATGAAACACAGCTGAGTAGAATTAAAAAAATTCATCCCCCAAATGCAAAGGCATGAGACTCACTCAATAGAATCACCCCTAGCACACAGGACAAAGTACAGCTGAGTATCATTCAATTACATATTCCAGTTGTAGATTTCATCCCCAAAGGCAAAGGCATGAGACTCATTCAATAGAATCACCCCTAGCACCCAGGACAAAGGAGAGCTGAGTATCATTCATTTTACTCTTCCCAGTTGTAGATTTCGTCCCCAAATGCAAAGGCATGAGACTCATTCAAGAGAATCACCCCTAGCACACAGGACAAAGGACAGCTGAGTATCATTCATTTTACTCTTCCCAGTTGTAGATTTCTTCCACAAATGCAAAGATATCAGACTCTTCCAATGGGACCACACCCAGCACAGATCCCAAAATTCAGCTGAGTAGCATTTATGTGACTCTTGACACTTTAAGATGTCATCCATAAATGCAAAGATATCAGACTCATTCAATTAGATCACACCCAGCACACAGGCCAAAGGACAGCTGAGTAGCATTTATTTGATTTTTGACAATTAGAGATGTCATTCACAAATCCAGAAGTATTAGACTCATTCAATAGGATCACCCCCAGGACACAGGACAAAGGAAAGCTGAGCAGCATTCATTTGTATCCTGCCACTTTTAGATTTCATCCACAAATGCAAAGGTATCAAACTCGTTTATAGCCCCCAGAAAACAGCAACAAGGTCAACTGATTAGGATTAATTTCATTCTTACCAGTTTTATATTTCACCCACAAATACAAAGGTATCCGGGGCACTGAAATATGGGATGTACTGCAGCACACAGGTCAAAGGACAGGTAAGTAGCATTGATTTGTTTCTTGACACTTTTAGATTTCATCCACAAATGCAAATATATCAGACTCATCTAATGGAATCACACCCATCACAAAGGCCAAAGGTCAGCTGAGTAGCATTTATTTGACTCTTGACAATTTGAGATGTCATGCACAAATCCAAAAGTATTAGACTCATTTAATAGGATGACCCCCAGCACACAGGACAAACGACAGATGAGAACCATATATTTGACTCGTGAGATTGTTGAAACTTTTAGATTTCATTTAGAAATGCAAAGGTTTCATATTCATTTAATAGTATCACCCCCAGCACACATGACAAAGGACAGCTGAGTAGCACTCATTTGACTCTTGCCAGTTGTAGATCGCATCCCCAAATGCAAAGATATCAGACTCATCCAATATGATCACCACCAGCACACAGGACAATTCACAGCTGAGTAGGACTCATTTGACTCTCGCCAGTTTTAGGTTTCATACACAAATTCAAAGGTATCGCACTCGTTCAACAGGATCATTCTCAGCAAAAACGACAAATGACAGTTAAGTAGCATTCATTTGACTATTGAGACTCTTGAAACTTTTGGATTTAATTCACAAATGCAAATTTTTAAGCCACATTGAACAGGACAAAGGACAAAGGACAACTGGGCCAGTAGATTTCATTTGACTCGACCATCACACCTTTAGATTTTATCCACAAATGCAAAAGTGTAACCAAATCTATGTAGATCAACACCAGCACACAGGACAAACGACTTCTGAGTAGCATTCATTTCACTTCTGATACTCTTAGATTTTATTTACACGTGCAAGGGTTTAAACCACTTTTGATAGCATCACCAAAAGCACACAGCTGAAAGGGCAGCGGCTGAATTGCATTCATTTCACTCCTCAGACTTTAAAATTTCATCCATAACTTCAAATGCTTAAACCACATTAAATAGTGCCACGAACAGTGCGTACGATTTCTTGAGATCATCTGGATCATTCCCCTGAAAACGCATGTTTTATGAGTCAAATGAGTCAATGAGTCAATGAGTCATGAGTCATGAGTCAATGAGACTCACAGTCAATATAGCAATAATTTGTTGATTAAGCCTAAGCCCTCGTTTCAGTGATTAGGCCTAAGCACTCTCTGAAATTTTAGCTTTCATTTTATGGTTTAATTAACTGCACTAACTCGTTGACTCATTGACTCATTGACTCATAAATAGTTAACACTCCATTCCCCTAAACTACTCTGGTATCCGTCAAAAGTAGTCAATCAATCAAATCTTTTATTTCCCATTTTGATCATTTGGCTTCTTCACTTGCCCGCGATTTAATGGTTTCAATTGACCAAAATTTCCATTATGCCTTTCCTTTGGCTGCTAACAATATATCCAGGGTGCTGCTTTACCCGATGCTCTTTTACTGGGACCAAACAACATTAATGAAGCATATACCAATTTGGAGAAACTGGCTATGGGAAAAACCCATAGCCGCTTTAATAAATTGCTAATTTGCAAATTAAATCTTATATATACAATATTGAACAACTTTTTCCTGGCCCAGGAAAGGTAAGAGCTCCAAAAACGTTACAATGCTTAACAAATCACAACATCCAGGCAATTAGAGGAGGACAAAGGGGAGGAGGTAGTAATTAACTGAAACACTTCTTGACTCAAAGAGTAGCTGAAATGAATACCCACGCTTACAGAACTCACGTGTCTTGGGTCCTAAAAAAGGGTACTACGGATTGCATAAATCCTAACCCCCTATAATAATTAATAATATAATAATAATTAATAATAATAATAATAATCTTCATCCCAAGTCCAACGTAACCCGTCTGTACTTACCAAGAAGAGAAGGAGGGCGTGGACTAATTAGTGTTGAAGACGCCATAAATATTGAAGAAAGAAATATCAATGTCTACATCAGCCAGAGCCAGGAAAGTTTGTTGAAAGCTGCATGGGAGAGGAAGAATTTCGATGAAATTGAAACACCAAAGGAGTATAAGGAAAGGATAAAGAGGAAAAGAATTGAGGACTGGTCTGGAAAGCAGTTGCATGGGCAGTTCAAGAGAGAGACAGAGGACCTATCTGGTGTTTCCTGGAATTGGATAAGAACTGGTGAACTGAAGAAGGAGACAGAAAAGCTTATTTTTGCCGTACAAGACCAGACACTAAGAACAAACGCCATAAAAGCCAGAATCGAAAACCAAAATGTATCATCCAAATGCAGAATGTGTGGTAGTCACAATGAAACTGTGCAGCATATTTTGTGTAGTTGCCCCAAGCTTGCGCAGACAGAATATAAAAAGAGACATGATGTTGTTGGGCGGGTCATACATTGGGAGTTGTGCAAGGAATATGGAGTTGAGTGCAGTGACAAATGGTATGAGCATTCCCCCAAAAGCATAGAAGATAATGAGGAAATAGAACTGTTGTGGGACTTTACCATCCAAACAGACCGTGAAATCCATCATAGGAGGCCAGACATTGTAATTCAGAAAAAGAAGGCAAAGGAAACAATCATGGTGGACATAGCTGTTCCCGGAGATAGCAACGTACGGCAAAAAGAAACTGAAAAGTATGAAAAGTACCAAGACCTGGCAAGAGAGATTAAAAGGATCTGGAAATCAAGGACAAAAGTGGTGCCAGTGGTAGTAGGTGCATTGGCTTCAGTGTCAAAGAAGCTGGCAGGCCACTTGGAGCAACTAGGAGTATTAAGGACCGAACAAGAACGATGCAAAAGTCGGCACTCCTCGGATCGGCAAATATCCTCAGAAAAGTGCTGGAAGTCTGAGGTCTCGGGATGAGACTTGACTGGATATTTCTCCCCAGGGAAAAACCCTGTGCTCAATTCTACATAATAATAATAATAATAATAATAATAATAATAATAATAATAATAATAATTGTTGCATAACTTATTAACGCGACATTTTTTAGTTCTAGCCAAGCATATGAAACATATGAAGTCTTCTCCCAGAAGCACGAGAGTGAATGAGAAATCGACTTAAAGTTCGAAAGGCAACGTTAATAACTTCTAGGCCAAGAAGTCTTTGATTTTTCGAGTTAACGTTTTTAAGTTTCCTAGCCAAAACCCAGGCAAACGTGGAATTTACATTATCCCATATTAAAAGCAGTCCCAGTGCGAAGATAAAATAGCGAGATTCAGCAGCGACAACATCGACGAGAAGAAGAATGGCAGAAAATGTGTTAAATGAACAAAAAGAACGACTCTGTACGCTCCGCACGTGCATCCCATCATTTTGGTGCCGTTATTGTCCTGGCCCCAGTTGTTTCGAAAGATATTATGGGATGCCCAGGGGGCAAATTAATATTATTTGCTCCTGGGCATTCCATAATAACTATTTGAAACAATATAAATCAAAATGGCCGCCGTATCTGCAAAAAGGTCTATGGCCGGATATTTTATCCAGTGGATAATGTAACAATATTGCTTAACATTGGCTATCATTGTAAACCGTGACGTCGGTTAGCCTCGTTTTGAAGAATAAAAACATGTGCTCTTGTTGAACCGCCATTATCCGCTTCGTCTTCTTCATCTTCGGCTTAACACCTCGATAATAATTGTTACATGGTGGCAGCGGTGGGATAATTACTGTATTATCACGGGCTTAAACAGCCAGCCAGAAGACTACAAGTGCGCTATTTTACTGCACACGATTGGAATAGAAGCTTTGCGACTTTACAACGGCATGAAATTCTCCGAAGGTGAGGACAGAAATAAAATGGCGGATATTCTAGCCAAATACGATCAGCACTTTCTTGGCCAAACACAGGAATTCTTTGAACGTTTTCAGTTTAACCGTAGAGATCAAGCCTCTGGCGAGTCAATCGATGAGTATCTTTCAGTTCTGCGAAACATGGCCAAAACCTGTGGTTTCTGTGACTGCATGCGAGACTTGTTAATAATGGATCGCCTACTCTTAGGAATCTCGGATGACAAAACACGTGAAGAACTCCTCTCTACTCACGATCTGACTCTTAATAAAGCTATTGAAATCTGTCGGGGAATGGAAGCTGCTTCTCTTCACATGAAGGCTCTGAAGAATGAAGAAATCAACAAGGTCAAGGATATTTCGAAGAAGACAAAGAAGTCAGCCCCAAACAAACTCCAGCACAAGAAGCCTCCCCAGAGTGATGATAAGCATTCTGGAAAGAAGAAATGTCTATTCTGTCTCCAACTTCATGTAATGAAAAAGGAAATGTGCCCTGCTTGGGGAAAGACCTGTGCATCCTGCGGTGAAAGAAATCACTTTAAAGCTTCAACGAAATGTAAACACCAAGGTGTCAACTCTCTGGGCGACGGTTACTCCTCCGACTCATCCGTAAGCAGCACTGGGACAATCAGCACTGTAACAGCTCTCGAAAGTGAATTTGTGAATTCAGTAAGTCCTGGAAACCAGCTTATTTTCTGCGAAATGGAGGTAAACGAAAGACCTGTCAAAATGCAAATCGACAGGTGGGCTACAGTTTGTATTCTTCCAAAACACTTCCTGAGGGATCAGCATGCTATCCGCCCTGAGAGGGTCCATCTTCAGATGTGGAACAAAACCTCTATGCCCACTCTTGGCAAGTGTAAAGTGAAAGTCAAGAACCCCGCTACCAAGAAAACGTACAAGGTGGACTTCGTCATTGTTAAAGACCACCTCACACCTCTCCTCAGTGGTACCGCCGCACAGAAGATGAATCTCATAAGTGTTCATTATGACCTGTTTAAAGCAGTTAATGCTGTCAACCACGAAAATCAACACTTCAAACAGTTTCCTGAGGCTTTTAAGGACACCCCTGGTACCCTACCTGGAAAGAAGGTTCACTTGACATTGATTGAAGGTTCCACTCCTGTAATCCGTTGTGCACGCACCCTGCCTGAATCTAGAAAACAAGTTGTCAAAGATGAACTCCAGCGTCTTGTGGACGCGAGTATCATTGTGCCTGTCGACGAACCCACTGACTGGGTGAGTCAGATGTCTGTTGCTGAAAAGAAAGCTGGAATTCGTATCTGCATTGATCCCCGACCCCTAAATGACGCACTGAAGCGCGAACACTACCAGCTTCCCACTCTGGAAAATGTACTTCCAGAACTTACCAAGGCGAAAGTATTCTCTGTTTGTGATCTCAAGTCTGGGTACCTCCACTGTGAGCTCGATCATGCATCAAGTTTGTTAACCACATTTGCCACCCCTTTTGGGCGTTATCGGTGGCTGCGTCTCCCATTTGGTTTGAAAGTCAGCAGCGAAATCTTCCAAAAACGTCTGCATCATGCTCTTGAGGGCCTTGAAGGAGTGCGCTGTATCGCTGACGATGTGATTATCTGGGGTCGAACAGATGAGGAACACGATACACGTGTCCGTACCTTCCTCACCTGCTGTGTTGATAAGGGTATCACCTTGAGCAAAGAGAAGTGCCGCTTTGGTCTCAGCGAGATTCCGTTCATGGGTCATGTCTTAACCAGTGATGGCCTCAAGCCAGACCCCACTAAAGTGGAAGCAGTCCAAAACATGGTTCCTCCTCAAGACAAAGCATCTGTAGAAAGACTACGAGGAACAGTAAATTACCTGTCTAAATTTGTTCCAAACCTTGCCGATGTGATGCGTCCAATCTATGACCTAGCTCTCCCTACCTCCGAGTGGATGTGGGATGCTGTACACGAGAAAGCCTTTACAGAGATGAAGCGTTTGCTGACAAACGCACCTGTGCTAGCCTACTTCGATCCAAGTAAAAACCTATCGATCCAGTGTGACGCTAGTGGACAGGGACTGGGAGCCGCCCTACTTCAAGACGGTCAGCCGCTAGCATACGTCAGCCGCGCTTTGAGTGAGGCAGAAACGAGATATGCTACCATAGAGAAGGAGATGCTCGCAATTGTATTTTCCTTAGAAAAGTGGCACCAGTACACGTTTGGCCGCCCTGTGACTGTGTACTCAGATCATAAACCACTTGCAAGCATCGTAAAGAAGCCCTTGGACAGAGCCCCTAAACGCTTACAGGGAATGCTAATGCGCGCCCTGGCATATGACATTGAAGTGCGATACCTAAATGGTAAAGAGATGTACCTGGCCGACACGCTCAGCAGGGCTCACCTGCCAAAAGCCTCTGATTGTGGACAAGAAGAATTCGAGACCATAAATGCCCTCTCCTACCTGATCATGCCTGAAGAGAAGATCCGCGAGATCCGCCAATACACCAACGATGACACCTCTCTTCAACAGCTGAAACGCGTAATACAGGAAGGTTGGCCAGCAGATGAGAAATCGCTACCACCCCTTGTCACCCCATACTTCAGTGTTAGGGATGAGCTCGCAGTCACTGATGGCCTTATATTTCGTGGCGAGCGGCTTGTTATACCAAAGGGAATGCGCACAGCTGTCAAAAAAGATGTCCATAGTGGACACCAAGGAATTGAGGCCTGCCTGCGCCGTGCAAGGGAACATGTTTATTGGCCCGGCATGAACAAGGAATTAAAAGCTTGGATTCGCACCTGTGAGACATGCCGCGAGTATGAACTAACACCTTGTAAAGAGACGCTCATGTCTCATGAAATCCCGGACGGAGCTTGGGAGAAAATTGGGGCAGACCTTTTCACCTGTAATGACAAAGAGTACCTCGTCACCGTCTGCTACAATTCCAACTTCTGGGAATTGGATCCACTCACCGACACCAAATCATCAACTGTGATCAAAAGATTGAAGTCACACCTGTCACGATATGGTATTCCTAGACAACTGGTTACAGATAATGGCCCCCAATTTACATCACGTGAATTCAAATCTTTTACCAGGACATGGGGCATTGAGCACACTACCATATCACCGCACCATAGCCAGGCAAATGGAAAAGTTGAATCGGCTGTGAAGACGGCAAAAAGAATGTTACGCAAGACATCAAAGTCAGGAGAAGACCAGTACCTAGCTCTACTCAATATCCGGAACACACCAACTCAAGGTGTTGCCAGTAGCCCGGCACAGCGTCTTTTGGGGAGAAGGACAAGAAGCTTGTTACCGTCCACAAGATCGCTCCTGGAACCCAGAAGCCCACCCAGCCTCTATGAAAGGGAACAACTCCAGCTCAACCAAAAGAGGCAGCAGCATTACTACAATCGGTCATCCCATGACCTTCCGGCCTTAAAAGCTGGCGACACAGTTAGAATGAAACCATTTGTCCTTGGTAAACACAGTTGGGATGAGGGTCACGTGACAAAGCGACTAGATGAGAGATCCTATGAAGTCCAGTCACACGGTTCCAGCTTTAGACGCAATAGGCAGCACCTAGTGAAGAGCCCTTCCATTCCCGCAGCGGATGCACTGCCTGTACCAGATCCACTGCCTGGACCTCAACGGGGTCAGTATACTCAATTGCCAAACACAAGAGCTGCGAACGGCCAGAAAAGCCACCTGGAAGCAAGGACCACCAAGCAGTCGTCACCTGTGTATACTCGCTCGGGCCGTGTCATCAAAGAACCAGTTAGATTCCAGGACTATGTTAAGACTTAATCATTTTTTTTGTTTTTTTTGTTTGTTGTTTTTTTTTTTTTCTATTACTCTTTTGTAAGGACTGAGAGACACTCGCAGCGTTGCTTTAGTTCATTTTCGCTAAAAAAAAAAAAAAAAAAAAGGGGAGGATGTAACAATATTGCTTAACATTGGCTATCATTGTAAACCGTGACGTCGGTTAGCCTCGTTTTGAAGAATAAAAACAAGGTGCTCTTGTTGAACCGCCATTATCCGCTTCGTCTTCTTCATCTTCGGCTTAACACCTCGATAATAATTGTTACAGATAAGTCACTCATGATTGAGAGTATGAAATAGTCTTCACGTTTTGAAACGTTGGCCAAACGTTTTCTACACGCTTTTTTTTATGGCCTGTTTACATGGAGATAGGGTCACCCTCCTAGAAGGGTCACCCTATTAGTAGGGTGACGCTTCTGTATTGTTTTTCGTACTTGTGTTTACATGTCAGGTAGGGTCACCCTAGAGGTAGGGTTACCCTATCAACTAGGTAGGATGACCCTCCTAGGAGGGCCAGCTTTTTATTTACTTAAGCCATGTAAACGCTCAAGGTAAGGTGACCCTAAGGGCGAGGGGTATCTGGAATTGCATCTAAATACGTGAAATGACGTACTTGGCCAGCCAAATTAAATTTTCGATCACAAAAACAAAATGCGTATATCTCTGAAGATATCAGGTAGAAGCTATCGCAAATGAGCATCAAAGTGATGAGAATAATGTAGAAGAGCGCCTCTCATTTCTTTGACGCCTTCACTAAGCCTACAAGCGATCCAGTAACGCTGAAAAAACCTAAGACGTTTGCCTGGTCACCCGAAGCTGCCGAGATGCTTTTAAAGTACGTGAAAGAATTCAAAACACAGTGCGAGTACAACGCAACCGACTTTGAAGCCGACCTAGCAAGTTGTATACAGAAGGACACCGCTACATGGCCATTGACTATCCTGAAGATTTTGACCCAGAAAGTGTCTCAGAACCCGGCAAAGATATAAAAGACATGGATGCCAGCGAGTACGAAGAATACCGAAAAGAATTAGAAGCTCAAAAAGCAAAAATACGGAGTGGGTATCAAAGAATCAAGGAAAAAATAAAAAGCGTCCGACAGGGCTATCGCAAGGCCGTGAAGAAGCGGCATGACGCTAGCCCTACCCCCGGGGTGACCCTTGCTTGTGGAGGGTGTAAAGTGCAGGTTGCAGTATGCAGGTCACTGTTTCACCAAAGCTGAAGCAACCCAAAATTTTACTAATGCTAACATTAGGCTTAAAAAAACAATGTTAGCCTAAGGTTAGCATTTTTGTAAAGGTTTGGGTTGTTTCAGTTATAGTAAAACAATGACCTGCAACCTGCACTTTACACCCTCCGCCTTGCTTGTCGAGGTTGCATGTAAAGAAAGGCTATGTTTTGACCCTTCTGGTAGGGTGACCCTCCTAGGAGGGTGACCCTGTCGCCATGTAAACAGGCCCTTAGATGTGCTTGGATTCACGCTCACGTGCGCAAGTACAAATATCTTTGCATAAATTCAAATTGTTGGATATTTATAGGTTATTTCACGGTTGGTGAGCGCGTACTAACTGTGAAATAGCTTCTTTATTATATACATACCGAGATTCATAAGGAAAACAATGCACGGTCAAGCCGCCTCACTGTTCGAGAGTTGCACTGAAATGGCTTCCTTGTAAAATACTTTACATCTATTTTATCAACATAGTTACTAAAACAAGGAATGATACGTACAATGACCTACAATACAATACAATACAATACAATACTTTATTGACAATCCCCAGGTGGGGCTTTTCAGTGACAATGCGACTAACAATATAAACATGCCTATTAAGAATTAATTATATAATAGATATTATCACAACATACTTAATTTAAAATTGTAATTAAATAAATACCAATAAGATACTAAAATACTGTCATAACGTATTATTTAAAAAGTCAGTAATCAATTTATTTTTCAGGTGAAATTTAAAAGTAGAAATCGATTTTGCAGTTTTAAGAGAACTATCTAGATTGTTCCAAATGTGGACCATACGGTAATAAAATATTCTCTGCCCGGTACTCGTCTTATACAAGGGGATGTTTAATAGTTGGCAACTTCGAGTCACACGCCCGGTGACCGCAATTCTTGTCGTAAATTGATCGCTGAGATAATGTGGAGCTTGACCAGTCATGCATTTAAATGCCATGACAGCGTCACGGAAAAACAGCTTTTGTCAGGACAACTCGGATTAATATTAATCCGTGGATTATAATAATAATAGATTATAATATGGTTATTATAATCCGGTAATAGATTATTATAATCCAGTAATATATTATTGTAATCCAGCAATAGATTATTATAATCCAGTAATAGATTAAGGCACGGCAAAAATTGGAAGGATTAGATTATTATTAATAATAATCATCCGGATTAATATTATCCTCTATTATAATCCAGATCAGAGCTATGACAGACAAACTGCAGACATTACGCGCCGAACAAGGGACTGACGGGACATAACATCACTGATCACATCAGTCACACGATCACTTGCATATGTTAATAGAGCTGGTAGCAATGTTGAGCCTAGAAGTAAATGAAAAGGAACAAGCGCCTCTGGGCCAGCGAATCCGTGCGGTGGGCATGTGTTTTTACAAGAAAGGGGACCTTAAGAAAGGGAATAACTACCAGCTGCGTAGGAATCGCGACAATCCCAAAGACACTAACTGTTTCGAGGTTCGGAGCCGGCATATCATGATGGCGACTATGAACATGAATTTCTCCCGTCTGTTGGCGCCCTTCGTGGATGAAAATATTATCTGGGAACTGACATGGTAAGTATATTGTATTGAACACTTCAGTCAATCATACGCCTTCGTGGATGCCACCGGCTAACCCATCAACAACAATGGCTCCTTCTATGACACCAATCCTGAAACCCAGTCCTCTAACACAAACTCCTACTTTAAGTCCAGCATACACGCAGACGGTCCAAATCATGAAATGCTCCCTGGGAAATAACTATCTCTATGGATCAAACTCAGAAAGACTGAGTCTTTTAGAAATAACTGGAAAAGATTCAAGGATTTCCTTTGATAATGTGCGCACTGGCATCCCTTTCACTTTGTTATTTTTTTTATTACTTAAGATCTTTATTCTATTCTAAGTTAAAAATCTTCATGGCCCTGCAAAAAATTCAGTTGCAACTGTATTACCAGCAGAGCTGAGACAACTGCCGACTTCTGCTACTAAAATATAATAACGTATAATAAGGAGTGCGGTTATTGACTGAATGTAATTAAGAGTTTTGTTCACAAACTACTAGCACAAGTAGCAAATTCGTCGTGGTTAGAATAGAATATTTTCTTTATTGAGAGACGAGTACAATTTTGAGCTATGTGGGATTATATTTATCAGATTAATATTAATCCTAATAGTTTAAGGTACGGCTCAAAGCTCAGTTATGGATTATAATAATCTATTACTGGATCTAATATTAGGATTAATATTAATCTGATTAATATTAATCCCCCATAAGATTAATAGTAATCCTAATTGATCAAGGCACGGCTCAAACCTCAGTAAGGGATATATTACTGGACTATAATAATCTATTACTGGATTATAATAATCGTTAGGATTAATATTGATCCGATTAATATTAATCCGAGTTGTCCTGTTTTGTTTAACTGGAAACCAACGTAGATCTCTTAATACGGGGGTTATGTGAGCAAATTTCCTGGTTCCTGTAATAATGCGTGCGACAAAATTATGCACTGACTGTAGTCTACAGATGTTTTTGTTCGAGGTGTTCGACGAACAGTACAGTAATTTGCTAAAGACTAAGGCATTTATTACTTTTACCAGTTGGTTACGGTCAAGAACATGTTTAACCCGACTAATTTGTGCTAGACTTGACATGCAAGATGAAGTAGTTTTTAAAACATGGTCATCAAAAGTTAGTTGCGAGTCTAGAACAACCCCAAGATCTTTGACCGAAGATGGAAGAGCGAGATCTTTTCCAAGCAGAGATATTTTGAAATCAGGAAGTTTGGCAAGTAATTGCCGGCTTCCAAAGAATATGAGTTTTGTTTTGTCAGGATTTAAAAGTAAAAAAATTATTAAAACACCAATTGCGTATTAAAAGAAGGTCACTATTTAGATTGTTCATAGCTATCGAACAATCACGCATCTTAAAAGAAATCTGAAGTTTAGTGTCATCAACGTAACATTGTGTCAAACTGTTTCTTGGAACAGAAGGTAAGTAATAAATGTAAATGCTAAAAAGAAGCGGCCCAAGAATGCTTCCTTGGGGAACACCACTATTTAAACGCAGCGAACTCGAAAGGGTCGAGTTAATACGCACGACTTGGTGTCTGTTGGTCAGGTAACTAGTAAACCACGGGAGAGCGTATTTAGAAATGCCAAGATCTTGTAGCAGAGTTAATGCAAGTATTTTTAAGAGTACAATAACTCTTTCAGTTTGGGGTGTAACCCACACCGATATTTCAAGCCGATAAATACTGGTTTATGATAGCTTGTGAGATACTTGTGAGGTATGCATATGTGGTGCAACGCGCACCGGATAATTTCAAGCCAATGAATGTGGGCTTTTATGCTTCAGTGCAATCCGCTCTAAACACAAGCCGAGTCTAGATATGTTGGCTTGCGTGAGTAAACAACTCCCGTACGTATCCATATCGCCGAGGAAACTCCACTCAGCGACGTCACCTGGATGAAAATTATAACAAAGAACAAACAGTATGCACCAGTCATTTGAAACCCCTGCACCCCCCCCCCCCCCCCCCGCCCATTCGGGCTTAAGCGGGGCATTCACTTTTTATGCAAGTGAAAGTGAGTGAAGTCTCCGGTTCCCGGGGACAAAAGTGAGTGGTGCATTCCCCCGCCCCTACTGTACAACACATGGTACTCCCTTTGTAAAACAACTTATCATTGCCAAGCGTAACACACTGGTTAAAAGACACTGTTGGCAGGCATGAAATAAACAGATTGATCTTTCAGCGGCCAGCAAATAACTTGCAAAGGCTCCTCAATGCACAATGAGTATGTCAATATATCTTTATTGTAGTAGTTTCATTGATACTTCTGGATAAATTGACAATGAAAAACAACACACAATCATCACAGTAGTGTGAATCGCACAAATAATAGCAGAAATTGAAATTGTTTCAACTGATTCAGCTAGTTCATTTTGATGATTGCATACAATGTGATCTGCCTCACTATCAAAGTTTATTGATTCGACTGATCAAAGGGTGCAGCACCCTAACACAATAGGCCATTTCCGTGTTCATATCCGCCTCCTCTTCAAAGTGAGTCTAAGTGCAAAGTTTTTGTGATGGTAATTAGTTCTACTTTACATATGAATGAAAACTAATTTTCATAAGAAAGACTTCGCACTTAGACTCACTTTGAAGAGGAGGCAGACATGAACTCGGAAGTGGCCTAATCGCACGCTAATCGTCGATCAGTCATCATAAAATCAAAGGAGAAAATGAGTCCTGTCGAGATGTACGTTCCACAATAACGAAAAAAGAATATTTGCAAGACAGTGGTGCCAAATACTGACCATTATTTAGAGTAATGGCTAATACGCTTTGCAAAATGTGAAAAATTAACCGGAATCCACGACCGAGTTTGTCAAGAAAGCGACAATAATGTGTGCAAAATTGACTGCAAAATTACT
>OX421453.1:38722184-38729684 GCA_949126865.1 Montipora capitata | reverse complement strand
GAAGCGATATTATCATGCTATCAAGATCAATCATCTTCAATCCTCCGTTGGAGTATTCATTTATCGCCGATTTGCGTGTGACTTTATCAGGACCATTCCATAAGAATTGAAATAATAACTGGTTTAACTGACTTACAAATCCTTTTGGGGTGGGTAATAAAGATGACACATAAACAAATTTCGGAATTAATAGATATTTGATAAGTGTAATTTTGCCATAAATAGAAAGTCCTCTAGAAGACCAAATTCTAGTCAGGTTTTTAATACTGTCTAATCTTTCTATGAAATTGCTTTCAAGAAGCAATTTTTGATCATAAATGAATACAGTATTATTTTCATGTTTCCAAACCTACAGACATGTAACAGAAGAAAAACATGCAGAACTAGAAAAAAAAATTTAAAATTATGAGAACACAAACTTGTGCTCAGACCCCACACTACACAACCTCCTCCCAAATAAATAAGGAGACAGGTTAGGGTTGCGGTTATCAAAGGTTAATATGTATATGTCCTAACATGGTTAAATGGCCTTGTTGGGTAAAACAGTGACTGTTCCGATAATAATCCTGGAGCCACAATGGCTCCTTCTGTTTGCGTTGCAGCCTCACTGACACTGTCACCCTCATCTCTGGCCATGCTGTGGCTCTTGTTATTTGAAAAATAGAAAGAACAGAAAATAGAAGAGAAATAGAAATAGTGGTGTTGCTGACAACATTTTCTGTGAACCTTTATAATATTTTGGAGTTTCTTTTCCTGAAGAGACCAGTGAGCCAGGACCAGCAACTGCACACAACAGCTTGCCACAACATTTTGAAAAAGTTATCAATTATAATTGCAATAATTGATAACTCCCTCAGGATCCAAAATGAACTGTTTTATGAAGGTGCCAAGTGGAGACTTATTAAAGACAAGATTTATGTTGCCAAATAGCAAATATTATTATTGTTGTTGCCTAAAATTTCCTCCTTTTTTAAACAATTGAACACTCCACTTTTAACAAATTTTGTCGGACACGTCTCTTGAATCAATATTGATGGCCTAAAGAAAGCCAATGTCGTTGTGCGCCCTCAATTTGCATTCCAAATGCCTTGAAATTGTAATCTTAATTGCTTTCACTGAACAACATGCAACTTTGCCACAGCAATTTTCAGTCATCCTATTGGTGACCATGGGGGCTGGGTTCCTCAAAGAATGGTTAGCACTGTCTAACGATTTTGGTTAAGAGGTGTTGAAACCTATACATTTCTATGGTAGTTATTTGGTTTGGTTATAGTGAATTAACCATGCTTTGACAAGGCTGCTGCCTATTGGTCACCGGTCGCCTGGGCGCCTTACTTGCGAGCGCGGGCTGTAATGATCAGAGACGAGCGTGCTGTTCCATCCGTGCCTTGTATTGTAAAATCACTCCTCTTTCACTTAGTATTATTGTTACTGTAATCATTAACAAAGGTATCGAATTACTGATGACATCTCCCCTTCCTTAAGGGCTGGGAAGTACATAACTGAAACAATAGTTGAAAGCGTAGATATTTTAAATGATATTCATCAATGTCTTGAACTCTTTAAGTAACAGTGTTCAGGTCTTTAAGTAATGTTTCTTCCATGAGGTCATTGGAACTGCGTTGGTGGTTTGATAGTCCTTCTATAGCAGGTCACATAGGCATACATTGTACATGTAGCTGTTGGATGGACCTGACTGGACTTCTGTTTGTGCTGGTTGTACTTCAAGGTCATTTGAAGCCTCAGGATTTGAATGCTCCTTGCTGTGAGGTTCCTTTGGTCCATGTGGTTCTGGTTGTTGATGAACTAGTACATCTTGACGATTTCTTTGTAGCTATCCACCGGTTTCGCTTTGAATGATGTATGACCTTGGAGTTTCAGCTCTTTCAATGACTTGCCCTCGGATGCTGTTTTTGCTTCAGCGATCTAGTTGAGATTTCCTGTTCATTCAACTGTGGTGAATGTGTCTTAATCTTCCGGTTCATTAGGAGCATTGCTGGTGAGGGGATGCCATCAGGTGCTGAACATGCCCTGAAATTCAGCAGTGTTAGATATGGATCTTCGCCAGACCTGGTTGCTTTCTTGAGAAGTCCCTTAATTGTCTGCACTGTGCATTTAACCTTGCCATTTGCTCTGGGATGTAATGGACTTGAGGTTGTGTGCTTGAATTCTCACTGTCTTGCAAAATCATGGTACTCCTTGCTTGTAAATTGGGGACCATTATCTGTGATGACAGTGTCTGGTATACCATTTCTTGCAAAAATTGACTTGGTATGTGAAATTATTGCTGAACTTGTGGTCTCAGTAAGTTAGCTTACTTCCGGATAACTGGTGAAGTAATCAATTAGACCCGTAGCCCTTGCTGGCTATGGGTCAATAGCCTATGAGGCAAAGCTGAATGGGCTACTGACCCGTGGCCCTTGAGATCGAAGGGTCTAATTGTTTTGAGTATCACCCAACTAGTCGGACAGAAAAGGCAAATAATAAAGTTAGCAAATGCAAGTTGAAGAAATATGTATTTGGTAATAAAACGAAAGAAAGCGTCACGCTTTTCGCTACTCGAGGACTATTACTAATAGTCCTCTAGTAGCGTAGCCAATTAAAATGCAGGATTTGCATCAGTCCACTAGTTGGGTGATACTAATAGAAGATAGTCTCTTCCATTCATGTGAAATAGATTGCATGCTACCCTGCTCCAAGCTTGTGTGGCTGGTGGCAATGGGATTAACGGCTATCTTTGCTGTTTCCTCCTTGATTGGATGCATGTTTCACACCGCGAGACCATATCTGCTACGTGTATCTCACTGGTCATGCCTGGCCAAAAGAGGCATTCCCATGCTCTTGTTTTGCATCGTTCAATTCCTAAGTGCCCTTCGTGAATTCTTGCTTTCATTTCCTTTCTCATCGATGAGGGTACAATTATACGATTTCCTCTAAGAAGGATACCTTGTGCTTCTGTGATTTCATCAAGATATGTAAGGTAAGTTTACAACATCCGGGATGAGACTCTTGTTGGGCGTAGGACCATGTTGAATGAAGCATTTCAAATGTTGTAGGGTTTGGTCTTTTGGAGTTTCAGTTCTGAACTCTTCTAGCTTTGCGTCTGAAACCGGCAGGCTGTGTAGTGCTGAGTGTTCGTGAAGGTTTATATCTTGCTCATCTATTTCTGGATCTTATTCTGTATCTGATCTTACACGGGAAGGCCAACCCAATAAAGTTGAATGGGGTGAAGCACAAGAGAAAGCCTACCAAACAATCAAGTCTTACCTAACAAGTGAGCCTATTCTACGACTCCCCGATCCAGCTAAAACCTATTTCTTAAGGACGGCGGCCTCCAACAGTGGAATCGGCCCAGTATTAATGCAGAAACATTATGAGAAGTTGTTTCCTGTTTGCTACGCAAGCAACAAATTGACAGGTGCAGAAAGAAACTACTCTGCAATTGAGAAAGAAGGCCTAGCGATTGTATGGAGTATCAAGACATTTCATCTTTATTTGTACGGAGTTTCTTTTGTTCTTCAGACGAACCATGAACCCTTAAACTACATGAACAGTGCTAAGTTCACCAACGGACGTCTTATGCGTTGGGCTATGTTTTTGCAAAGTTATTCATTCACAGTTGAAGCCATTAAGGGCTCAGAGAACGTTGGAGCAGATTACTTGAGTCGTGCTGAGGAATAAGTTTATTGACAATAAACAAATTTTCTTGTTTAGGATAAATTTAGGAAATTTCTTCTGAAAGGGGGTTATGTTACGAAAAATAGCATTGCGTGACTAGCGTTACTTTCTAGAAGCTTCCCGAGAGTTCGTAGTTTGTTTATTTTTAGGCTCGTGCGTAAGCATTTCTAAATCGGTGTGTTTTGTAATTTTTCTATAATTAGATTGTTTACTGTTAATCACTACTACTTTTTGCTACTTTTCATTTGGAATCTAGGCACTTTTGATTCAATGACTGACAGATCATCACCATTTCTTCATAAAGTAATCTATGCCAAATTTTTCTTTAACTCCTGCCAAAAAAAGAAAAGAAAAATAAAGCAAGATTAACAAACTTATAGATATATGTAGTCGACTCAACCAACACTGTGACTTACTTATAAGCAGCATCATTTTGTTTTGTGTCAGTACATATACAAAAATTTGTATTGTCAGTTTGTTCTTTTTCTTTTATTATTTTTTATTGTTCTTGCCACACACTTATTAAGACAAAAACAGAACACAGACATGAAAGCAATAATTGATTTGATTATATAATAAAATTATTAGATGTTTGGATTATATTTTCTGCCAGTCTCACTTAGACAAAAACAAGCTGTAAATAGATCTGTCTAGAGAAAGAAAATCAAAACGTATACATTTCATCAATTATTAAAAACTGATTAAGAGGAATCTGACTGCTACTAAAACTCAAAATTCCTACAACAGTAAATTCCGTCACAATTCGTATTCATTTGTCATCTCTCGTATCTGGAACAAGCTACCACTTTCTGTTAAAACCGCCCCTAGCTTACCGTCTTTTAGAAGAAAACTGAAAACTCTTATCTTTACTGGCTGCCAATGTAAAAGCTGTCTATAATCTTTCGTTTCACCTCCGCGCATACGTATTAAATTGTAAATAGTTTAACGAGACAATCTGTAAATAGTTTAACGAGACAATCAGTGATGTAGTTTTAAGAATTTTTAGACTTTGTTACATATTTTAAGTCAGTCACTTTTATCATGAGCCCCCGGCTCGGGAGACTGGGCGACCACCCCCCGTGTACCTGACGGTAAATAAATTATACCTTAAATTATACCTTTATACTAAGTATTGTTCTTTGATGCTCAAACCGTTGTTATGTTCACTTTGTTCTTTTGTTTCATGGACATTAATTATCTCGGATCCGGTATATGAAAGACAAGGTATATTCGATGATGCGCGAACTTCATTATAATTAACTAGATATGTAATTGAAGGCTGTAGTATGCACGTTTACTACTGTTGCAGACAAGGCACATGTAATCCGTTCATAAAATTGCTCGGTTTTTCAGTCTACAGAGTACGGCGAAATAAAAGCTTTCTTCATAAAATCATGTAAAGCTTGACTTCACATTAAGACTTTGTGGTCCGTGGTCTGTCCTGGATCTGTTCGAGCAATTTCTCTTTACTAAACATAATACGCTTTTTTTTTTCATGGAGTGTAGTTCCTCAGAAATTCCCTTAAGGTGCCTGATGACTGTGGTCACTTTGTGGCTATACGAAACAGAACTGTCGCAAAAGGCGGTGTAAATGACTTGTGAAGCCCGAGACTAAGTTTAACTTCCTTTAATAGTTATATATATTATTATATGATAATAGTAAAAAATAACAATAACTATACAATCGAAAATTTATAAAAACTAAAAATGATTCCATGCGTCTACCATTTTTTAATAGGATCTACACACTGATACAAATTTCTGGTCATGCAGTTCCTCTAATCATTTAAGGATTAGGGATGGATTTCAGTTCATTGCTATGTAGTGTTCTGAATAGCATTTTCTTTGTATTCTCTAATGATTGTCTTTTTTCTCTTATTACAGGCTTTGTGCCAGATTCAGGAAAAGGACAACCAACAACTTCTTTGGATCACCCTTCAGTATCTGGAGATGGAACGAACATCAAGCGAGCTGTTGAAGGTAATGCATAATAACGACCTGCAGTCCGTGTGGTGATAAATGATAATAGCAATAATTATCATTAATGTTAATAAAATAATTGTACCAAATCTTCTCTAGCACCTATATAAAAGTTGAATCACAACTACCGTAATTGGCGAAAATATTTCTTTATAGACCCGGATCACTGGGTTACATCATTTCTTTTGCAACTGGATCTTGTGGAATTATCCCAAAACTCACACTTCATGCTGGGTGTTCCAGTTGTTGGTGCTTTCTATATTTATGTTTAATAATTGGTAACAAGACTGCGTGTCGTCCAATTCTGTTTGTAATCATACCCTTGATTAACAAATTGGACTCCCGCTTCGCGGTTGCCCAATTTTGCTAATCACTCGTCTGCAGCTGGTTACAGACCGAATTGGACTCCACTCAATCCTTATAGTAATAATTACCATTTCAAATCGGACTCGAACTCGCTACACAAGCCACCAGTAGCTTCGTCCTCTTGATGAGAAGGCCGAAAAGGTTCGTAAACGAACCACGTAAACAAGCCAAAACATGACGATTTTCATTGAAAGTAGACACGTTTTATCTTTTACATTTTTGATCCCTAACTTTTAAGATTGTAACATTCGTATCTGTGATAAGAAAGAAGCCATTTAAACAATCATAAAAAAAATCAGTTTCCTTTTCCAATATTACAGCTACGGTAACGGCAACTCCCTTTTTGTTCGGTCTTAGAAACTCGTCGATATCAAACTTTCCCACTGCGACCACTTCTAGTTGTAGCTGGCCAAAAGAAAAGTACTCTGATTTTTTTTTTTTGCAAGTAGGCATGCATGAGCTGTAGTCAGTGCAATCAAACTGACTGAGTTTTTGCAGTTCTAAAAAAAAGGGGGGTGTACGTAAAACCTGGAACCTGCAGGAACCCACCTGGATGATACAACCGGAGTATGTTCACCAACAGAGCAACCACCCCCCTCCACTACTTAAGAACATCCCACCAAACATCAACAAACGCCTAACGAATATTTCTTCTGATAAACAAGAAGCTGCTGCTGCTTACCAAAACTGAAGCACGTGAGGATAGCGGACACGGCCACAGGCTAACATTCAACCCAGAAACAAACCAAACAAGGCGAAAAAACAGAAGAAGAAAGATCACATAGTACAACCCTCTGTAGGACTTGACTGTTAAAACAAACCTGGGAAAGAAGTTTCTTCTCATTATTGACAAGTGCTTCCCGAAGAAACATCCATTATGATCTTCAAAGAGGCACACGCTGAAACCGAGCTATAAGAGAGATTAAGCATGACGTTTACGCCAAACGGCAAACGTCGGAGTGAAATTAGGGTTTTGCCAAAGATGGAAGAACCCTGCTTGATATTAGCTCATTTCTGTCCTGTTAGCTCCATATATCAAGCAACTTCTCAAAGGAACGAGACAAGTTAAAATGAGATAATTTTCACGCTTTTATGACAAGCAGGAGCCTGCCGTTTCCCGTTTGCCGTTGGCCGTAAACGTCATGCTTAATCTCTCTATACTCTTGCATGCCAAACGTGAAAACAATAGTTGAATCCCACAAAAAAAAGGGTTTTTTCAGCATACACCACCCAAACACCTGCAGAACAGCAAGGCACGTGTAACTGCAGAAGAAAACCAGAATGTCCGCTTGATGGTAAATGCCTCTAAACTACAGTAATGTTATCTATCAAGCCATTGTCACATCCACTGACACAACGACTGAATCATACGTTGGACTAGCAAGTAATTTTAAAGAACGCTTTAGAAACCACCAGTCATCTTTTAGGTATGCCAGCAAGCGAAACGAAACGGAACTCTCCAAGTACATATGAACC
>OX421453.1:38714684-38717184 GCA_949126865.1 Montipora capitata | reverse complement strand
TGTTATTTTTCACCCCTATCAAAGCAAGGCTAATATTGATGTAAACCTGAGAATTTCTGACAATGAGTTGAAGATAACGACTTGTCTTCAGCGTAAAGAACAATGTGAAATATTTCGGTGTCTTGATAGATATTGCAATCTTTCTTGGAGATAACACATTGATTATATCTCGTTGAAAATTAGCAAAAGTGTTGGGATCATTGCAAGTCTCCAGCACTTTGTCCCCATTTCAACTCTTCTGAGCATTTATCGTTCTATTATTGAGCCTTATGTTTCTTACGGTTTATCTGCCTGGGGCCAGGCTGCCAACTCGCTTTTGAATAAAATCTTAATGTTACAGAAACGTGCGCTTCGTCTTATGTACTTTTCTGACAGTAGCTAGAGCACATGCATATGCCATTCCCTAATTTGTCAGTTCTGGAATACTGCCCCTGGACTTACTTTACGTTAAACCCTCTGCTACTTTAATGCATGACGTCACTAAACAAATGCGCTCCTCCAAATATTTCCGAACATTTCATTCGTCTTAACCAGATCCATTCTTATTGTACCAGATTCTTAACTGCAGGTCAGTTTTACACCCAGAGATTTCGAATTAATCAACAACTGTTCTCCTTTTCCAGAATTGGTGCGAGAATTTGGAATACGATTCCTCCTAAGCTACGTGACTTAAGTAAACCTCTTTTTCAAACGGAAATTGCACAAACTACTCTTGAAGGTTTTGGAGACTGACGAGGTTTATGTTGATTTGAGCGCAGTTAACCCTTCTTTCCCTTCTTCATTTCTATATTCAGATTAAATTGATTCACTTTATTTTTGTAATAAGTTACGTTATTTTGTTATAGTTTCTTATCGAGCTTGTTCTATTATGTTTTATGGTTGCCCACCTCGGATAGCCGTGCTAGTTTTGGGTAACAAATATTGTAAATTTGTCTTATCATAAGAAATAAAATGTGTAGACACATTTTTCTGCTCCCGTAGCTACTCCATCTTTCATTTATACTTTTTGCCATTTTAGGGGCATTTCAAACTAAAGCAAAAGTCATTTACACTCGCCACTACTTTTAGAACTACTGACGTTTACATGTTACATCTTTTGATGTTGGTTTCATACTAGGATCTTCCTAAGACTCAGATGATGAAAATTGTATTCGGTCCTTACCCCAAAATATCACTAGCAGCCTGTTCTCTGCCCAAATATAAGGCCTCTTATTATTTGGAGAAACCGAATATGTTTCAAATGATTAGTAATGTTGCTGACAACATTTTCGGTGAACTTTAATAATATTAAATTTTGATGTTTCTTTTTCTGAAGAGACCTGTATGGACGAACCGGCAATCTCATACAACAGGCCACGCCAGTTTGAAAGAGGTAACTATAATTGATAACTTACTGACCTTTCATGAGTGTATAAAGGAAAAGAAAAACTATTTATACGTACACTTATACCTTTTCACCTTTGTTTGTTTTTTGTTGTCTTTTGTTTTTTTTGTTTTGTTTTATTTTTTTCACAATGATGAGCTTTACGATAATAAAGGCCACTAGATCCCTGGAATATCTAGAAAGCTAAAAGTGTATTAGGGAGCGAGTTTACAAGTAAATTTTGCCATTTTTTTAATATGTTACATTGTACATACATGGAAATGTGTATCTTTGATTTTTTTATTGACCCAAGTATTGCTATAGACACATGCACAACGACTCAACAGTGTCATAGGATCCCAAGATAAAACTGAGGTCGATACCAACGCAGACTAACCTTGTAAGGGTTTGTAATCAATAACCTTTTCTGGCGGGTAAAAGGGAAAGAAATGGCAAATCGCTTAAGTCATCGGCCTTTCTAGTTGCCGCCGGAAATTGCCAGCAGCTTAATTAAACTCTTTTTTTTTTCTTATCTTAGGAGAGCCAGCAGAATTTGGAACGAGGAACTTTAGCAAGCTTCCCCCTTTGACGCAGAGTTTTACTGGGAGAGAAAAAGTCGTGGAAGAAATCGTTTCAAAACTCACACAGCCGAAGCCATTTCGAATGGTTGTTCTACTATCTATTCCTGGAGCAGGAAAGACACAGGCCGCAATTAAAGTAGGTCACGACCTCCTCAAATACAACAAATCACTTATATTTATCGAAAAACAAGAAACCCTCGAGCAACTGTGTACCGAGATTATTCGTGGGATAAGCGGTTGGTATATTTCGGGAAGTAACGATCTCGTTTGCATAGCGAAAGAAAAACTGAAAGCTGTCGGATCTGACGTTTGTATCATTCTCGATAACACTGAGGATATACAAGAGAAGGAAAGGGAGGAATTTGACAGTTTCGTAAACTTCGTAGTGCAGGAAGCTACAGCCATTCAGCTGATCATCACATCTCAAGAAGATGTAGGCTGCACCTCATTGAACGTACACAAGGAGTTCCTCCTCCCTTTGGATCCCCAGTCCTGCGCTCTTTTGCTACAGGGATCAGTTCTCATTACCGAGGAGAAAGCCCAGGAAATTGGTACG
>OX421453.1:38704684-38707184 GCA_949126865.1 Montipora capitata | reverse complement strand
ACTGTCACGAAATTCTTTTTTTGGTTCTTTGTTTTCATACCTGTATAGTTTGTTTCGTTAGTGTTAATTATTTGGCGTTAGTGTATCGTGGTAGTAGACCGTAATTAGTATCTTAAAGAATAGTTTGTAAGACAGTTTATTTGTTCCTAAGGGAAGGTACGTTTTTTATTGGGTGGGGGTGGACCGGGCTATTTTAGAGTTTTTTTGCGAAAAAAGTCGTGGCCCGCCCACTTCCTGGAATGGATTAATGCATGACCCTTCAAAAATACCCAAACAAAAAACATCTGACCCTTCCCCTCCCCCCTCAACCTATCCAAGACTAAAATAGCCGACCGGAAGTGAGAATAAACAGGAAGTGTTACTCATATAACCGCGTTCAGCTGCGCACAAAGTAGTTAATTGCGTGGCGTGTGATTGTTCGGTGAAAACTTGAAAATGGGCAAGGATGTACGAGGAATAGAAAGAGGGAAATGTGCTTGTGGTGAATGCGAGGATTTCATGAGGTCAGATGGAGCAACTTGTGGCTATTGTGGCTGTTTGCCGACTCGCTATTCTAAAAAGAATGCCCGCTACTCCTGACTCTGTTGATGGCACATCGGCTGTACAGTTCCGATAAGCTGTCGTCCTTGAGGGTGGACGAGCTATCCTTGTACTTTTGTCATCACAAGATCACCTTCAAAGGGAAGAAAGCTGAAAAGGTCGCAATGATCAAAGCGCACATTGGCAGCTTGCTGCACAATTCAATGAAGCGTTAACAACCTCGGCAGCTCCCGCTAAGAAATGTGAGGCAACCAGTGACCACATCACTTTCCGAGGTCGAAACTGACTCGCAAAGTGATGTAGTAGATCGAGTTGTCGGTTCAAGCCCGAGTAGCTTAAGTGACGAATCCTCAGCGGAGACTGATTTTATACCAGAACCCCGCGCGGAAACATAAAAATTATGGGCGAAAGCAGGCACGGGTCGACAGAGACAATTATGTTAGTTGGGAAAAGATAGTTTTTGGATAAATAAATTTTTCGACACCTGTAAATAATTTAGATTGATCTTGACTGGTAGCTTTGCTTGTATATAGAAAATAGAAGCGACATGGAGTAATTTTTTCCTTGCCAAAAAAACCTATGACCCTCCCCCGGTTGAGAATAAAACAGGTTTGACCCTCCCTAATTTGTAAAAAAAATTACTAAGGACCCTCCCCACCGAAGCCCCGGCCCACCCCCTCCCCCCAATAAAAAACGTACCTTCCCTAAAGCCCGCCGCACACTTGAGGAAAGAGCTGAGCAAACTGCCTCGCGAGGCGGTTTGCTCAGTCGTTTCCTTACGTGTGCGGGGAAATTGTGGTGAGAAATTCGCCTCGCGAGGCCATGAGGATAAAATCAAAAATGTTTGATATTTTTGGCCTCGCGAGACAAATTTCTCACTGTTACGAAAAATAGCATTGGGTGACTAGCGTTACTTTCTAGAAGCTTCGCGAGAGTTCGTAGTTTGTTTATTTTTAGGTTTGTGCGTAAGCGTTTCTAAATCGGTGTGTTTTGTAATCTTTCTATAATTAGATTGATTACTAATTTAGAAAGTTCTAGAAGCTTAGTGTAAGAGTATATAAGTAGACGAGTCCATGCGGAGTTTTTAACTAGTTTTTCACAAGCGAGGAGAGTTGGCGTTAGCCGTGTATAGTCAAGTGTGACAGAAGCTGTGTTTATTCAAGTTGGCGGAGGTCGTGTAAGTTTATCAAGTACGTGTTGTTTGGAGTCTTCGTGGAAACTACGTTCATTCTGGAATAAATCTTCTTGTTGTTCCGACAACCCTGCGTTCAGTTCAGTCTGCAAGCTACCTGTCCTCAAAACATTCGAACTCGTAACACTCACTGTGTGCGGTCATCGTGAAAATCGAGCTGAGCTTGGTTTAATCAAGCATCCAATAAAAATACATGGCATACTCGCGTGACTCCAGCGGTTCAATATGGTGTCGAAGGAAGAAATTCCGACGTCACTGAAGTCACGTGAGAATGCCATGTATTTTTATTGGATGCTTGATTGACCAAGCTAAACTCAATTCTCTCGATGGCCGCACACAATGAGGAATTTGCCTCGCGAGGCGAAAAATATCAAACATATTTGATTTTTTCCTCACGGCCTCCCGAGGCGAATTTCTCACCCAAAGTTCCCGCACAAGTGAAGAAACGGCTGGACAAGCCGCCTCGTGAGGCACTTTGCTCAGCTCTTTCGTCACCGTGTGCGGCGGGCTTAAAGTATTTGTAAGTGTCGCGCTTAAACTATTGCCGCTTTTCACTGTCACACCATCATCAAAACCATGCCATAAATAAAGTCAAGTATCAAAGAGATAAAAGAAGATGAATATTCAAACAGTCTCGCAATGGTTCAGGTCTGTGCGATGTTTCGTGGGAGAGATATTCGAAGCAATGTTTTACTCAAATTTATAAGGCTTTGTATGAAGACACCATGTGTGTGTCCCTCTCAGGGGCACAAATATGGCGGCCGAAAG
>OX421453.1:38659684-38697184 GCA_949126865.1 Montipora capitata | reverse complement strand
AATATTGTGTCCCTGTAGCGGCATCGTCTGAAAAACGAGGCATATAACGTGTACACGCCATTCATATGCAAATAAGTCACCGGGTATTCTGCAGTTCAGCTTGAAAGAGGAAACAAGGAATATTTTGGTCAACTTCCTATCGGTTCGAAAAACCTTTAGTAGCAAGTATGACCATAGCCTTAAAAAACCATAGCCAGAAATTCCGAACCGTGCGTGCGCATTAGAGCGTAAGACTTAAAATCATAACGGTATTTTAAACTTGCTGAAGGATAGAAGGAATTATATGGATTCACATAAAAACAGTCTAAAACCGCACAGCGGACGCAACACAACCATCCCAATGCCAGATCGAAAAATACCACAAGTACTCTCAATGCATAATTACTTTGTTTTTGTAAATCAAACACTTATTGTGGTTTTCTCGGTATTACTAGCAGCGTTTTATTTCGATTCAATGCCCTTTAGAACACACAAAATGTCAGTACTTTCTTGTTGTCTAAAGATATCGTTTTATAAGGGGCTGGTCTTGGAATATCCTTGATATTCCCACCCTGCCTGCCATTTTATTGAACTCTATGTAATTCCGGAATTTAACTTCGCGTTAGTTGCGTAGTCGTGATTCTTAACTGTCCCGTAGAGCAAGAGAATTGACTTTGTTGCTATCTTTAAAGATCGGTTTAATTTCCTCTCCCCTCCCCTAAATCACACTAAACCACTCCAATATCCGTCAAAAGTTGTCAATTAATCAAATCCTTCAATTCCCATTTTGTTTGGCTTCAGTTGACCGAACAGTCCAAAAATTTGGGCTATCTTTAAAAGAAGGAATCGGAGAATGGGAATGGGGAACGGGGAATCTTTAAAAGCGGGAATCTTTTGAACGGGGAATGTTTAAAAGCGGGAAGCTCTGGGAATTGTTGATTAATCAACTAAAATCAATTTATTCATTGTTATTATATCGAATCAAATCAAATCCTTCATTTCCCATTTTGTTTGGCTTCAGTTGACCGAAAAGGCCATTATTTGGGCTATCTTTAAAGGGAACCTCCACTAAAACAACAAAATAACTTTAAACCACAGAACATAATGTTTACAATTGGAATTGCTCAATCTTTTTCCAATGAAAGCGTTTGTATTCGAGAAAAAGAAATTCCAAAAACGCTTATTTTGGCTTTCAAATTTCCCTCGCGCCGCCATCTTGAATAATTGTGACGTAACTTGGTTGCCCTATTGTTCTGATACAAAGAACGATTGTTCTGGAACAATAAGGCAACCAAGTTACGTCACAATTATTCAAGATGGCGGCGCCCAGGAAATTTGAACTCCAAAATAAGCGTTTTTGGAATTTCTTTTTCTCGAATACAAACGCTTTCATTGGAAAAAGATTGAGCAATTCCAATTGTAAACATTATGTTCTGTGGTTTAAAGTTATTTTGTTGTTTTAGTGGAGGTTCCCTTTAAAAGGAGGAATTGAAGAATGGGAATGGGGAATGGGGAACGTGGAATCTTTAAAAGCGGGAATCTTTTGAACGGGGAATGTTTAAAAGCGGGAAGCTCTGGGAATTATTGATTAATCAACTAAAATCAATTTATTCATTGTAATTATATCGAACGCTAAAGCATATCTGTTTAGCGGGCTAGTGGAGCGGTTCAAATCTCGATTCTTACTCTTAGAGATCCGCTACACCGACAGAAGAATCGAACCGCCTTGATTCATCTGAACTCCAGTCTGTGAAGTTTTTAAATTGAGTTTCGCAGCGATAAATATTTGTCCTACCGTTATCAAGTATCATAATGCAATTTTGGTTTGCAAAACATGCGCTTTTATCTTTCATGTTACTAAACTAAAGCAACTCAGTGACAATGTTTTTGTTGGTTTCCGGCTAGCATGGCGTCTCCATACAAATCTCTTGAAATGTGGTAACAAATTTGTCCGTGTATCTTGCATATTTCCTTTCTTTCTTTTCCCAGATTCTGGAAAATCAGCAATACAGTAATTAGATGCCGAACGATGTGCCGGCGGTGTTCTGTGACATAATTTATGTTAGCTTACTTTTTAAGTTAAGAGTTGAGGAGAATTTACTATTCCATGACAATATTATAGGCTATCTGACACAGGAACTCTCATCGATCGGTTGTTAGTTATTTTGGCGGGAATTTCGCGTATAATCCGTCATTGTGTGCTTCACGAAACCTCTTTCTACGCGGTGCGGTCTTGCGAAGACAACTTCAAAATACCCATTGCATTTACTTCCAAGAAAGAAAGAATCAGTCGCTTCGAAGGTTTAAGTGGACTGATCTCGGCGGACAAGATGTTATCTGGCAGAGGTCGTTTGGAGCCGTTTTTGTCATCGAATATACAAGGAGGAAGGTCGGAGATTCGGTCAGGAAAGGCGAAATAGTTGTTGTTAAGAAATTCCTCGGATCTTCTTCACTCGACTTCATCGATGCGTTCGCCAAAGAGGCTAGGTTATTGTACGACCTCAAGCACGACAACATAGTTGGATTTAAAGCTGTATGCCACGATCCAGTGGCACTTATGCTGGAATATGTTTATTTTGACCTTAGCATTTTTGTCTAATGTGGTAATGACCGTTTCATAATTATAGTGACATTAAAGAAAATTCATGTCACGGGGCCTGTTTTTGGGTTATAAGCATTTCAATCTAACCAATTATAGTGTTGCTTTAGTACTCGAAAAGTTTGAACACTGTATAAGAATTGCGAAAAGGTGGCCTTTCACGGTCTGAGGAAACAAAATATGTCAATTGTTTCTTGTTCTTGTTCTGTTCGGTTATCAGAATTGTTTTTGTTCCTTAATTATAGTAATTTGTAAATTTCAGTGATGTATAAGAAAAGTTGAAAACACGAGTTTTCTTCTTGAGGACAATTCAATGCGGACTATGTTATTATGTGCTTCTGACTATTAATTTTGAGATAATTAAACTAAGAATAAAGCCAGGATCCGAGCTAGGATCCGAGCCAGGATCCGAGCTCGGATCCGAGCCAGGATCCGAGCCAGGATCCGAGCCAGGATCCGAGCCAGGATTCAAGCCAGGATCCGAGCTAGGATCCGAGCCAGGATTCGAGACCTAACCGAGACCTACCCTAACCCTAACTAGACCTAACTAGACTAGAACCAACCTAAATAGACCTAACCTAACCGATTCGAGACCTAACCTAACCGATTAACCAATTAGTGTAGATCGTGTGGTTATGATTAAATAAATAGACACTTCCACGGTTTTTATCAACTTTTGACGTTCACGAGTTAGGCAAAATCCGATAAGCGCCTTAAAATTAGCAAAATTGACCAGTTTGAAAGGGATTTGTTGAAAATTAACCAAGGTATAGCTCCTTCGCCCGCTTAAAGAAACTGTTGGAAGGGTCTATTTGTTTTAGTTTCCCTTCAGCATAGCCTGCCTGCGAATACAGTCGCCTCTCCTTGCTCCCCGTCACTTGGGACGCGTGAAACCTCCCAGTGACGGGGTGCGAGGAGAGGAGGCTGTATTCGCAGGCTAACTGCATACTAAAAAGGGAAAGAATTTATTCATTTCTTTTTTTTTTCCCCATTTTAAAGATACCCGCTTTTAACGATTCCCGCTTTTAACGATTCCCTATTTTAAAGATTCCCGCTTTGTAAAGATTCCCCGTTCCCCGTTCACCATTTCCATTCCTTGATTACCCGTTCTTCGTTTTAAAGATAGCCCAATCGGCATTTAAGGACGGGAAAAAATAATGTATTTGTAGGGTCTTTGTAGTGTTCGAAAACGTCTCTTATTTACAGTCTTTACTCCATATCGGCGAAAGTTCTTCTACTTTAAACTAAGCTTGCGAATGGTAAAAAATTTTCAAAATGCGGAGCTGCTTTTACTGTTTCTTGGCGTCATGATGGCGAATTTATCCGTTGGTTATTTTTCTTACGCCTTATAGCTTGGCAATGTGCAGCTTTCCTCATATTTCCTTATCACTGCCAAGGAAAAAAGACGTTGGACTAAAATGTTAAAGGAAAACTGCAGTGACAAATTTCAATTTCTAGTCAGCTGTATGGAGGTAAGTTCAAGTATTAACGAAAGTTAAGTCGCTTTGGTAGAGCGACTTTCCTATGACCTTGACAAAGTGTTCGCTATTTGTTTCACGAACCAATGTTTGGCAAAATTAAAACAAAGCTTGTCCTTATTCCCGCCAAGGAAACTCCTAATACGGGCAGTAAACACTTCTATTGCCCAATCACATTACTGCATTTCAAATGACGTCAAAGCCTAACCTTCCAGAAAGTTCCATAGAGAAATGACGTTGTTTGCATCCGCGTTCGCTCAGCCAATCAAAATTCGCGCTCGTTTGTTTTTGTTCGATGAGCCAATTAAATGCTTTGCATTTTTGTTTACGTTCTGTTTTTCGTTATTTTTCAAGGTCATATGGAAGTCGCTCTAAAATAAGCTTAATTAATAGTTTAGCTTACTAGTTCAATCCAAGCTGTACTTCTTCTTTCGATCTGAGCAGCTTAGTCGAAAGCATCAAGCTGCTCAAGCTTGTAAATACTGAGTTTTTTTAAAGTCATTTTCCACTGAATTACATGAAAAGCCTTGGGTTTTTTTAACACCTTTTTAGGAACTTCAATTTTATTCCACTTTAAAGGCGCATTTTCTCTTTTTGCTGGTGTGATCTTTCGCCATGTTGATGTTTGTCACCAAACATTCTACTCGGTGCTCATAAATGTTGACTTGTATCATTTTACAGAGGGCTTGTTTGGAACAAATTAAAGGAAAACTATTAAATTAAATTTCAAATACTATGTAGTTACTGGTTTACTAACTCTAGCGCGAGATTTCGAACAACCTTTGTGACGAAATTTTGACGCTTAGTTTCCATGGTTTTACGCAGAAAACATTCATTTAGCTTCAGATTTTGGTCCGACTGGTACATATTTTCGAAGCGGGAGATATTTGGAGAATTTCGTAGTTTATTTGATTGAGAGCAAGCGAGTCGACAAAACTGAGAAAAACGTTTAAAAAGACAAAAAGCAAAAAGAAAAAGAGACAAATCATCAGAAAATAGCAAGCTTCAACTTACTTTCGGGTGGTGCGAGACCACCACCACTTTGCTAGGGAAAAAGTACAAGGATACCATCTTCAAGGAACATCGTTGTGACGCAAAAACTTGACAAGACTATCAAGACTGCTCGCGAACAGAAGCCAGGAATGAATTTAGGTATTGTAATATTTGTTTTTGTGATACTGATTAAGAAGCAATTCTTTTGGAACGTTTTCAAACGGCCCACCTTTTAAATGATCTTATTACACAAAGAAAACAGCAGGATAATTGTTAAGGCAGGGTTAATAAAGAGATGTTTGCTTTCAGTTCAGAGGGCGACAGAAACGTAATAAACAAGTGAGAATTTATCATTTTCTGATCAAAAAGGCAGATTAAGTGAGGGGAGAGAGAGTTTCATTTGCGCGAAAGGCAATTGCACTCATAGTCGAATCAAAAAAGGACTTGAAAACGTAAGACGGCTATTCACCGAAATGGATGTGAAAAGCGATGGATATTAAATCTAATCCCCCTCCCCCCCCCCATAAAAAATACGCTCCGCCGTCCCTGCGTACACAAGCTTCCAAAATTATACCAATTAAAACAACTGAGATAAAAAGCGTATCCAACGAAATGATGGCAATAAGTAGAAGCCATAGGATTTTGTTCCTCTTTCAATTAGGTATAATTTTGGAAGCTTGTGTACCCAGGGACGCAGGCGGAGCGTATTTTTCATTGGGGGGAGGGGGGGGGTGACAAGAGAGCGCCGGAGACCCTAACTTGTATTGCGTTCTGGGGAAATTCTCTGCCGTCCTTGGCACGCGACGTTTTCAGCCACATACGGCAACCGGAAGTGAACTGTTCTTCTTTTTACATTTTTATTGTTAAGTATCTTTTCACTATTGGGATGGTTTCCCGTCCGTGTCTCAAAAACACCGTGTGCTTAAGCTCGCGATTGAAGCTTGACTGAGAAAAGCACGAATCAGCGATCAGAAAATCGTTGAAAATACGAGTACTGGATTGAGTTAATTAGGGAAAGAGGGGCTGATTGATAAGGAAAATAGATGGGCATAGTAAGGTTCATGATTGAAGGAGACTATATTCGTAAAGAAACCCGGAAGTTTAAAAGGCCTCCGGCTTTCCGCGGGAAAATGATCACCTCTCTCTAAGAATTTTTTAAAAGCCAAATTTGATCAGTTTCACTTTCTACGTCCCAAAAATCTTTCCCGTTTCCGAGAATTGCTTTAACAGATTCTCAGAGATAGGACGCAGCTCTTTACAACCTTTAAATTCATTGGATCCCTTTAGGAAGCAGCTCTATTGTTTTTAGATTTAAGAGTCCATTGTTTCTTTTGTATCGTTCTTTGTGTCATTTGCTTTCTATTTATTATTACTGATTATTATTAATATTATTATTATTATTATTATTATTATTATTATTATGTGCAGTTGGTAAACGTATGAATGCTAAAATAGAGCCACATAGGGCGCGCAGCGTAACCTATGCGATCTGAAGGAACCACAAAAAGAAAACTGCTGAGTTAAAAAATAAATAAATAAATAAATAAATAAATAAATAAATTAGCGATAAAATATGAAAAATCTTGCAGACAATCTAAGGCTCTCTAATACTAAAACTATATTGAGCTCCTATACTATTCCAACGGGGAAAGTCAATTGGCGGTAGCTTTGAAAGTTCTCACTATGTTGAGAGAACTCCTCCTCATTGTCAGGTCTACATCCCTTGACCAACTTTCCCCCCAACTTCCCCCCCCCCCCCCAGCACGTCAATGATGATGTTACATTGTTCAACGTCATAGCCAGGGTACTGTTTCTTTAGCTCAAATCGCAGTGGCCCGTACTTGACCGTCTTCTCCTCGGACTTCTTTTCCCGATGCTCCATCCACGAGCAGGACATCTCCACAGCCCACACCTTCTTATTCTTGTGGTCCACAAATCGAGCATCCACTCTGTTAGCCTTGACAATGGTGTGTTCCGCATAAACTGGAATATCCCAAAACGCTAATGCCTCAGATGACTCATAGACTGGTTTGGGTACTGCACACGAGTACCAGGGAGGGATTGAATCAATTAGCCTCAGATCCCTAGTCATCTAGATATAGACTGGGCCATAGCAGAGCACCCTGCTAGCACATGCACAAGAGTCTCAGGAGCTTTCCCACACAGTCTATACGTGATGTTACCCCGTGCTGCGCTTATTTTGTGGACTGTGTACACCTTAGTGGGCGTAAGCTGCTGGTACAATTCCATTACCCCAGCGATGGTATGGGTAGGAGTAATCACGCAACCACGCAAAGCATCCACTCTTATTTAACTCGCAGTCCTGCCACCTAGCCTGTAAGAACCGTCCATGCCACTTCTCCTCTTTGCTCTTCTCTTTCAGCTTCTCCGTATCTGCCTTGTTGAGGTGTTCTTTCACCTTTGGTCCTTTAATCTCCGTCTCAGGATCGCTCACATACCGACACGACGGTTGAGGGTACTCCAGAGACAGGCTCATACCCAGTTCCTCGGCAAACTTAGCCAGCTAATAGAAGATTACGTAACCTGCTGAACTTGCAGCAGATTGACTTCCAGGTGTTAAAGTTAGTAACGTCATAATTTGTACACTAAGCAGCAGAATAACGTTGCAATACGTGAGATTTAAAGTGATTAAAGGAAGTAAGAGTGCGAGTAGATTCAGGTAGAGTATTCCAGAGTTTAAACTGATTGCTAAGTTGAAAGAGCTTTGGGCGGCACTTCAGGAATAAGTACGTTTTTCTCAGAGCTGTGACGAGTGAGGCGAGTGTCTTTCGGCTTGACGTAATCATTTATAGGAAACTTGTATGGCCAACACGACCATTAAAATAGAAAGTTAAGTCTTTCACTTCACTTTTTCTGAACCAGTCCAGAACCGTTGTAATAGCTGCGTACTGATCCGACTTTCATTCATGAATTTGCAGCTAAAACTGCATGCAAGCAACATGCAAAACAATCCGCAGGTGTAAAAGAGACAAGTCCTAAAACATCACCAAGAGGCCGCCTGTTCGGAGCGTTACATGAAACCATCAAACAAGTCAGGCCACGAATTCCAGGAAAAAGTCTTACGTTGGAAGAAAGAAGGTAAGGGTTGGTGTTTTTGCAGCCCTTTATCGCTTGTAATAGTAATGTCCTCTTTTGAAACGCGTGCCGGATATGTTTAACACCCAGCCTTAGTGAGCTCTCCTTGATTGTTAGAGCAGGGAATTTATTAGACGAGAGTGAGGCCCTACGTTTTTTGCATGAAAAGTCATCGTTAGTTTATTATGAAGTCATAAGGTTAATGATACTGACTGATGCTAGGAAAGGTTGACCAACAAAACCGAAGGCAACAATCTTTATCGCCCGTCGTAAGGTACAAATGTTAAAAATCTCCCAATGTGGACGAAGACATTCATTGCTATGGTGTCTTCAGACGAACATTTCTCATTATTTCAAATTGAAAGGCAAAAGTGTAAGAGGGAACATGTGAGATAGGTGAGTCACGTGTTCGAAACGACTTCACCAGATTTTCCTTAACGAAGAACAGTTGATGTCACGGACACAGGTAACCGCGCAATCGAATTCACTCTCTTGTTAGTGTAATCGCACCGTTGCCTTTTTATGATGCAGATATAATGTCAGGTGTCAGAGGTCAGTGGACACCAGCATGAGCGTTGGCGATTGTAACCAATACGTAGGCACGCTCTAGGGCATCAAGCGATTGAAGGGAGATGCCAATTGTACAACCGTTATTAAGAGATGAAGTACAGTTAGTGGACCAGTTCAAACGAACTGCAAACAAAAAATTAAATGAAATTTAGTATTATTTTTGGCATTGTTGTAGAGGACGATTTCGAGTAAATAGTTGCCTTAGCAGTAACTGAAGACAGTAAGTAAAACAAATGTGGTAGCATCGAGGGAATGTAAGACGAAAACGCCACAGTTCTAACTGACGCCTGTTGTACTTAAGCTTGCTTACCAAGCGTTGGTAGTCTTTGAGCTGATGTTGTGGTTCACTGCCGGTGCATAACTCATTAACGCGACATTTTTTAGTTCTAGTCAAGCATATGAAAGATATGAAGTCTTCTCCCAGAAGCACGAGAGTGAATGAAAAATCGACTTAAAGTTCGAAAGGCAAAGTTAATAACTTCTAGGTCAACAAGTCTTTGATTTTTCGAGTTAACGTTTTTAAGTTTCCTAGCCAAAACCCAGGCAAACTCGGAATTTATATTATCCCATATTAAAAGCAATCCCAGTGCGAAGTTAAAATAGCGAGATTCAGCAGTGACAACATCGCCGAGAAGATGAATGGCGGAAAATGTGTTAAATGAACAAAAAGAACGACTCTGTACGCTCCGCACGTGCATTTCACATTTTGGTGCCGTTATCGTCCTGGCTCCAGTTGTTTCGAAAGATATTATGGGATGCCCAGGGGGAAAATTAGTATTATTTGCTCCTGGGCATCCCATAATAACTATTTGAAACAATAGAAATCAAAATGGCCGCCGTATCTGCAAAAAGATCTATGGCCGGATAACTTTATCCAGTGGATAAGTCGCTCCTGATTGAGAGTATTTAGTGACTTATCCACCGGATACTTTGAACAACTTGGCCCTCATAACGAAGTGTAATAACAAAATTTGCGGTAACGTGAAGGACGTGAGCACCTGGCGAGAAATATTATATTTTTTTCCAAGAAAATTTGCAGTTAATTTCAATGCCGAAGTGTTTGGGATAATCGCAAAGTGATAAGAATAACACTATATTTTTACATGACGCTTTCGGAGCCTTTGTCGCCGTCCTTGCGTAAAAGGTAAGTTTTAATCCCTATAATTTTCGGATCACTAGACTTTCAGCTTGGAAATCCGAACAGATGAAAAATTTTTAGGGGATAAAAATATGCCTATATCTACCGTTTAAATACTAAAATACGTTTGACAATGCTATGTCTAAGTGGTTTTGAACTATATTCTCGTTGGGTGCCCCTGTTAATCTCAGTGCCATATCCAAATTTTCGCACTTGGACTCCTTTCGGAAAGAGGCTGAAGAAAACTCGGTCCTTTTTGTTAAATTACTAATTTCTTATGCACTTTACGCATAAGTAACGTTAAGTTAGTTTATATATAAAAGCAGCTTCATGTAATTGTTATATTTACCAAAACAGTCTGAAATTTGATTGGTCAGGTCCCTGGGATCCAGCGGTGCGGATAATAAAAGTTGTGGTTACACACACCTTGGGTTTGGGGCCTTTCGGAGGTTAAATGGCTTGATTTTGGTTCAGCTCAGATTTCACGTTACGTTTGGGATGCGGTTACACAGTAAAATACTCCCCTCAGGGTAAAATAATAGGGTACAATTAATTACTACGTTCTACTTTATGATTGGCCAAGCCACCTCAGGGAGCAGATAAACCGTACTTTTCAGTTCAGGAACTGTCATGGGAAGTTCTTGTTGTTTTTTATGTTCCCATGGAAATACCCCTAGGGCATTTTTGGTCTCCAGAAAGCGGTTACCCGTGGGCAAACGCTATTTACCCATGGGTAAAAGGGTTAGTGTAACCACAACTAAAGTTTGGAAAATTATCGGGTTACGAGCCGGTTAATATTTGTCATTTACCAGGGGCCGGTTGCTCGAGGCCTGGTTAGCGCTAACCGTTGGGTAAGAGGTATCAAAATCTATAGGTTTGCATGGTATTTAACGCTTGTTAGCGCTAAACATGCTTCGAGCAACCCGAGCCAGGGAAATATATTTTTCACTGCGTTTCACTAAGAAAATAGGGTGACCAAAGTTTCAAGTTGGCAGTCGAGGGCCGTACTTGAGACTATCTTGGTCCCTCGGACAACGAATAACATATATATCAGTTGATTAAATTGTGTGTTTCTGTATTGCAGTGAAAGGGTAAACACCCTTAAGGACAAAAAAGTGCTCAAGTCGGAACTGACGGAAAAAAGTATCAAACCAAGTGCAGGTCCGACAAAATTGGAGGACAACGAAAACGTGCAAGATGAGCATTTCGATTCCAGAAAGGATGTGATGAACGAAGAGCGCCTTGAATCAAGTGGAGAGAGAGACGTCACCCACACAGAGCATGCTGAATTCGCTACAGTACCTGATCAAAGTTTGGAACGAGAAATTTCCCAGAGGGAGATCCTTAGGTTGAAATTTGATGTACAGCGTTCAGCTTCCAGACAGGAATACAAAGATAGAGAGCTGGCAAATTTGAGACGTGACATGAAGGAGAAGGAACAGACTTTTATAGAGTTGTTGGACGAGCTTGACCATGCAAACATGAATAATGAAGATCTCGTGTATCATATTGACACTTTGGAGAAGAAACTCAAAGACAGCGAAGAAAGCAACGAGGAATTACAGTTCCAGCTCGATGAACTTAGTATTATGATGGACAATTTGGAAAAGACGGCTCATCTGGAAAAGAAGGAACACGACTATAGCTACCTGCGAGAAGAACTGGAGCTATTACAGGGATGCTTGAAATTAAGTGAAGGTCGAGAAAGAATGCTAGAACTCCGAGTCGAAGGCCTCGAAGACAACTGCACGACATCTAGAAACGACAATTTCAAGATAACAGCCGAGGTGTCCAACAGGGAACTTATTGAAACAAAAGCAACAAGCGAGTTGCAAGCATCAGTGCATGATGCCACTACCGAGTCAAAACATAGAGAGGCTGTCAGGAGATTGGAAAATGAAATGGAAAACTTACAGCTCAAATTGACGGAAAACAATGACTTGTTAACAAATATGGAAGCACAGTTTATGTTGAAACAATCACTGTTTGAAGAAGAGCTTCAAAACGCCGAAATACTGTTTAACCAAAAGAATGTTTCTCTTCAGGAGACAGAAACAAAGGTGCAAGTCCTGACGTTAGCCTTTGCTAACACCGAGAAAAAATATCAAGACACTATAGAGCAATTACAGGGAGAACGAGAAAGATTACAAATGCTATTGACGAATCAGTCAAATACTTTAGAGCAGAAAGAAAGAGAACTTCAAGTTTTAACTTCGTCCCTTGTTTGCGCGAAGCAAAGCCATGAACATGGTATGAAACAGAAGCAAATAGATCTTGAGCGCATCCAAATATGTTTGAACGAAAAGACACACGCGTTAGAGGAGACACAAAAGTACCTAATGGCTGTTTCCGCAACTGTTGATGAAATACAAAAAGAAGCCGTGGTAAAGCTTCAAGAAGAGTTGAATAGTACCCAAAGTGCATTGGGGGATAAGGAGCAGACTTTAATGAGGATTGAAAATGAAGGCATTGTCCAACAGCTGGAAAATGATTTTAAAAGACTGCAAGAATTGCTGAGAGAGAAAATTAGAATTGGACAAAATGGAAGTTAACCTGCAGTTAAAGGAGTCAAAGCTTCCAGTTCTCACCGAAGAGTTGAGATCGACGCAAAGAGAGTTCAGCTACGGTGATAGACTATGATGGTAAGAAAAGTTTCTTTACTAAAATATAATAATTTCTACATTTCGGAATTGGTTGAATATCAAGCCTTATCCGGGAAGGGGTATGATTAGGTGTTTGACTATGGCCGATGAGGTGGGAGCGCTGTGGTAGAATATATAGGCTTGTGAATTAGAAACAGGTTTTTCCTAGTTTGGTGAATTTTATTCATATTCAAACGATTGGATTTTCCGTACAGAAGCAAGGGTTCCTAGGACCTTAGAGACGGTAAAGCTCTTTTATTTTTTACTTTTTATACTACGTTGACATAAGCAGAGAAGGGAGATAAAATTTATAACTGCAAATCGTCTACTAAGGAGTGACGGGAGGTGGAAATCTTAGTCAAGTTTTGGGTGGTGTCGTTTGGATTGTGGTGGACGATGTTCATTATTTGCCTGTCTTAGATGTGCGTTCTTTCTGCTTTTATAAGCAACAGTAAAAAAGAGAGATGAGTAGTAAGGTATTAGGTTTGAACGTGACGTTGCGGTCGAATTTAAGCGGGAACACATTTGCGAGTAAAACCAAAGTTATTGCTTTGGACAATCATCAAATACGCAGACAATAAAACTAAAACCAATGAAAATGAAGCCGGCATTTTGCTTGGGAAAAAATGCCCGAGAAGGATTGCTGAATACAGTTGGAGAGCGGTTTGTGATTGGCTAAAATAACAGTGCGATTTTTTTGCCCAATCAGTCAGTACCATATGGCGAAAAATCACTCTGCCCTTATAACAAAACTACTTTATAATTATTGTCGTAGTGAAGATATCTTGAACCATGCATTGGTAAAGATTCTGCATCAGACTCAAATCAAAATCGCCCTCACGGTTTTGCTTCTCCTTTTCTTAAACTGTAGTGGACTCCTTCAGTTGCAAACGGAAGAGACATTCAAGAAAAGACTAAAGATGTGAGCAGTGAATTTTCCAGTGGTTCTGTGGCAGATAAGAATACACCCAGGGTGACTTCCAAAACACAGTAAGTAAACCTGAGACACCAAAGGGAAAATCACAAACCGAACTTGTGAATGAAGTCTTTCAGTGCGACAACTCAATTTAAATCTGCCGAGCAGCGCTGTGCTTTCACGCTTTTAACGCGGTGGTCTCCGGATAAGATCCTTGAAAGCTACTGAGCAGTTCTTTAGAAGGACATGTGTGCTGTAAAAAGCTGTGATAGTTTAATCACAAAAATCAGTTTGAAAAACTTCTTTTATCAAATTCAAGTACATCAGACTCCTGAACTCCTAAGATAGGACCCTTCTCATAAAATGATTCCAGTTTTAAGAAAACGTTTAGGAGCGAATTTCTGGTGTTGTTTTGCTTTGTATATCTCATGATATCCGAAACAGGAATTAGTGATCCCTGCAATGTATTTTTTGTTTGTCCGTAGAATTTCTAAAAAGAGTCGTAATGGCAGCAAGTCTTCATGGAATCCTGGGATAGCAACAAGAATACGAAGATCTTTTACCCGAAACAAAACCGAGAAGAGCTCGGTCGCACGTCAGCAATGCTGTAGGACTTAAGCTATTTAGCTATGAATTTTTATAAATAAAAAAAAAGAAAAATCTAAAATGAAATTTATAAAAATGTAGCTTATTTTCGTATTTTTTGGTTATTATTGCATTTTTTAGACTTTTCGATAAGTCATCTATCGATCGCTGCCATACTTTCCATGAACGGGTTTCTAGAAAAATCGCACAAAAAATGTTTCATGTTTCTTCGTTCGTTTTGTGTCAATAAGCTAAGGCAATTTGAGAAAAGAGTGCAAATGAATTTTTTTTTCGTCAAGTGTATATCAAGTTGTGTTAGTGAAAAGTTTTCTCCAATGAAAACTTTCTAAAGATTGTATGTATCCAAATAAATTTCGTTTATTGTAACAACATTAGTCCATGCATTTTGTGGTGTACTAACTCAGGTTACGAAAGAAAATATTGTAAGGGTATAGTATTTGAAAAACTCTGAAACAAACACGTACAGAAGTGCCACAGGAAGGAAAGAAATTGCACAGGAGCTTCCGCCCCCTTCCCCCCCCCCCCCTTTCTTATAATTAAGGAGGTGGAAGCATTGTACTTCAAAAATGAGGATATATAAATTTATTGACAAATAAATTGGGACACGCGCGCATATTGTACGTAAAAAAGGGGTTTTAATCCTCCCCTCCGACCTCATTCAACATCGAATGTCCAATCGTTCACCTTGTTGAGAGTCATCAGCTTAGTTGGGGTCGACATAGGAGGGGCAACTATACAAGGTGGTGTGTACAGGAGTGTCACGCTATAATTTGGATTTAGGATTGTGGTCTGCTTTACAGATCTGTCAGCGGTGCTGAAAGCTTTAGAATATAACAAAAACGTGGAAGTGTGAACGAATGATTTGCGGGCCGGGCTTACAATTCGGAATTCCTAGGTCCCACAACCCGGCTGCACCTCGCCTGCCTTTCACCAATAGGGATTCATAATTTGTTCTGTCAATTTCTATTTATTCTTTCATTGGCCATTAAAAGCACCCTGAGGGAGAGGTCACTAAGCAATTTATTCTAAACTGGAGGTCGAATCTTTCTTTCCGCTTAATCCAGAGCTCGGTGAAGACTGGTATTAGCCAGTCGCAACAGTGCGTTTTCACAAGACCGAAGAATACCAAACTAATCCAACTGCAATTAAATTATTTTGTTATGCAAGTGATTTCTTTTTTTTCAATAAATCAACATTTCCGCCGATCACGTGAGTGAAAACACATCACGTTGTTAGGTCAGTCCCTGTAGTACTCTCTCTGACAATAAAGATATTATAATTCATTTCTTTTACTGGTCACGTTGTTTTTGATCCGTCACCGAGTCAGGTTGAACGACGGCGATTTTTGCGTTTATCTTTAACCTTAATTTTGCCTTAGCAAGTAAACTGCACCGCGCATGTGTCAAGCTGAAAGGAACGAAGAATGCACAAAAAAGACGGGAATCTGGAAGAGGAAACACTGAAAATAGCAAAAAAGGGGCGAAGGGAGCCACTGCACTTTGTTCACGATAACATTGTCTCCAGCTGTCGTGTTTCTGGATAAGCAAAGTAACATCTGTAAATCTCTCATTGTTTCGCAATTTATTACCGGTGAGTTAAGAGATGAGATACAGATCGTTCACATATTAAGTTAAAAGTACTGCTTCTTCGCTTATGTTCTACAAGATTAACCAGATCAGCAGAGACGACGACATAAGTAGTAATAATATATAATTAGCTATCTGCACAAGTGGGCCTTAGATGAATTGGGCCAGCACACATCTTGAGACTGGTCTTGGACATTCAAGGTTGCTGGCAGCAACCAGATCGAAGGACATACCGAAACAAGGTCGATGAACAACAACGTGGATTAATAATAATAATAATTATTATTATTATCATTATTATTATTATTATCATCATCATCATCATCGTCATCGTCATTATCATCGTCTTCACTTTATTTCAGTCTTATTTAGCTGAGCACAAGTACTCTACAAATTAGGGAGATTGGAAATCAAACTAAATCAAACTAATTTTAAAATGTTAAAGCCGATCGAGTCGCGGAGAGCAGTAGAGTAGACAGCCACAAAAATCAACCCGCAAATGACATTGTTTCCAGGAATGAAACCCGGGCGGCATTTCTAGAAGTAGAATATTCTTACCGTTGCGCACACTTCATTCCCCTCCCCAACCCAAAAAGTGGCACCATATTTCGAAAATTTATGGGAGAAAATAAAAATGATGTAAAAATGATCTTGTAAAGTACATTAAACTAGACATGTATGTATACTTGAGGAGAAAAATATTTCTTCCGTTTCTTATTAAGAGGACGACCTTTTCATACCGTCTGTCTTGATTGCGTGAAGAAAAAGGTACCTTCTCTCACAAATGGCTTCAAATTTACATTTGAAAGAAAACAACATGGCGGAGGTATTCGCATTCTGGCTGCACATTTGAATTGCTAATTACTACTAATTATGCGAGTTTTTTCCTGCCACGTTCCAACTCAAGAAACGCTATGGCGAAACTAAATTATCAATATTTACGCTGTTTTCATAGCTGTTTTTCCTGAAGAAATGATACCCATGTTGGAGAGTTGTCTAATGGAGTTCTTGTCAAAAACGTTATGGTCAAGGTTACGTCTATATCATGTTATCAAAGGGTTTAGCTGATGATTGCAAAATGGCGTGCAGGATACTGAATGGATGAAGAAAAATTTCAAGGTGTTTTTCAACGAATGCTTAACAGGTATTTTGACAACAGTTCTATGTAACTTATATTTCTTGTCTCCATCAAGCGGCGCTTAATTTGAGGTGTAGTAAACTGCCTAATGACACACAAAGATATACATGATATTCCAATTTATGCCAGTGTAAAATACCAGCCATCAAGTCCTTATCATAACTTATTTTACTGAAGTCATATTATAGCTATGGTTCTGATACTTTTTTATGACGATTTTTTTACGTATGACAAAGTATGTACATGTATTGTATAATACAGATTTCTCTTAATATTTGTTTTTATATAACTTTTTATAGTAACGAAGTTAAGGAATAAGCAGGTTAAGATGATAATAGACAGATGATTGCAAAGTCGGGGCGTAATAAACGCAGTACAACGTTTCTTATTTACTAAGATAAATCAGTGCACAGCACACTGCACAATAAAAGTTTATTCACTTTCTCATACTTTAGGATTTCATTCACAAACTCTTCATTACATAACACTTATTTATAAATTCATTAATCTTTGTATTCATTTATTATTATTTATTGATTTTAATATTCTAAGGTCTCCCATCACTGAATATTATTTTTATCTTTCACATGTGAGGATGTAGGTGTCGTCATGGTAACTAGCACAATAAGCCGATACAAATCGAGTTTCCCCCTCTTGTGCTTGTCCATTTGAGATTGATTGTTTGTTTTTTCATAACTTATATATCTTGTTTCATGTTACACTACGTGTTTGAACGGTTGGTGTCCACTATTTTGCCATTTGGAACACGAATACAGCATTTACAAGTTGTTTTCAATCTGAACATTTCATCAGTATCTATATAACAAATAAAACTTTACATGGCCGATTGGGGATACGAATTTTATCTTCTCGTGTTGATAGTATCTCTGATGAGAGAGCACAGAGAACGCGTGAGAGATACTATAAGTACTCGGAGATAAAATTCGTATCTTCATGAAGCCATGTAATTTTCACTATATGAGTTACAAATACTGACAACATTAATAAAACGATCGTGATTGTAAGGGTATAGTATGGTCCCAAATGTCACTAGTAAATTGTTTGCTTGATCTGGCAACATGGCAGATTGAGATTTTTTATATAAACACGAGTGAAATACCAAGTCAGCTTTCGCGCGAAAACACGATATCTTCACACGTGAAGATAACATGTTACTTTCACACGAGAAATTTCACTGTTGCTATGGTTACATGTGAAAATCGCGCCTTTCGATGCCTTTCGTGAAAAGATTTAGTATTTCATTGGTGTTTATATAATAAAAGGAATATTACATGGCCTCTTGGAGATACGAAATTTCTCTTCTTGTGTTGAAAAATATTTTTTTTCAACACTCGAAGAGAAATTTCGTATCTCCGCGCGGCCATGTATATATCCTCTATTTACTGATTTTTACTGATTTTTTGGTTTTGCTGGTGTTTATCCGTTGGATAGTGATTTATCCGGTGGATAGCGCTATCCATTGTTGAACAACTGGGGTCAGTTGTTTTAGCATTAAACCAACTCGAAATCTACTCAATTTAGCACTAACTTTAATTATCAAAGGAAGCTTTTTAATAACTTTTCTCAACCAAATTCTGAAAGTCTTTGAAATTATCAAAGGAGTTGATTCAGTTCAAATGTCAACAGTGAAAAGATAAAATGGATGACAATATTACCATAATCAATTTCTTCGATAAAGTCAAATTGTCGTGTTTTACTCTCCCACTGAGAAAGCACCAAAATTTCTCTAACAAATAATCCTTTTACTTTCATGATGCGTTATTGTCCTCATTTTCCGCAGGGATTTCCAAGAAGTGTAAAGTACCAAAGGCGTTCCCATGTAAGGGTTTCTTTGGTCTTCGTTACTGAATATAGACCCGATTTTTTCCAGCATAAAAGGTTTGAAAAAATGCCTCAAATGCAAGATATATCGATCCCGCTATACAGCGTATTCTTTATAGTGTAATGCGGAAGAAGATCTTTCCTTAATTTTTTCTTTATCTTCCCTTCCGATCCGCTTCTCTCTTTCGTATCTTTCACTCCAATCAGCACAACTTTTCCATCATAGCTCAGCTCAATGCTGTTACAATTACCAAAGGACTGATAATCAAATCCTTAGGCAATCAGATTATATTGTGCTGGCTGCAGAGAAAAATACGGAAAAGAGAAGGGGAAGAGAATATTAATAAAAAATCAAAGAAAAGGGAAAAACGTCTCCTTCCTTGACTATCAACTAACGTCATCATCATCGTCAATCGCAAAAACAGCAAATATCTACAATACCGGACTCGGCATCAAAAAGGCTACTGCACTTTGCCAAACCATCCCATTCCCCATATGTTTCCAGAAACGTTTGCTTCCCTACAACTCAAATATGTTTTAACAATGTTTAAGTCACCTGAAGCTATCTTTTTAGGGATCAACTAAGGTTTCCTATTTTATCTTCATTTGAAGAAGAACGAAGTTGATCCCTAAAAGATAGCTTCAAGCGACTTTAAACAAATACTGTTTAACCGTTTAGAAAAAATGAGTTGAGTTTAGGGGAGGCAAACGTTTCTGGGATCATGCGGACTTCGGACTGGTTTCTCATGGCGCAGTCGTCTTTTAGCAAATAAGTGCAAGTCCTCAGATAATCTTAGATCCAACTCAGACATTTTATTCGAACCACTCAGGGGTAAGATGTTTGTAACCATGGGTGGACGCGCTTTTCAGGCGGCAGCCCTGCATTTGAGGAACTAGCTCCCATTACATCTGCAAACTCAGTATTGAATCTGTCAAATGTTCAAAAAGTCAACCAAGACGTTTCTTTTTCGGCAACTTTTTGAGCAATGGTTAATACATGATTTTTTAAAGCGCTTTTTGAAGTCTACCATTAATTTTAATACTGAATCTATTTTATTAAGAGTTGTAAAGCGCTATTGATATATTTTTGTAGATAGCCCCTAGAAGTAATAAAATTTATTCTTCTTATTATTATTCTCATCCTCATAATTATTATTATTATTATTATTATTATTATTATTATTATTATTATTATTATTATTATTATTATTATTATTATTATTATTGACAATAAAGTACACAGTTACTTGTAAAAATACAATGTTCGTGGTTAGTCTTACGAAGCTTGTTTCATCCCGACCAAGCTAGGGACTCGTCAGAGACCTTTTTGCTTTGCAAACTCGTTGGCCATCACGCCCAAAGTCCCGTTCGCCAACAAAATGATGACATCAATCTCGCCTTATGATATCTCATAAGGATTCCAGACCGCACAAATTCACGAGTGAAAGTTGACAGTTATTTGTGAAAATACATTGTTGTTGTTGTTGTTAATTGTTGATGTTGAGTCCGTGGGAAATTGTAGATATTTGCTTTTTTTGTGGTTGATGATGATGACGATGACGACGACTTTGATGATGGTGATGTGCTTCAGCTGTGTTTAGTTTTCACTCAACGCAAGCGAACGCAAGCAATAGCGGAAGCATAAGGAAAACCCTATGCTTGCGTTAACCCTGTTTTTACGGTGAAGTAAGCGCTCTCATATTCTTACGCTTATGCTTGCGTAATTAGTGAAAACCAGGCTTTAGGTTTGCATAGTAATTTACTGATCACCTTCAAGTTGCTGACGAGAGGGGAAAACCGGGGTACCCGGAAGTGAAGAGAACCAACAAACTCTTATGACATAAAATTATGACGTTGAGTCCAGGAAACGAACTTGAGCCATATTAGTGTTGTAGAAGGCAAGTGCTTTCACCATCAAGCCAACCCCTGTCGTCATTGTTTCTTTTGGAGAACAACTTTATGCATCAATGTTGCTTTATAGTTTCAGAGAAAGTACATCGCATGTGATGGGTAAAGGTGAAGGCAGTCACGAAGAAATTGGAGGGATGAAGCGGAAAATAATGGCCTTACAGATGGCTTAAAGGTGAGTTGATATCCATTTACCAAGAGTGATAGGCGGGTGATTTTCGGAGCAGTTCATTTAAGAATGCCAAACATTTCGCCTCAAGAAAATCATTTAGTTTCTCTCGATTATGAAAGAAGTAAAATGTGAAACCAAAGTTAGTTTGTCTATGGATTATAGAACAAGCTAGCTTTAACCAGATTTATAATGTTCAAATGGATCACTTGGAAAAAATGTTAAATGTTTGTAGCCTTAGATTATGTTTAGGGAGAGTTGTATAAAGCTCATTGCCGGCTATTTACCGTGAAAAACGAATAACTTTTAACAAAGCTTGCCTCCCTGCGCTGAATGTTTTGAAACAGTCAGTTCTCACGCGTTACCGATCTTTCGGCATTTTACAGCTGAGAATAATTTCGTAGCAGGATTATTTTGAAAGCATCCAGCGAGTGATCTCAAACGGCATTTTTCTCGTTCCAATCTTAGCGCTTTCATCCCTAAACAGGCTCCCATTGACGAGTTAAAACGCCTAGCGTTACATAATAGGCAAGGTGTGGAAACCGATGTAATGAATAGAAATTCACTTGTCCAAAACAAAGCATGATACGAACCATTACATGCATAAGATCCGAAAGTTGAGAGAAGGATTCAGTAAGATATAAACGCCTTTGGTGCTTTATGGGAGTGGATCTGGTCTCGTTTCGGCCGAAGGGTCCCTTGTTTTGCAAGCTGATCATCATCCGTCTGAGAGCAACTCCTTCACAATTGTTCATACGTTGGCTCCAGCATTTGACTTTTACGGCCAGGTACGGCAAGTGTTAGACTATGTGCGTAGTTAAATTGGAGAAAGAGGCTCGAAATTTGAAAAAAATGGCACAGTTTGTTCATGGCGGCATGATCCTCACTGCATTTTGTGATTAGGCCTAAGCACTCATTTAAAATTTTAGCTTTCATTTTATGGTTGGGTTAACTACACTTTTTACCGAGAACGTGACTGTGAAGAATGTAGCACTCGTTTACTGATTAAGCCCAAGTGCTCGTTTCAGTGATTAGCACTCTTTTAAAATTTTAGCTTTGGGGCTATTTAGCTTTCACAACATGGACCATGGATATTCTAGAACTGTAGAACGTTTAGAGATTTTAGAAGCCCAAAAGGGATCGTTTTATAATTTCTAGAACTTTAGAGATTTTATAGGTTTTAGAACCCCCAAACACCTTACATATTCTAGAGCTTTAGAAATTTTAGACTCACAACATGGACCATACATGTAGATATTCTAGAACTTTAGAACTTTTAGAGATTTTAGAAATCCCAAAGGGATCGTTTGATATTCTAGAACTTTGGACATTTTTAATTAGAGATTTTGGAACCCCCAGAAGACCTTACATATTCTAGAGCTTTAGAAATTTTAAGACCGACAACATGGACCATAGATATTCTAGAACTTTTAGAGATTTTAGAAGCCCCAAAGGGATTGTTTGATATTCTAGAACTTTAGACATTTTAGAGATTTTAGAACCCCCAAAAGACCTTACATATTCTAGAGCTTTAAAAAATTTAAGACTCACAACATGGACCATAGATTCTAGAACTTTAGAACTTTTAGAGATTTTAGAACCCTCTTTCGTTCTAGCATTCTACATTGCGTACTGATTTTAGAGGTTCTTGAACCTTTTAGCTATAGATTTCTAGACTTACCCTGTAGAAACATGCCCTCAGTCTTTTTAAAATAACTCTAAAATAGAAGTTAGCTATAGATGAGTTCTATCTTCTAATGACAATATCTGCACCTTTCTCGGAATTTCCATCTTGCAATGATCTTGGTTGTTACATGTCGACAATGAAATGTATCTTTAAAAGGAACGTGCATTACATGTATAGTGTAGCCGAGATGGGCATCCAACCAGGAATAAGATTGGTTGAACACATCTATTTACGTGTAAACTACATGTACGCCACCACTGGCTGCTTCCATACATGTAGGTTGACAATAGAAGAGACTATGACCGTGTGTTGCTGAACTCTGGACTCTGTCTAACGAATCGAAGATAAGCAATCAGGGCATCACAAGGATTAAATTTGAGCTGAAAGGCCTAAAGGTCTTTAAGGATTGCAAAAACTTTTAGCGGCAAAGATAGGCGGAAAAATTCCACCGCTTATAACCCTCGACGGTAGTGACAAAGTCAAAAGGCAAAGACACATTAAGCTGAGCAGTGATCGAAATTATCAATTACCATTCCTGGAATCATCGACTCGTCATAAAACCTTGGAGAAAAAAAGAAGAATGAGAAGACAGAATCGGTAAACAGTATAAGTAGTCAACACTGAAACAAGGAAAGCATGAAACGGAACAACACCACGGCAAGAACTTCACAATTTGATAAAATGGCACAGTTTGTTCCTCACTGCATTTTTGAAAAAAAAAAAAAGCCGTACTGAATACCGGTTTTTAATGCAACTATTTCATGTTGTTTGGAAGCAGTTGTACCAGGGGTTATCTCGATGAAATATAAAAACTTGGTCTTATGACTTAGTGCTCTCGTTTCTGTGAATTGGCAAAAAAAATAAAATCCGTGTTCCGACATCCTGGTATCCCGTCCAATACCTCCTTTATCTCAGAAGTTCCATGAGATGATCCAAGATGGCGGATAACTGCCCGCACCTCAAATTCAGTCAATATTTGACTCTGCTAATGAGAAAAAAAGGATTGTTATAACGGGACAGTACTACAAAAGTGAGTAATAGAATCAAAGGTAATTTAAAACCTGTCTTTTTGGTTTCTTAAAGGGGCAAGAAGATGTTACGTTGACGAGGCGTAGTTATTTGGTTTTAATATTTGAATGGGGCTTTGATTTAATTGCGGCAACTGCATTTAGGCGTTAACAGTGAGCTAAGTCTTTATGCTGATAAACGTTTTCTTAGAAAGGTAACAGCACAAAACCAGCACACACTGCCAGAGCAACCCCTGTTTTGTTAAGCAGTGCTCATCGAAACAAAGCATAGCTTTAATACGTACAGCAGCTCACCGAACAATGTCATACTAGGAACTATTAAACACAATCTTATACAGCATAGCATACACTATATCAGTGAATTAGTATTCAATGGATCTTAACTGGATGGTAAAAAAGTTTGTTGCAGAGTAACGGGTAATTGTGAAGAAGAGCTCCCCAAAAAACCTGTCGGCCGACTGTCGGTCAACTGTCGGCCGACAGTCGGCCGACTGTTGGCCAACTGTTGGCCAACTGTTGGCCGACAGTTGGGCAACAGTCGGCCGACTGTCGGCCAACAGTCGGCCGACTGTTGCCCAACTGTCGGCCGACAGTTTGTGTTATGTTTGAGCCCAAAGTGTTGGCCGACTGTCGGCCAACAGTCGGCCGACAGTCGGTGACCTGTTGGCAACCTGTCGGTAACGTGTCGGTAACTTGTCGGCGGGACAAACTAAAATGATCGTAAGCATTTACTTGTCTATTGCTTCTAAACTACGCGAAAAGAGTTAAAGGCAGTTCATAACGATACCTTGAGCAGCACTTATACTACTAATATGGCTTTTGTCCACTGTTTTAGCGTTGGCTAGCGATACTTGCCCACATTGTAAACATCATTCATACATACATGACATACCATAAGAGGCCACGTTGCAATGTAGGGCGATTTGAAGGAAAGTGTTTGTATTGATACGTAGCTTATGGTTTTCAGAGTTTTTAGCTGAGTTTTCGATTAAATTATCTTCCAATGCGATTCTTAGATTGTCTGTTGTGTAGAAATTACGCAAGTGATATATCCTATACGCATCTGATAACAACTGATAACAGTTGATCGGTAAGTAGGTGAAGTCTGTCGAGTCATACATCACCATTACGGAATGTCACGTTAACCCTGCTCGTTTTTACCACAATTTTTCTTTTTTATTAACCTGTCGGTAACCTGTTGGTTAGCTGTTGGTTAGCTGTCGGTAACCTGTCGGTCAACTGTCGGCCAATTACCGGCCAATTACCGGCCAATTACCGAGTAACGTTACACTCAAATTGCAAATTATGAGAGTTGTAAGTCACATATTACACTTTTTTATCCTACAGTATGTTGGCTCACTCAGTGCGTCCTGGGGCACTGAAAAACGCATACTGCACACTGTGCAGACCGTCTGTAAAATGAAGATTCGGTTAGCCTGAATTAGGCCTAAATTACATTCGGTTAGCCTAATTAGGCCTAACATTCAGGTCAGCCTCTTTACGGTTAGCTCTCAATAATAGTGAGGGTAACGCCATATTTTACCCCTGGTCTGCATGGTTGGCACAGTCTGCAGTCTGCGTTTTGGCGTGACCGCTCAGTCCCTCCATTGAACACCCCATGTTGCGCAATTTCATAAGGCCAGCAGTCTCACTCCATTCAGCAGCTCCAAAAAATGGTAGAAAAGTATTTCTACCTTACAGAATACCACAAAAATGATGTCAAAATGCTGGAAATGCCACTTGAGAGAAACTATTGTAAATTTGCAAAATTTGCTTGGGGTGGGGGACACTTCCAGATGTCCCTGCAGGCTTGCACCTTAGGTGCTCATGTACATGTACGCGCCTTTTGCACTAAAAAATACTACCTATTTTCCTCAAAAGGGCTGGATTGTCTGTATTTGTACACAAGAACACACAAAACAAGTACAAATATTGCACCACATTTGTACAGTTTGTTATTTGAACAGTGGAGAACCAGTTTGTGAACATTTGCCCTGCACTTGTGACATACAAATCTATCACACTTTGTTGGTTGTTTACAATTCACTTACTAAAAAATTAATATCATGCAAAAAAATTGGTTCATAAATAATTGCTTATTGAACGATTTATAGTGTGTAGTATCGTGTGATATGTTTACTCGTCTCTAGTATTTTGATGCACAACACGATACTACACACCTAATTGTCCAATGAGATATTATTTGGTTAGAACATGGGTTTTATTATTAAAGGGTTGAAGCATGTAGGGATATGGGTTTAACACGGGGGGTCTGGAAATTCTTAAGTTGCAGAGATGTGTTTTCCTGCATTCTGAAGCCCAAAGCAACGTTCTTCAACCACAGAAAAATCACACCTTTTTAGACGCAAAAAAGTGCACTCACATCTTGGCCTTTTCTCAGCTGGAGGCAATTCAGCTCGTGAAGAAAAATAATTGGTGATCTACCAGGCACCATTAGGACATTTCAGGTTGTCTTTTATTAAGCGCAATTTGTTTTGCAATGCATTGTGGGGAGATGCGTTTTGAGTTGAATTGAATGCAGCATACATTGTATGAAACTCTGACATTTTGACAAAAGAAGAAAGACAATGAACAGCATCACCAAGAGCACACAGGAGAAAGGACAGCTGAGTAGCATTCATTTCACTGCTGACACTTATAAATTTCATCTAGAGATGCAGGCTTTAATGACTAAGACCCTGAATCACCAAGAGCACACAGGAGAAAGGACAGCTGCATGAGTAGCATTCATTTTACTGCTGACAATAATTTTAAAATTCATCCACAAATGCAAAGCTTTTTACAACTAAGAACAGCATCACCAACAGCGCACAGGAGAAAGGACAGCTGAGTACATTTTGTAGCATTCATTTCACTACAGACAATTTAAAATTTCATCCACAAATACCAAGCTTTGAACAACTAAGAACAGAATCACCAAGAGCACACAGGAGAAAGGACAGCTGCATGAGTAGCATTCATTCTACTGCTGACAATAATTTTAAAATTCATCCACAAATGCAAAGCTTTTTACAACTAAGAACAGCATCACCAACAGCGCACAGGAAAAAGGACAGCGGAGTACATTGTATAGCATTTTATTTCACTGCTGACAATTTTAAATTTTATCCACAAATGCACAGCTTTTAACAACTAAGAACAGCATCACCAGCTGACAGCATAACAGCTGAGTAGCATTGAATTTCATTTCACTGCTGACACTTTTAAATTTTATCTACAAATGGAAAGGTTTTAACCACTAAGAACAGCATCACAGCGATTCATTCATTTTACTGCTGACACTTTTACGTTTTATCCACAAATGCAAAGCTTTTAACAGCATCACCAAGAGCACACAGGATAAAGGACAGTTGAGTAGCAATAATCTCACCGCTGACACTTTTAAATTTCATCCACAAATGCAAAGCTTTTAAGAACTAAGAACAGAATCACCAACAGCACACAGGAGATTGGACAGCTGAGTAGCATTCATTCACTGCTGACACTGTTACATACGTGACTAATGTATGTCAGTTCTGCATTATCGGATATCTTGAAGTATGCCGATAGAACATGTGATCTATGGCTGTAAAATGTAATACTTCAGTTGATCTTTTGATTAAAGAACTTAACATGGTAGCAGCGGTAAGTGAACTTTAAGCCTTACCACCGTTGTCAAAAGCAATTCCTGAACCTTAAAACCGTCCAGAAACAATGTCAAGTCCAACATCGCCATCAGGCGAACCACCGCAAGCCTCAGGCCCGCAGATCATTGCGCCTTCACCGCCTGTTCTACACGGAATACAGCCTCCCACAGGTTTAGTTCTTTCAGCTAAAGAAAAAGCTGTAAACTGGAAAGTTTATAAACAACAGTGGGATAACTACGCCATTGTTGCACAGCTCGACAAGCAGCCTGAAGACTACAGAGTTGCCTTGTTCTTGTACTCGATTGGACCCGACGCGGTCAAAATCTACAACAGTTTTGATCTGAGCGAAGAGAACCGACGCAAGCTATCGGAGATAATGACAGAATTTGATAAGTACGCGATAGGAGAAACTAATGAGACTTGTGAACGTTATATGTTCAACAGCCGCGATCAAAAGGAAGGTGAATCTATTGATGCCTACGTAGGAGAACTGGGAACACTGGCACAAACATGCAATTTCTGCCCATGTTTACACGACTCGCTGATCAGAGATCGAAGTGTTCTTGGTGTACATGAGGGTGACACAGTCACGCAAACGCCTATTGCGTCAGACGAAATTGACTTTGACATAGTAAAGAGCGATGAGGCTTCGAACACCCAGATGAAGAAGATCGTCCAGACATCGAAGACAGAAGATGTTCATAAACTTAAGATGAGAAAGCCCAGAAAAACAGAGCAAGATTCACGAGACAAGAATGCGAAGCAAACAGACAGAAAGTATCCCGACCGGAAACATGATAATGGACGAAAACCTGCAAGTGATAAGCCGTGTGAGTTCTGTGGAAGAAAACATCGCAGAGGAAGAACCAATTGTTCCGCTTGGGGCCGTATTTGTGGATTCTGTTGCAAAAAAAATCATTTTGCAAGCCAATGTAGAGCGAAAGAAAGAGCACACCAAGTCGAAGAGGATGAAACAAGCGAGGACGAATTCCTTTATTGTTTGACCACAAAGCCAGAAATGACAGGAACTGTCAGCAGTGTCACGGAGCGTGAAATCTATGCACAGATGCTTATTAACGAGAAACCCGTAAAGTTTCATCTCGACTGCGGTGCCACTGTGAATGTTTTACCGGTCAAATATGTCAACAAGGAGGATGTTCAACCCACAAAATGAGTGTTACAGATGTGGAACAAAACCGCAGAAAGAACTCCGTCGAGTTCATTGCTGTTAAGGACAATTTAACTCCATTGCTAGGAGCAAAGGTGATACAGTAAATGGGGCTCATAGAAGTGCATGAAGAAAACTTTGAAAGGGTGGCCGCAACAAAAACAGAAAGTGAGAAGACTCTGACAGCCCATGAGATAATAGAAGAGTACAATGATGTATTTGAAGGAGAACTGGGGACACTCGAAGGAAAGCAGCACCTCAATGTTGACCCGGCTGTGCCGCCAAATATTGCCCCGTCACGGTGTGTACCATTTGCCATTAAGCCAAAGGTCAAAGCGCAGCTTGAGAGACTGACAGAGATCGGAGTACTGATGCCTGTTGATGAACCCACTGACTGGGTGAGCAACCTAGTTATCGCAACGAAGGAGTCCGGGGATTGGAGACTTTGTTTGGACCCACAACAACTAAACAAAGCACTCAAGAGAGAGAGATACCCCCTTCCTGTCATTGACGACATACGTGTACTTCCAAACCTCTCACGAGCAAAAGTCTTTACTAAAGTGGATGCAAGAAATGGCTACTGGCACGTAGAGCTTGACGACGAGTCGAGCAAGCTGACAACCTTTGATACACCCTACGGGAGGTACCGATGGAGACGACTTCCATTTGGAGTCAGTGTAGCCAGTGAAATGTTCCAAAAGAGGCTGAACCAGGCACTTGATCGACTTGATGGTTTGTTGACAGTTCATGACGACATGGTTATTTATGGGGTAGGAGATACATGTACCGAGGAGGAGGCAACAGCTGACCACAACAGGAAGTTACAGCAGTTCTTGCAGCAGTGCAGAGAAAGAGGGGTGAAGCTGAATAAAAAGAAGCTAAAGCTGCTATGCAAGGAGATCCCCTACATGGGACATCTGGTCACAGCAGATGGTCTCAAACCTGATCCAGAGAAAATTGAAGCAGTGTGCAACATGCCCAAGCCCAGCAATGTGAAAGCTGTGAGACGATTCTGTGGTTTTGTAAACTACCTTGCCAAGTTCTTGCCTCAGCTAGCAGAAGTGCTGGAGCCCATACAGCAATTAACACACAAAGAGGCATCATGAACTTGACGTAGCCTTTGAGAAGGTGACACAGGCACCCTTGCTGAAATACTACGACCCCAATGAAGAGCTCACTGTTCAGTGTGACGCAAGTGACAAGGGACTTGGGGCTGCCCTAATGCAAAATGGGCAACCTGTGGCATTTGCCAGCCACGCACTTACAGACCTAGAGACCCGATATGCCCAGATCGAGAAGGAGATGCTGGCAGTAGTCTTTGCACTCCAGAAATTTGACCAATATGTGTATGGTCGTCCCGTAACAGTCCAGAGTGACCACAGGCCGTAAGCAGCGATCTCCAAGAAACCACTGCGAACAGCACCCAAGAGACTTCGAGGAATGCCATTGAAAATCCAGAAATATGACGTCACGATCATCTACAAAGTTAACCTGGTCCAGAAATGTACCTTGCCGACACCCTAAGCCGAGCATTTCTACCTACCACCCTGAACACCCAAGGAGAGTTTGAACGTGTGAATGCTGTTAAGCGACTACCGATGACTGAAGAGAGACTCGAGGAGAGCCAGCACCCATGATGATAAAGTCTTGCAACAGCTGAAAGAGGTAATCCATACTGGTTGGCCAGAAGAGATGCAGCAGCTCCCAGCTGTACTGGCCCCTTACCTCAGCTTCAGGGATGAAATGAGTGTCTATGATGGTCTTGTCTTTAAAGGCGAGCAACTCCTCATCCCAAAACTGATGAGACCAAAGATGAAGGAGCACATTCATTACTCTCACATAGGCGTGAATGGTTGTTTAAGAGGAGCCAGAGAGTGCATGTACTGGCCCGGCATGACTGCAGAACTGAAGGAGCACATCGCCCAGTGTGAGACATGTAGCAAATGTGAGGTGAAGCAACAGAGAGAGACCTTGATGAGCCACGAAGTTGCAGAACGCCCATGGGAGAAGATCGGTAAAGACCTGTATACCATAGATGGCAAAGAATATCTAATCGTTGTTGATTATTTCTCAAACTTTTGGGAAATAGACAACTTACCGGACACGAAAGCAAGCACCGTCATAAAGAAGTTGAAGTGCCATTTTGCAAGGCAAGGAATCCCAGACATTGTAATCAGTGACAATGGTCCACAATTTGCCTGCGAGAAATTTGCCAGTTTTGCAAGCGAATGGGGTTTGGAGCACCGCACGGGGAGTCCTGGAAACCAACAGACGAATGGCAAAGCGGAAGCAGCTGAGAAAGTTGCAAAACGACTCCTGCGCAAGACGAAAGAAACCAACGGAGACATTTACCTTGCAGTCCTAGCACTAAGGAACATCCCCACTGAATCAATGGGTACCAGTCCAGCCCAGCGGTTATTAGGTCGACGTTGTAAAACGCAACTCCCTATTACCAAAGCTTCATTAAGACCACAGTCTGTGCGTGCTGAAGCAGTTAAGAAGGAGACTCGGGAAAGACGAGCACAACAAGCCAAATACTACAACAAGGGCACCCGAGACCTTTCCCCCTTGGAAGAAGGGGATGTGGTAAGAATGAGACCATTAAGACTTGGATGGAAAGAGTGGGAAAAAGCGACAGTGACCAAGCGATATGATGAAAGATCTTATGAGGTATGTAATACTTCAGTTGATCTTTTGATTAAAGAACTTAACAGACATTTTTAAATTTTATCTACAAATGCAAAGGTTTTAACCACTAAGAACAGTATCATCGACAGCACACAGGAGAAAGGACAGCTGCATGAGTAGCTTTCATTTTACTGCTAACACTTTTAAATTTGATCAACGTGTACAAATGCAAAGCGTTAACAACTATGAACGGAATCACCAAGAGCACACAGGAGAAAGGACAGCTGAGTAGCATTTATTTCACTCCTGACAATTTAAAATTTCATTGACAAATGTAAAGCTTTTCACAACTGAGAACAGTATCACCAACAGCACACAGGAGAAAGGAAAGCTGAGAAGCATTCATTTCACTCCTGACAATTTAAAATTTCATTGACAAATGCAAAGCTTTTAACAGCTAAGAACAGCACACAGGAGAAAGAACAGCTGAGTAGCATTCATTTCACTGCTGACAATTTGGCATTTCATCCACAAATTAATACAAAGCTTTTAACAACTAAGAACAACATCACCAGCACACAGGAGAAAGGACAGCTGAGTAGCATTCATTGCAGTCCTGTCAATTTAAAATTTCATCCACAAATGCAAAGGATTCAACAACTAATAACAGGAACACCAACAGCACACAGGAGAAAGGAAAGCTGAGTAGCATTCATTCAACTTCTCACACTTTTAGATTTTATCCACAAATGGAAAGGTTTAAACGACTTTTAATACCTTCAGCAACAGCACGCAGGAGAAAGGACAGTTGAGTAGCATTCATTTAATTGCTGACACTTTTAGATTTTATCCACAAATGCAAAGTTTGTAGCAATTAACTAAGAACAGGATCACCAACAGCACGCAAGAGAAAGTACAGCTCAGTAGCATTCATTTCACTGCTGACATTTTTAGATTTTATCAACAAATGCAAAGGTTTTAAGAACTAAGAAAAGCATCACCAACAGCACACAGGAGAAAGGACAGCTGAGTAGCATTCATTTAACTTCTCACACTTTTAGATTTTATCAGCAAATGGAAACATTTAACCCTTTAACACCCAAACCGGCCTAAACAGGCCAGACTTAGTATTTTACTCTGTCAATGGGTTAAACAACTGTTAATAGTGGAACTCAGGCTCACGAAGCGCACCAGTAGAGCACCATGCTTAACAGTTTTTGGGAAATCTATCCATGAAAGAAATTTTGGTTATGATGTCACGTACATGTACGCCATTCGCTCACACAGACTGTCGGGGTGGTGGTGGGAAGGCAGGACAGCCTCTGGGTACTGGAGTGTGAATGGGTAATTTTCCTTGACGGGAGGTAGCGTGGCAGCGTTGCATTTGGCAACCCGCATTTTTCTGGTGGAAAATCGTATTAGTGACAAGCAACGGGATAAAGAGCAGAAAAGAGAATGAGAGGAGAGGTGACAAAATTTCAAGCGAAGAAATCCTTGAGATATGTCAAGGAAGGAGATCAGAAGAAGAGAAAATTTCAAATTTTAAGCTGAGAGAAATAGAACGAGAGACAAAACACTTATTTACATGTACAATGGTTAGCTTTCACATAAGCTTACAGTTTTCCTTCTGTAATAAGGAGCTTATATGCCTGGCATATTGCAAAACTAGCTAAAAAAGGAAGAAGGAACTGTGAGATTCTGGCACATTTCAACAATCACATTTATAGGCTTTTTGTGTGAAATGGGTCTTCAGTTGTGAGCTGCTTTGTTTGACTGTGAAATTGCAGTCAAGTAAGCAAATTTACTACACTTTAGGTTGACTTTAATTAGGAGAGATTTTTGCTGTTGTATTGAACTAAAGAGAGAGAGATTATTAAAAGATTGTCACCCAAATGGAAAATGTTGTGGAAGAGATTACTGTGCATGTAATTTCACATTTTGTTTTTGATTAAAATTGTTAGACAAGTTATTGTTTGCAAGGCTTGTTTGTTTACTGCTGTCACCACAGAGGTGTTTGATCTATTTTATCACAGTCACTGTAAACTGTACACACTAATGACAATTAATTTTGTACTTTATGGAGAAGAATAATTGTAGCGGGTGCGGTTGATTTACGCAGATTTACGAGATCGGGCGGAGAAAGCCATTACTATAAGACCAAACCAATCTCCTCATTCTTTATATTGACTTGTTTATTAGAGGCTTGGAATCACGTAAAAACTGAAAAAGTAATTATCACAAAAATCTATGAAAATGTAATTTGGTACAAACGCTAATCAATACACGATTTAAACTCATACTACACGTGGCATATGCAATGTTATTTTAAATTACTAGTATTACTCGTAGAAGCTAAAAGAAATCACTAATCGAAAAGTACTTAACTAAGGAACATAACACTAAATTATGCAAAACTATCTCATACCTCTTTCATCCTTCAATAGAAATAGGTCTTTCTTTCTCTCTTTGTGTAAGAAAGGCTAGTGCGTATCGCGAACAGAAAACCACTAAAACTTCGAAGAAAACGACCCCCTGTTCCCCATAACACCGGAAATTACGTAAACATAATGACAGATCACTAACAATCATTTACAATAATTATTTCCATAAACACATGTACAATCCATTACCTGCTGATAGTTTTAATACAAATGTAGGTATAGAATAAAGGTGATACCGAGTAATTGCATTGTGTCTATAAGACAGGCAACAAATGCAAGGAATCTATGATGTATACTTGTAATATTTCAATATAATTCTATAATTTATCATCTTCAGACTGAAGTGAAATACAGGTAGCAGAAATTTAAATACTGCGAGATGGTACATCAGAACAAAGAATGAACCTGTCAAGAGAATAGGCATAGCTCTCTACTGGCTTTTAAACCATTGTTTTAAGATGGTGATGAACGCTTGATATGGTAATCTTCTTTATAATTATAATAATAGGTTCCAATTATCATCGCGGTCTATTATGTTTGTGTTACTACGCACGGTTTGGGTGAGAAATTCTTTGTTCATTGCAGTAGAGGGTGGGTAGTTCTCATTGATAAAAATGTCCGGTAAGTTGTACCTTGTACGTGTTGGGTCTGATCACAATAGTGTAGATGTTTACATATAGCGCTTTCTTTGTCCATTAGCGCATGTTTTTGTGTGCGGATAAGCAAAGTTCTGTTTGTTTTGCCGATGTACGAAGAATGGCAACAGAGGCAAGGAAATTCATAGACAACATTTGATTGGCTTAATGGCGGCATTTTGTCTTTAGTGCTTGTGAAGAAACATAATTTTGTGGTGTTCTCTTTTATTCAGATTATTATTATTATTATGATTATTATTATGAGCAGTATGAAAAATATAAATAATAATAATAATATTATTATTATTAGTATTATCATTAAAGTGTGAAGTACTCTGTGTCCCCTGTGCATGCTTTCTACATATTGAATGGTACTCCATTTAAAGAAACTGATCTGGCTAAATATCTTTAGTTAGTAATCAACATTTCGAAAGATCTTCTAAAGTGGAGTTAAAATATTTAATAATGTAACCATGAGGGTGCCCTATACTTTTTACGTGAAGCGTGATGGGGCGATTTATTTTCTCGTGAATCGTGATGGGGCGATTTCTTTTCTCGTGAATCGTGATTTTTTTTTTTTAATTCGTGATTCGTGATTAAAGATGGTAAGATCTTTTCATGTCCACGTGAACGAATTTTTTTAATTAAACGTGACCCGTGAATGAAGATTTGAATTAAACGTGATTCGTGAACCACTGTGTTTTGCGTGATGAATTTCCGGCCATTTTATTGTTTTAAAAATGTACGTATTCTTTTCGAACGACTTTGATTAGGTTTTGATAGGACATGGATTTCATATGGATCGATAAAAGTCATAAAATAGGCCACCAATGGTTTTTGAATAAATAAGATAAACACATGTTCACTATAATTGGCACTTGTTCAATATAATTGGGACTAATTGATGTTAGTGGTTATCCCCTGTTATCAGGTATTATAACCAATCAGAATCTTGCTTGGCTGGGGCGGGCAGAGGCAATAATGTTATTAGCTAACAAGTCAGTTAGGGCCAATGGGAGTGTTGTTATCCTATAACAGGATAACACAAATAACAGCTCAAGTGTTAGCTGATAGTATTAGTCAATTCCACCAATAACATGGGCCCATGACAAGATATCTGTTTTTAGTGTTTATGATAACTCCTGAAAAATGCACGGCTTTGTTGATAGCGTTTGTTGACACACAATGCCGTCTCAGAAACACTTGAACATTTCAATTTTTTTTAGCACAAGACTTAAAAGGGAACATTGCAAAAGGCTTTGTTGAAAATAACATCGACTTTATCATCCGCTTCATTTCACTCTTTTCAGTATTTGATGAAATATTGTTTCGTTAACAAAGAAACATGTTCGTTCTTACGAAAACGTTGCTAGCAAAATGCATTACTGTACGGAGGCAAAAAAATTTTCTCCGACGACACCGGAAAGACGTGATCTTATCAGATAATGCTCGAGACATTCCCGCACGCAACGATCACGCGTAAGCCAAGTAACAAAATTATCAAAGAAACAAGTCCTTGCCGCACTGCGTGGCCATCTACAATAACATGAAGGGTGAAGCGGACAAATTACAACTGCAACGAAAAAACCCAAGCGCTTTCTGTCATCAAATGACATTGAGTCGTATCCCATGTCGTTGTTTCCGACTGTAATCAATGAACAATCATCAACAGATGAACATTTGAAAATGCGAGCCATCATCCACTTATTAGAAGCGTGTTAGTCAATAACAGGATAACCGGAATGATATTAGTGTGTAACATTAGTCATCTCCACCAATAGGGACGCTCACAGAACTTGTTTTTACGTGGTCCATAGTTCAGTTTCAGAGAGTGAGACGCTACTACTAGCTCAGTAAATTCACAGATTCCAGGCCCATAGCAAGCCAACGAGTTGCGCCTTGAAAAACCCACATGCTTTCCATTCGCAACTGATATCGACTCGTATTACATGTTGTTTTCTCCGACTATCAATGAGTGACGAGCCGTCGTCGACCTATTAGAAGCGTGTTAGTCGATAACAAGCTAATCGCAATGATATTAGTGTGTAATGTTAGTCATATCCACCAATAAGGATTCTTCCTAAGCCACAGGACTCGTGAATCCGTCTAAAACAAAACTAAAGCATGCCCTACAATCCCTTATTCAATTTCAGCCGCAAAAGAAATCTGTAGTGAGAAGCCACTACAAAAAAACAAAAACAAACAAACGAAAATGAAAATAGAAAATGACTCGAGTCTGTTGGAAATAAGTGAAAGGCCAAAATACATTTGACTCGATGTTGCAGAAATGAAGTGTAAAGTCATATCAGTGATCATTGTTTAATTAAGTTTTGCGCCAAAATGCAATCGTTTCCCGCAAAATTCGTTCCGAAGTGAAATGTACTTCAATTATGCGTTACAAATACATGTACGCCCAATAGAATAAACGCAACTGCCACAGACCGCTTTTTACTGCCGTAGCGTTGTTAGTCTGTTTTAAAAAACGGAGTAATTTTACGCTTCCATGCATTCCACTGTTTCACTTACCTTTTGTATTTCCGTGCGGCGAACTTGCAACCATAGCAGTCTCTTTCCCAACAACCTCATTCCCAATCCTTTACCATCTGCCCTGAGCTCAAAAAGTCTCTTAACCTCTTACATTGTTCACCTTGCTGAGGTCGCTTTGAAAACTCGACATCGAGAAGCACGACGGAGACACTCTGCCGAGCTCTACTGATTGTAATTGCCCTTTCTGGGGTAGGGTGGTTTGGACCTTTTTGCAATCAATTAACACCGGTGAAAATAGTCAAGTCACGTCTTATTTATGTGTCATTCAGGAACCTCAATTTCCTAATGGTCAATGGTAGGGTTGCTTTAACAACTGAGAATAATTTCATTCAGTATTCCCACTTACTCGTGGTGTTTCCTAAACTAAGTTTACATTAAAAATAATAATGAGAAAGGTTACTAAAGAGAAGTAATTGGATCAGACTGCGGTTTCCTATCTTGTGTCCATGCAGCAGCAGATATGAGAGTCATCGCTATTAAAACGAAACAGTATCTTGGATGCCGGCTTGGATGTCTTGTCCAGTATCGAAGTTCTTGTATTTCTTCCTTGCTTTGTTATAAAAGGTTCTAGTAGCGGTCTGTTGTGCCGGGCGACCTTTTGCGTAAGGCCCAAGGACGGACAGTTGAGAAACGGCCTTATTCCTGAAAGCGTGGTGTGTAATCTGTTAAGAGTCTCAACAATGAAATTTAGATCATTTCAGTCTGTCCAAGCATGGAGATATTTTTTATTTCTTTACATTAAAACATTAGACTCACTCAATTACGGTCTTAATTGACAGGCGCTGCTGCAACCCATATACAATTCTTCATGGCAAGCAATGCACGCTTTCATAGAATTTGACCTGAGGTCAATGAAAATCAATTTTCAGACTTAGGGGCATTCGGGTGTGTGAAAATCGAGGGAAAAGGATTGACGAATACCAGATAATCATCGCTTCCGAAATCGACTGACGAGATCCCTAAACCGCATCCGCAAATATGAAAGTATCATTTAGGTCACAGTTTATTATAATGCAGAAAAATCAGTTATCAGAAGCGGTCGGTTTCTGTACAACAAGA
>OX421453.1:38597184-38654684 GCA_949126865.1 Montipora capitata | reverse complement strand
TGGTTTTCGTAGTTGCTTGTTCAGAGACAACACTGTCATAGCTTTCAACATTTTTATTGTTGTTTAGCAAATGTGTACATGACATCTCTTTTATATCGAAAAGTTGCTTTTCTAGGTTGTTTATCCTCTTTACATTGTTACTGACATTGTTTGCTATGTTCGTCGAGGGCGATTGTGCCTAAGTTCTAGAAGAAATAAACCTCTTGATTCGGTGTTTGGTATATTTCGCCCTTTCTAATTTTTTCGCGTGACTCTCGAGTCTGCGTTGATGGAGGCCCAACAGGGCTTCCACGAATTGTTCTAAATAATTCTTTAATTTGAGGATTGATTCATCAGTTTTTCTTTTCTTGAATTCAAAAGCGCTAGTTATGTCCTCTCCTTTCCTTTTTGAGGTTTGCCGTAAATTGGTAACTTTTGGCGGGCTTTGCCTTAAAGGATTACTCCTTTCGTTTCTTTGTGTTGCTGTTGCAGCAAGTTTATGTCGTGGCTCTAGCTGTGATGCTGGATTGCTTTCCTCGTCTGATTAGAGGTTTGGTTCAGCCATATCCTCGTCCGACAGACGATCATATTCTGGTGTTCTTGGTGGAGCTGGCAGAATTGCTTCTGCCTTGTCGGTATTTTCGTTGTAAGGAAATACCACGAGTAAGTGGGAATACTGAATGAAATTATTGTTGTTAAAGCAACCCTACCATTGACCATTAGGTCATTGAGGTTCCTGAATGACACATAAATGAGACGTGACTTGACTATTTTCACCGGTGTTAATTGATTGCAAAAAGGTCAAAAGGATGTTGTTCATGTTCTCTGATCCACGCCTTGGCCTTACTCCCTCCAAACTACCCTACCCCAGAAAGGGCAATTACAATCAGTAGAGCGCGGCAGAGTGTTTCCGTCGTGCTTCTCGATGTCGAGTTTTCAAAGCGACCTCGGCAAGGTGAACAATGTAAGAGGTTAAGAGACTTTTTGAGCTCAGGGCAGATGGTAAAGGATTGGGAATGAGGTTGTTGGGAAAGAGACTGCTATGGTTGCAAGTTCGCCGCACGGAAATACAAAAGGTAAGTGAAACAGTGGAATGCATGGAAGCGTAAAATTACTCCGTTTTTTAAAACAGACTAACAACGCTACGGCAGTAAAAAGCAGTCTCTGGCAGTTGCGTTTATTCTATTGGGCATACATGTATTTGTAACGCATAATTGAAGTACATTTCACTTCGGAACGAATTTTGCGGGAAACGATTGCATTTTGGCGCAAAACTTAATTAAACAATGATCACTGATATGACTTTACACTTCATTTCTGCAACATCGAGTCAAATGTATTTTGGCCTTTCACTTATTTCCAACAGACTCGAGTCATTTTCTATTTTCATTTTCGTTTGTTTGTTTTTGTTTTTTTGTAGTGGCTTCTCACTACAGATTTCTTTTGCGGCTGAAATTGAATAAGGGATTGTAGGGCATGCTTTAGTTTTGTTTTAGACGGATTCACGAGTCCTGTGGCTTAGGAAGAATCCTTATTGGTGGATATGACTAACATTACACACTAATATCATTGCGATTAGCTTGTTATCGACTAACACGCTTCTAATAGGTCGACGACGGCTCGTCACTCATTGATAGTCGGAGAAAACGACATGTAATACGAGTCGATATCAGTTGCGAATGGAAAGCATGTGGGTTTTTCAAGGCGCAACTCGTTGGCTTGCTATGGGCCTGGAATCTGTGAATTTACTGAGCTAGTAGTAGCGTCTCACTCTCTGAAACTGAACTATGGACCACGTAAAAACAAGTTCTGTGAGCGTCCCTATTGGTGGAGATGACTAATGTTACACACTAATATCATTCCGGTTATCCTGTTATTGACTAACACGCTTCTAATAAGTGGATGATGGCTCGCATTTTCAAATGTTCATCTGTTGATGATTGTTCATTGATTACAGTCGGAAACAACGACATGCGATACGACTCAATGTCATTTGATGACAGAAAGCGCTTGGGTTTTTTCGTTGCAGTTGTAATTTGTCCGCTTCACCCTTCATGTTATTGTAGATGGCCACGCAGTGCGGCAAGGACTTGTTTCTTTGATAATTTTGTTACTTGGCTTACGCGTGATCGTTGCGTGCGGGAATGTCTCGAGCATTATCTGATAAGATCACGTCTTTCCTGTGTCGTCGGAGAAAATTTTTTTGCCTCCGTACAGTAATGCATTTTGCTAGCAACGTTATCGTAAGAACGAACATGTTTCTTTGTTAACAAAACAATATTTCATCAAATACTGAAAAGAGTGAAATGAAGCGGATGATAAAGTCGATGTTATTTTCAACAAAGCCTTTTGCAATGTTCCCTTTTAAGTCTTGTGCTAAAAAAAATTGAAATGTTCAAGTGTTTCTGAGACGGCATTGTGTGTCAACAAACGCTATCAACAAAGCCGTGCATTTTTCAGGAGTTATCATAAACACTAAAAACAGATATCTTGTCATGGGCCCATGTTATTGGTGGAATTGACTAATACTATCAGCTAACACTTGAGCTGTTATTTGTGTTATCCTGTTATAGGATAACAACACTCCCATTGGCCCTAACTGACTTGTTAGCTAATAACATTATTGCCTCTGCCCGCCCCAGCCAAGCAAGATTCTGATTGGTTATAATACCTGATAACAGGGGATAACCACTAACATCAATTAGTCCCAATTATATTGAACAAGTGCCAATTATAGTGAACATGTGTTGATAAGACATTACGTCATCTTTTGTCGCCTATGCCGACAGACAACCTCAGAAAGATTGGAAGCACTTGCTCCTACAGGCTCGTGCCTTCAGCGCTAAAACATACGCCCTAATTTCGTTCAAAACTAAAGAGGAGTTGGAATCTCTGCAGGTCAGACAGACCTGCGATTTCGATGACCACTCGAGCGAAGAGCCAAACTCGGAGGATAAACACCTTTATAGAAAGGTTACAAGAAGTGAAAATATTAATTCGTGAATTTCATTTTTATTTTTACGTGAAACGTGATCGTCTCGAATTTTGCGTGAACGTGAAAGAATTTTGAATATGATTCGTGACGCGTGAAAAGGCGAAATATTTTTGCCTGACTGAGTTTTACAAAGGGGTATAGGGGACCCTCAACCATAGCTAAAGCTAATTGCTCCCTTGGATTGCTGAAAAGAAATCTGTATCTTCAAGTTCCACACATGAGAGGCATATGTGAGATTTGTGTGCCCCCAACTCAAAGAGCAGGTGTTGGAAACAATGAAGCCCACAAATTTTAAATAGTTCAAGGGCATGCTGCAAGGTGGATACTGAAGAGATAGCTCAATACTTTTAGCGTTACTTGCTCAATGACCCGGGCTGGAGAACACTGGAGCAGAGCTAGGAGAGTTTTTGCACTGCTAACACTCCTTTTTGAGATTTACAATGTACATGACTTGTATTATAATGGTTGACGCCAGAAAAGTACTGACTCTTAGATCCCAGCGCTCAGTGTCATGCAAAGCCATATAGGTACAGCTTCGCTCCTCTATCTACCAGTACTTCCTCTCGCTGCGTTTCATTTTACCCTAGAAGAATTATGTAGTGGAACAGTCTACCTCAGTCGTTTTTTTGAGTAGATCGACCTAACTTAATTTAAAAAGTCTGTTTCTTTCACTCACAATCCTGTAAACTAGAAATTTGTACTGTGAATGTTTGTGTTAGCTGGTCAACCCCAAGCCATCATTCTTCAGCTTCAAAGAGTAGTCATTTTTGGTAAATAAATAACTGTAGTTATAGTGAACTGTTGTCTTGGAGGTCTACATTGTAGTTCTTTGGGGCTGCCTTGCCTCCATGCATTAAGACATTCATTTGATGTTTTGAACCACATGACTTAAGGAACAGGAGAGTGATCCTTGAAAAACTTTGAACAAATCTTTCCTGAAAAAGGACTTGAGAATTTATTACATGACTGGTAAATAATTGTTCAAGGAAGCATTGCTTTCAACACACAAACCACCATTAATTTTGTAGTTCTGATAATTCACTTGTACATGTATAATAATTATTCTGTTAATTATGGGTCTTTTCACAGGGATTTCAAATAGAAGGTGGCAATCAGCGGTCTACTCCCATCTACTGTATGTTGTCAGAACTTTACCTCTCACGACTGGCTAATCTGCCTTGAAAAGGCAGAGGAGAACCTTCTAATCTCTGTGATGCTTAACACAGATAGCAGAATGATGTAGTTTGGGATCTGTTTGATTTTGTCGGTGAGCTTCCTCCATTGCTAAGGTACACAAATTAGAGTAATTCCTCACCAAATAATTATTTTGACCAGAAGAGCAGTTTTTATTGGAATTTAATTAATTTTGTAAAACCAAAATCAAGTAATCACTTACATGTAGGCCAATCAGATCTTGAAACAACTATAAAGATATTTAAACAATGTTAAATACAGGGAAAGAGATTATATTTTAAGCAAGTTACGTGATATGTTTTGGTTTACAGCTGTAATGTCTAATTTGTTGGCAAAGTGGCATGAACATTTCTATAACTATCACAGAGAGTTGCACTGTAGTATTAAAACCAATTTGTATCGACACCCAATTGAAAACCCCTCTATCAGAGTACTAAACATTATTAAGACCCTTGGCAATTGTGAGATATTAAATTGACTCTTTACAGAATGCTCAGTCAGCTGGACATATGTTAACCTACATGTACATGTAAACAGAGTTTTTGTAAATGGCGAGTTAAATGTAGCAACAAATCTAACTTGTAAACCCTTGGAACAGTCTTTAATCACTTCAAAGAGGAGGTTAAACAGTGATCAAGAGCTATTATAATACAGTAACTGTTAGACTCGCCATGTCAGAGCATTTCAGAAAGGGAGTCTATTATACAAAATCCACACATGCTGCTGCAAATCTTCAAAACTCTGAAGATGAATATTGCTGACCGTTGTCTGAAATGACAGCATAAGGCTTCCCGTGACAAGCAAAATGCATTCTTTAGTTTGCAAATCACTGTTTGAAATGAGGTATAATCTGCAAGGACAAGGCTACTACTGGGTATGCTCCATGGAAGTTGGAGAGTATTGGTAATATTTGCGAAAGTAAACAATGGTTACCGTAGTAACTCGCTCCCAAGATGAGATTGAAGAGGTGCACTCAGTCTAGCTTGACACTCTGGCACATGGAACACTTATTGATCAGCTCCTTGAGCTGTGTAGACATTCCTGGGAAGAAGGAAGAAAACTTTCCTTGCTCTTTGATGATGTGCTTGGAGTCCATGATGAAACTTAATAAGAGTTGACATCCAACATGGAGCAGGGGAGACTCTGGGACATCAAGACCAGGCCATTGTGGATTGAGTGTCATCTCATCTTCTTTTGGTATTTGATGGCTGTGCTCTAGTGGGTATGCTCCATGGAAGTTGGAGAGTATTGGTTATGGTTTAAGTGACAAACTTGAGAAACTGCAATTTAACAGAGCTGCTTGTAACATAAATGGGACTAGCTGGTAGGTTCAATCTGCTAAGAGACTCGAGGAACTCAACTGGTCTAGCCTCGCAGACAGACGTGATGAGCAACTTAAAGACTAAGTCTTAAATGTTTAAAACTACATGTATCACCAACCAAGAACCTTTGTATTTAGCCAATACTAAGACTATGTCTTTCCATAGCCACAATCTGAGAACTTCTAAACATAATCTATTAATTCCAAGACCAAACACTGAAGCCCTTTAAAACAGCTTCCGATACAGGGGTGTTGTTGCATGGAATTATCTGTTTCACGAGGCTAAGCAGGCCACTACCTATTGTAAAATAATTAATTTTGTATTCATTTTTAGAGACTGATGTAGTTATCTATTACTAGATTGAAATTAATTGTAATGTAGAGATTTTTGTAATTATAGTTTGTTAAATCTTTAAGTCCTTTTTACATTTATCATACACTGTACATGTAATTTTAACATTATTAAAAATAAGTATTTATAGAGCACGGTTCCCTGGCCGGAAAACACTTACTTGAATGTGAATTTGAATTCTGTGGATAAATATAGTTTTGTATTGATTGTTGGCCAACCCGTGTGTGTGACCTTTGACAACACTTGTAGAGATTCATCTTTGCGTCTTTCTGCTTGAAACTTGGCAAGTGTTGAACAGATGCAGATACTGTATTGGCAGATCCTTAACCGACCCTTGTAGAAGGGTGAGGAGTTCGACTTCTGTGGAATTTTACTGTTACAGTAGGGAAGGCATGAGAAAGCATTTACTATGTGGAACTGCATCTCTTTGCCAGGGTTGTAGGTGAATGTCAGATTTGTATTAATATACAGACGGAGCATCAAATGCTGTTAAGCGTCTTTTAGAGGCTGTGTTGATAGGCTTTCTCTGGATTGCAATCAACGGCTTGTGATTTGTTTCCCTTAAATGTACTGTTGAATGTGCTCACAGGAGAACACAATAGCAAGGAGTTCCTTCTCTGGGAGTTAGAGCTCTATTTGCATCTATAGTGTACTGGCTGTCTATCTTGAAGGAACGTTGCAGCGATTTCGTACTTACATTTACATGTAGAGGCATCACAATGTATAGTTACATTTTTATTCACATCAGAGTACTGCAAATTTAAAGTGGAGCTTTTAATTAGTAACGAGCTCTTTAATTGTGTTGAGGTTGTTTTGGCAGCTCCATTTTCTGCAGCTATCTTCGGGGCTGAGAAACTGTAAACAGAATAATGTTGGCTGAATTTCACTAGATTCTGGACAATTTCTGTTTTCAACTTTGCAACATTCATAGGTGCCATAGTCAGCTATTGCTTGTACAGTCATGTACCTTTGATGGGTCGGGCAGTAGACCTAATGCACAGTAAAGGGGGTGTCCTATGAAAGGAATTTTCATAGATAATAAATTATTGAGAATAACAGCTAAATTTTTTTCTTCCTCATTTGTTTAATAAAATCATTAATTATAGTAGTGGCAGAGCGTATTACCGGTACTTCAGTCAGACTGTTCCAAAGTTTTGGTGCCTGGAATGTGAGGGAGTTCAGTCCGTATTTTATAGTGTGAACTCTTGATACGTTCAATTTTGTAGTTCCTTTGACTCATTCAATCAGTAGTTCACTGGTGTATTTAGGAGCTAAGTTCTTTCATTCGATCTTTTTGAGCAAAGATGCAGACATTTTGTTCAAATTCTTCTGTTTGCCAAGCTAGCTTGGCCTATGAATTTTCTTATCAATAACTTGTCATTATGTAGAGTTTTTATTGTCCCATTTGAGTCTGAGGGCTCTTTCGTTTGTAAACCTTTTTCGAGTTTTCATTGATTTCCTTACTTTTGAGAAAGTGCATTAATATGAAATTCCATTACAATAATTTTTTTGTGCTTGCTGGAAGTACATGTATCTGTTGCTTACGTTTTTCCAAATGCTTTGTGTACTTGATCATGAAATCTCAGAGTTGATGATCTACTTTAACTGGATGGGTAGTAAAGTTAAAGTTTCTACCATGGGTATGCTCTTATTACCAATAGCGATTTTAAGTTCAGGGTCATTCCTTGTTCTACAGTGTGTACTTGCTTTTGCCACCGATATGTTTATACACTTCAAGGGGTTTTTATTACTAGAGGATTACTATTTGAGAACCAAGCACTAACCATGTTTTGCACAGAGTTTAATGTCTTGTTTATGTCATCCAAATTTGTACTAGCAAAGTGCAACTGATTGTCGTCAGCATAGTTCGAGATTCTTGCCTTTATATTGAGAAAGGAGAAAAGATCATAAAATGTTATGAAACTGTTGAAGAGTTATTGTAGCGGACCTAAAATGGATCGTTGTGGAACTCTCATCCTGATGTAGTGTCATTTTGTTACTTGTACACAATTGTTTCTCAGTTTTTGATAACTTTGCAGCAAATACAGACAGGTCTGACTTATGCTGTAGGATTTTGACGAAAGTTAATATAATTATTTGCAAGGCACATATTTTTTAACTGGGCAGAGATGAACCAAGTTAAGATGCTGATGATCACAGTTATTAACAAAAGTATAGTACTTGAGCAGTAATGGAACTGGAAAGCCTGAAAATTTCAAACTTGAAATGGATTCGAATCCTGACCTCTGCTATATAGACCACTTTCACCTCAGTCTACATTCTTTTGTCTTTACATGTGTGTTTAATTCGACGTATTGATGATCCTGACCCAATGATCTTAACTTTAAAGTGCTACTATTATCCAATTTTTATCCCGTAACTTTTTATGTTTTTGATACAGAATTCCAGGAAAGATTACAAATGATGTTTACTGTTTGGAAATAATTATCTGCATTGGTTCTGGAAACATTGAAGTTTGAAAAATGTGTAAAATATGCAAATGAGAGGATTTCATGATGATGTCATTCACTCAACCCAGTATAAAATCAAGTATATAAATAATCTAAGAGCTGTCTCGGTCAATTTGTAGCAGAGACCATTGAAATTTGGTAGGCTAATAGTTCTACAGGCAACACACCTACGGCTATAAAGAAATGGGTTCCCATTACAACTCACTCTTTTCCAGTTCCCTCGGACCTTATTTCGGTGATCTTACGCTAGGAAAACATTTAACAAGGCCACAAACTCAACCTAACATATTTACATGCTTGCAGGATCATGCAAACGAGGTAACATTGGCAAATATCAAAATAGATCACTAAAGGTGATCAGGAAAGCCTTTAAAATCAGGGAGGTCTGGAACCCTGTATGTTACCATGGTAACAAAGCTGGTATGCTCATAATGTGGAGCACATCTACTAGAATCTTACTGCAAAGAATCAAGTATTTCTGATACAAATCGGCTGAGATATCTCTTTTCATCATATTTGATGAAAATTCGATTGAGTTTATGACATCATCACTTGGCTAATTTGCAAATTGTAAAAACTTGAATATCTCTGGAACGAAACAAGATATTTGAAAATAGTAAAGAGCATTCTTCTTCTCGTACAGACTAAAAGCTTTTAAGTCTTAAAATGGCTTGGATAGGAACTTCGATGCGAATTTCGTCATAGTAGCATTTTAACAGTTTTGCTAGTGCATTAGTTTGTAACTTGGATCGAAGCGAGTCAAATGGTTTGTCAAGCATCCGTAACGTTTTCTGTAAGCTGACAAGTATCTGCTTAAGATTGTATTGATCAGAAGTAACTAGGGTGATAAGTGATGATGTACATGTAAGCATTTCTCAAAGAAGTTTTCAGTGGCTACATGTAGTAGAACAGATACTCAGGTCTACATGACTGTATGTAGTTTTATCGAAATGTTCGCCCTTCCCTTCTCAAATGCAGGTGTTATTTCTCCTTCCTTCCACGTAGTTGGTAATTAGTACCTTTACTCGGCAATTCATTGAACAAAGAGCAGAGTGAATGGTGCAGAGCCTGTTTCCTGTATTTGAATGCTTTGAGAGGAATGAAATTTGTTGATGTTTAGGTTTTTCGGGATATCAGCAATCTGACTAGTGGCTGGAAATCAAAAGAGTCCTCGTGATTTGAGAAATTTTCCTTGGATGATTGTCCTACTCCTCCATAGGGCCTTACTATCAAGTGACCCATAGTGTATTTTAGCCCAGCCACATACATGTATGCTGTCAGTAATTATTGTCATGAGCATTGTGGCATTTTCAAGATTGGTGCAAAGGCCTCCATATTGACAAAAAGTTTGCATTTTCACCTTTAAATTCATGACTAAGGAAACAAAGTTAAGGGTTTTTTTTTGTTTTGTTTTTTTGTGGTAGACTGAGGTTCAGCAGGCTATTGATTACTGATTCTCTACTAACTGGTTCAATATATATAAGGCTTCACCACAGGTTTCTAAAATGAAAGTTTTTGTTTAGAACTTGTACAGCTGTCACTCTGAGTTATCTCACGATACATGTATAGTAACAATTACATTATTTAAGTCTTGTACAGTTGTAGGAATTTTGGGTTATACATAGTTATAAAGTTTGAGACATGTTATGGAATTTTATTGCATTTTGCCCCTCACTATAGATTTTTCTTAAAGATTATCTTAACCCTGTTTTTCAACTTTGAATTTTGTTTTCCTGTCTGATTTCTTTATAGGTTTGTGACATGAAGGCACCTTGCCCATTATTAATGTTGCTAGGCTTTGATATTGTACAATGCACTGTGTGTATCTTGGAGTTTAGCACCTTGTTGCTCTTTGGTTTGATTCAAAACACGGAGGGCTGAAAGTGGAAAGAGTTGACAAATGCCTGCTGGAGATTCAGACCCCTAGCATGATTACCAGATTCCCATTTGCAAGAAGTTTACAACACCATGTGAATTTTTGGAACTGCAAACTGAAGGTACCCAGATGAATTGTTGACAAAGAATACTGTAAGTGAAGGATCATCCCTGTTATCTCAACTTAAAGAGCCCCTGCGACCAAAAAATATATTTATTCTCATTTTTCTTTGGATTTTAAATCTGTGGTAATTTAACTAAACACTGAGAGACCAAAGTATTGATACTTAAAATAATGATTTAAAAAGACACTTGTTTATTTTAAGTGAAATTTTCCTGTTTAATGGTCTGCCGTTACTAACTTTAAGATCTTGACGTCAAAGGCTCACTAGTTTAAGAATGCAATGTGTGTGTATGCCGCACAGGAGTTTTGGGCTTGCAGACTGTTGACCTTGCATTTTGCATATCCATTGACATGCTGTTATTTTAAGCTAGTGTGCCTTTGACATGACTTTTCCCTAGATCCAACCCTCTGAGGTCCAATCAGTCAGTTTTGAATGTAAGTATGTGTAATGGCAGACTGAAATCCAACACTTACAGTACCGTGCAAATGTAAGTTTACAGTCTCGACTTGAAACTCTATCTGCGATCCTCAATGTTTTTGAGAATCGAGGGACTGTCAACTTACATTTGCACGGTACTGTACACTCAAAGTAAGCTGTCTTTGGATAAAAATCAAAACGCAAAATTTTGCCAGTCAGGCAAATCTAATGGGGGGATCGGCTATTCATCGAGTTACGAGTTGAGTTGAGTTTGAGTTAAGATTGAGTTACAGTTTTTGGCGTTATTCGGAATTAAAAGTAGTAAATATTCAGTACAAGTCACTTCGAAAACTGTTTTCTTCGCGTTGAAAGATATATTTGCATAAAAGTTTGCAAAATGGCATGGCTTTCCAATGATCAAAACAATGTTATAATTATTACACCTTTCACGGCATCATTCTCGTTGCTACTGTTAAGTCTATCGACGTCAAAACGATGCCTTAGAGAGATACATGGGCTGTATTGTTAAGCCAGTTAAAGCCGGCCCGGCGGCTACGATGAACCGTGTTTGTCGTCCGGCATCATGTTCGATCAACACGCCGTAAACGAAAGAGGGAAACATTTGGCGAAGTGAGCCCGCATTACGCTTTTTGCTCATAACCGCTGAAATTCTAAAAATCAATACGTCACCGTCTACGTCACCACAACTGTTACGTTTGCTACTCACCGAAATTTTGTAATGTTGGCAGTTAAACGAGCCGAGCATTTAAATAAATGAAAATGTTTGACCTAGTCACATATGTCGGAAAACCATTTCACTGCAAAGTTGATGTTGAAAGTAATGCTTGATTGTTTCGCCTGGCCTTGATGGTATTACATTTTTCTTTTAAGTGCTATTAAGTGGTAACTTAAACTGTAAGTTATGAAATTAACTGCACGTTAATCCCTACTTCGGTCCGCTATGACGTCTAGTTGCCTATCTACAATCCCAGCCAAAAAGATGGTGACACCAACCAAAAATACAACCCCTTCCCCCCTTTTCAATGTTGATTGCGCTATGACTTTGGGCATTTGTGAGAAAAGTCAATAGTTTTTTTTCCCTACAACTTCGAAAAGGGGGGAAGGGGTGAACTTATGTGTGGCATCAAGTGTCCCAGAAATTTATGACCGAGATTGGGTTGGGTCTAAAACAAAGGTCACTTTCAGTTTGACGGGTCACTCGTACTTGCAGGTCATTGTTTCACCTTTTCGAAAGTAACCCCAAACTCTCAATTTGCCTAACCCTAGGCCTAAAAGCCAAGTTTAGGTCTATGGCTACCCAAATCAATTAGGGTTTTGGGTTGCTTTCGAAAAGGTAAAATAATGACCTGCCACGAGTAACCCGTCAAAAGTGACCCGTGTTTTAGACCTGCAGCCCGGATCGTGTCACGGTGCCCGGTTCGCGAGTTACTTTGTGCCTAGAAAGGTGACGGGTGCGATTCGCATTGTTTTTCGAAATCTATAGTGGCCCCTTTCTAAAATATGACTTGTTACTAAGCAGTGAGAACACTATGAAAAGAAGTTTGTTTCGCTCACCTTCTGTTTCCCATTTCTACATGGTAAGACCTGGGATCTTTGCGCATTCAGTGACGTCAGCGAGACATTTTTGCTGTAGTGTTTCGCAGACTTTTTCGAGAGCATCAACTTATTGACAGTAAGCCTTTTGACCTGTTTCATCGCTATCGATGTTGAGCTTGAGATTATAGATGCCCAAAAAATATGTTAAAAATTGGTGATCCTCAGCCAACACGATCTCTTCCTATCCTACGGATACACGGATGCGAACAATGGCGACGGGTCAAGCGCTGTGGCCCTGCAGAAGGTTTGGTTTTTTATGGCTCTCCTGCGTTCTTACTCTCTTGGAATTTCATTGTCAAGGTGACTTTTGTGAGTTTAGCGATGGGTCAACCTTTCCTGGTCATATTTTGGATTGTTCTTGTCATCAATTCGCACCACGTTGCGAATCATCGCTACGATGCCTTCATCTCACAAAATGGCAAACACGACTACACTCTACCATGAGAGTCAAAAGATCTACCTTTGCTACAACCCTTTATAGCTATTCTACTCTGACTTTTAGACCTGTGATTCAGCTCATTCACGACATAGAGACCAACCCTGGACCTGATGGCTACCGGACCAGTGGTGTAAAGAAGAAGTCAAATAACAGCGATGTTAAGATAGCTCATCTTAATGTGCGCTCTCTCAAAAGCAGACATCACTACGTCCTTGTGAAAGAGACTATACTGACAAATAAGTTCGACATTTTTACCATCTCGGAGTCTTGGCTTGATGATTCTGTCACGGACCGTGAAGTTGAAATACCTGGTTATGACATTTACCGAGTCGATCGCCTAAACAAAAATGGCGGCGGCATTTGTGTTTATGTCCTCCAGTCCTTCAAGACTGAATTTTATAAAGACTTGTCGTATATTTCTGCTTCTGGCTTCCACCAACTTTGGCTAAAAATACAAATTAGGAACCTTAAGTCCATCGTTATTTGCACCACCTATAGACCTCCAAACACTCCGTTATCATGCTTCGACACAGATCTTACTTCAAACTTTATTTCAATGTCATCGCTCAACTTTCCCATTTACATCCTGGGTGACCTCAATTGCAACCTTTTGAACGGCGACAGCCGGGACGCACGAGCACTTGTTGATTTTTACCGCTCTTACAATTTATCTCAGTTGATTGACGCTCCCACGCGTATTACGGAGTCTTCAAAATCATTGCTGGATGTTATCCTTGCCTCACATGCAAATCAAGTTCAAAAGGCCGAAGTCATTCAGAGTTCGATCAGCGATCACGATTTGGTCTACGTTTTGTTATGTTTGAAAAAGCCACGCCCTAAGCCAACGTTTGTAACGACAAGAAGCTATAAACATTATAACGCTGACGCTTTCTTACACGATATTTCGCAAGTTCCTTGGTCTGTAATAGAGGCTTTTAGCGACGTAGATGATAAGCTGAATGCTTTTAACCTGTTGTTTAATGACATTTTTGATCAACATGCTCCTCTTAAGACCTTTAGAGTACGTGGGAAACCTAACCCTTGTGTAACTGACAATATCCGCGCTCTGATGAGAGAAAGGGATTCCTGGCGCAGACTTGCTAAAAGGACAAATGATCCGATGGCTTGGTCAGCTTATAAAAACTTCAGGCGAGAGGTAAAACGGGAAATTAGATTTGCAGAGCGAGAATTTGTCACCGATCAGATCAAAAGTAATCCTAGAAACTCCAATAACATTTGGAAAGCTATTCGCCATTGCATTCCGAAAAATTCTACTTCTTCGAGAACATTCAGCAGAGACGATAAAATTGTCGCCGATGAGTTTAATAATTTTTTTGTGTCCGTTGGTCAAAACACTGTAAACAAGATTAAATCCTTGGCTAACGAGCATTGTTTCACACCTAGACAACATCCCATATGCGAGCAGTTTTCCTTTAGTTGTACCGACAGCAAGGAAATAAAAGGCATAATAGCGTCAATGCCATCAAACAAAGCCTCGGGAATTGATAACATTCCGATCCGTGTTATTAAAGACTGTATTGCACCTATTCTTCCTGCAATTACATCTATAGTTAATTCCTCTCTTGGCTCCTCAACTTTTCCTTCTTCTTGGAAATTAGCGGAAGTTGTGCCTATTCCCAAAGATGGTGATCATGAACAAGCGAACAATAATCGGCCTATTTCCCTTTTACCCGTTCTCTCAAAGATTTGCGAAAGGGTTGCTCATAATCAATTTAATATTTACCTAACCTCCAAGGAACGGCTGTCAAAGAACCAAAGTGGCAACAAGAAATGGCATTCAACCGAAACAACGGTAATTAAATCTACGGATGCAATACTTAGCGGCTTTGATAAAAGTGAACTGACGGCAATGGTGTTATTGGATATGAGCAAGGCATTCGATAGCATCAGTCATGAAATTCTGTTACTTAAGTTGAAGGATGTTGGCGCCTCTAACACCTGTCTCCAGTGGTTTCGCAGTTACCTCAGTGATCGCCAGCAAGTTGTAAGGATAAACTCTACGTTGTCCGAGTCCCTGCCACTAAGTAGTGGTGTCCCACAAGGTAGCATCCTGGGCCCACTCCTTTTTAGCATTTATGTAAACGACCTTCCTGCTGTTCCACAGAAATGCATTTCCCATAGCTACGTAGATGATACAAAGCTTCAAGTCTCCTTCAAGCTTCAGAACAAAGACATTGCCGTGGCAGAAATGAATGAAGATTTATTTAAAGTGTGTAACTGGTGCTTCAGAAACTATTTACTGCTAAATCCTGATAAATCCAAACTTATGGTGTTTGGTACCAGAAAAATGCTACCCAAGCTTCAAGATATCACCCTATCTTTATTAGGGAAGGACTTATCACCTAGTGAAACTGCAAAGGACCTGGGAGTGTTATTGGACCCTCATTTATCGTACAGCAATCACATTATTAAGACCGTTTCGTCATGCATGTCTTCTCTCGGGCAGATTAACCGCGTCAAACATGCATTCGACAGAAAGACCCTTTTGATAGTTATTAATGCCTTAGTTTTTAGCAAATTGTTTTATTGTTCGAACGTGTGGGCCAACTGCTCGAAGTCAAATATCAACAAACTACAATCGGTACAAAACTTTGCGTGTAGAATAGTAAGTGGAATTCGGAAATATGATCATGTTACGCCTGAACTGAAACGCCTTAAGTGGCTTCCAGTATCCAGTCAGCTTTACTATCGAAATACCATTTTGGCTTTTAAATGTATGAATTGTCGTGCCCCTGAATACCTGAGCACTATTTTCTCCAAACGTTCTGATGTAAATAGTTATACAACCAGGAGTTCCCAATTTTTAAATATCCCTCTTTTTAAAACTGCCTCTGGACAGAGAACTTTTTATTACCGAACTGTTAGCATATGGAATTCCTTGGAATCTAATTTGAAACTTTGTAGCAACGAAATAATCTTTAAGAAGCGTTTAAGGAACAAACTGCTAAGGGATTTTTTAGGAAGTGATTGATATCGTGATAAGTAGTTATGTAATTGATAGTGATGATTGGTTATTTTAATCTTGTAAATAATTTAAATAATTATGTAAATTATTATTTTATAATTATTATTGTTCCTGAAAAGCCCCTTTGGGGAGGTTCAATAAAGTATGTATGTATGCATTCCAGGTTCTGCTTCTCACACAATGGAATGTTGATAGTTAACCACAGAGTCGTTGGCAAGCGTTTGAAGTGGTGATCTTTAATTGTTAATTAAAAATTGTCTGTCTGGAACCCTTCGTTACCAGTTAAAAAAAGGTCTACAAACAAGTTTTGAAATCAGAGTATTGAAATTGAAAGTATGTCTATGATCTGACCAAATCACGATAGACATTTCTTTCTGTCTACACTTCTACCGTCCTAAAACTTGCACCGCTTTAGATCATGTTGCATAAAGCAGTTTACAGTTATTTCTCATTGTTTATTTATTTACTTGTTAATTAATTTTGGTTTTTCGTGCACGGTTTCTTTTGTTTTTGCAAGAACATAAATGAGAACTGACAAAGGCACTTCTGTTAAAAGGCTAGGACCAGTAAGGGAAAAAACGCGTTCCAGGTTCCGGATTCCATATTTTACATAAACACTCCTGCAGCTCACTAGTTCCGATAACGTTTAGCCGATCATGAAAACCACGCTGCTGGACGACAAACGGTACGTTTCATCGTTTAGCCGCCAGGGCTATAAGCTGGCTTAACAGTAAATCACATCCTTAGCCTTATAAGAAGACATCTTTTCTGCGTCGATAGACTTGATCGCTAAAAGGAACAACCGCGCGCCGGTGGATGAGTTTGTTATGCAGGAGATCGTGAGTTCGACTCCGGCCGGACCCGCAACACTCAGGGTCTTAAAATAATTGAGGAGAAAGCGCTCCCTTTGTAATAACATCCGCAAATGGTTAGACTTTCAAGTCTTCGCGAATAAGGACTATAAATCGCAGGTCCCTTCTCACAACCTTCAACGTTCATAAACTGTACGTGGGATATTAAAGATCGTTCTCACTAGTCGAAAAGAGTACGGTGTTGTGGTCTGGTCTTTCCATCAGCCGTGTGGTCGACTTGGAATAATCTTCTGAAGGGACTACTGATCGATGAGACCACATAACAGCAAAACAGACAGTAGTCAAATCGAAGGAGTCCAAGTGCTGAAACTGGTAAAGTGTTAAACAAGAATACTGCCGTGCATGAAATTTTAAGATTGTTTTGATCAGTTTAAAACCATTTCGCAATATTACACCTGTGCACTTCACGAAAACGGTGTTTGATGGTCTTCTCAGTGACTTCTACTTAATATTTATTAGATTTAAGTGCCAAAAATGCCAAAAACCGTAACTCGATATTAACTCAATCTTAACTCAACTCGTAACTCGATCAATAGTCTATCTCTCTAATGGGCACTTAAAGCAGTTGCCAAAAATTTCCAGCTTGAACTGGCTTTGAATTCAGGATTATTCACTCCGCTATTTGTATCATTTTCATCTTTTGACCAGCTCAAGTTACTGCAAGCTGGACTGTTCACTTATTCATTCGAACATATAGATTACCAGCAATGTAAGCCATTAATTAAATCTTGAGTCACTGTCGTCAGTGTTTTATCCATCATTTCCCATTTTTTTCTTTACCCTCGGTTTTTAAAGTTGGTCGATGTAGCTACATGATTGTATTATAGTAGTGTCTCTGAGTGTCCATGCCCTATTCTTTGTGAGCAGTGTGTGGGTTCTTTTATGTTGTCCAGGGTTTTGATGCTGGGTCTATGGTTTATCCTTTTTGTCTCAGAAGACTAGAGAGTCCAACCAATTGCAGATGTTCTTAGAAACACATCATTTTCTTCCCAGTTATTTGAAGACTGACACTGACTTTGTACTGCAACTCCATTCTTTGTTTGAAGATATCCTCGATGACAATGTCTTCCTGGTGGGTGGCATCACACTCTATTGTCCAATAATATTACTTTTTTCAAAGTAATATTTTGTACATGTACTGAGGAGGTGTTTTTTAGTTATCTTTGACCAGTTCATAGCTGACTTTCCTGCTTAAATTTCCATAGGTAAGGTTCTTGTAGGCTGGCTGTAGAGTACACCCGAAGGAGTAAATTAGGAGAAAAGTGGCATTGAGGGCATATAAATTATTTGTAGGATGAAATATACATGTATTGTACCTTAATCAAGGTGTGTTTTCGAATTTTCAGTGTGGTAAAAATACTCCCAAAAGCAGTGATTATCCAGGACTGTAACAGGTCATGTCTTTTTTAATCCACAGATGCAATTGATGTTTACCTTTTAGTTGTTACACTCTTAGACCATTGTCCCCATGTGGAGCAGTACTAGTTCCCTATGGTGATTGTGGAAATTATTATTTTTCATGGAATCTTTGGATATTGCAAGCCAGGCAAGTCATCTGTTATGATAAATGTCCTTTGCATTGACAATAGTAATTATACTAATTTTATTGTATTTTTTTGTCTATAAGTTTCATTGTTTTGAGTTTCTAACCTGTGCATTGAACTATACAATTTATGTGTAAGTGGTTTCCCTTGACAAGTACATGTATTTTTTTTTTTTTAATTTATGTTAGTTATAGTCAAAGTAAAATCTTAGTCTCATTGTGAGGATTAGGAATAATGATATTGTACAGAGTATCGTTATCCCACCCTAAATTTTATATATTTGATTGGTTGCTTTAAAATAATTTATTCCAGAGATAAAGACAATCCTTCATTCTGGAGGAGAAACATCGTGCCCTGTGTAATTCTACTGTAGCCACCTGCAAAGGGTCTGCGAAGTCAATCTCAAGGCAGAAGAGGAAGTAGAAACACATGTCATCCCAAAGTGAACGACAATGAATCAAGTTGCGAAGGTAGAGTGTACACTACTGTCTCTTTATGCACAAAAATCTTGAAGAACCAGCTACCTGTAGTCTCTAAGTCCATGATGCACCAGTAGCACCTGATGTTTGTTAATTTTTCATGTTGAAGTGTTGTCGCCTTCACCTTCATTAGTGCCTAGGTTTTTGTGTTCCATCATAGCAGCTAGTTTTCCTAAGTTGTAAGCTTTAATGTCAATCTTTTTTCCACATGCACGCTTTCCAAAACCTCGTTTTGAATGGAATTAGTTTTTTACACCTTTTTGAGTGCAAAGTAGAGTTTTGGTATCCAGTTTTCTGGCGTTCCTTCCGGCCAATATTGGTAGCAGAGCGAGAGAAGCAAGGCTTGTGATGACTTGTTAGAGAAATGAAAAGGTCAAAAATGAGTGTCCGAAATGCAATTAACTAAGCTGTATTCTCGTTTGGTGAGGCTGTAGTCGGGAGATGTTCGAGATATCAAGGGTATTTTAACTGCTGTAGAAGAAACAGAAAAAAAGAGGCTGGAAGTAGTAATCGTTATTTATCAGATAAAGGGAGACAAACACCGTGTTACGCGTGCGGAGGCCGAAACGGTAAAAGTCACTGAGTATACGGACAGACAGATTGTGCTCATTAAAGGATTCCTGTGTTCGGTTACGCCTAAGGCTTTTCCGTTAGCAACTCCTCTGTCTGAAAGTAATTTTGAAGACAACAAAGGAAAAGCAGAGCCGGTGAGTCACAAGCTTCCAAAGTTTAACGGAGACAAAACTAAATTTGAGAATGTTTGGGTGACTTTTGAAAGTATATTGGATCAAAAAGGATGAACCAGCCAAGTACAAGTCCTATATTACGTTTAGTTGTAAATACAGAATGAACAGGATTACGGATTTTTATTCATTATTATTGAGTTCTTAAGTAACATAGAGGTGAGAGTACATGTACAAGTAAGTTCTATTAACAGCTATTTACATTGTATTCCTTCGTGAACTAGCTAGACAGTATGTAGAACGCATACAATATAATTATAAGGGCTGGCCATGTCTGTAGCGGTAGAAACGAGTTGTAACAATCCACAGTGTATGGCTTACATGTATATATGGGCATGATTTCCTGATTTTGTCTGCATATAAAATGTAGATATGTGGCTTGTATTTTGTTTCTTTTTGTGCGAAAAATTATAATATTTTTCACTTGATTAGTACTGTATGGCCGGCAGTGATATTAAATGTTCACCTTGTAAATATTATTAAAAGGACATACTGAGATTCCTTTCTATAGTGGGGGAATATATCTCTTTGTTGCACCCCCTCAATGTAGTTAATAGGAATACAATATTAATGTTTGTTGAATCTCTTTTGATGGTGTGCCATTTATGAGTGTCCTGAAGCTTGGTATTATATGTATATATTATTAAGGGCGTTGCATGTTGAAGTCATGAAACGATTTCTCTTGTGGGTTCTGAGCTGTTGATAAAGGAAGAATGCAATGAAGTTTGTCAATATACATATAACTCTGATCACTTTCATTTGTTATTCTCTTGCAGGACTGTTATAGTGATCACTATTTAATGTTTGAGTTTTGTAATGCACACTGTAAGTTCAGCAGCATCTCTTTGGAGGTGACATTCTTGGTTTTGTGGTTGTTGTTGTTGTTGAGAGGAAATTAGACGGTTTGGCTTTGCCATTAAAAATTCATGAGGTAAGTATGATTGTTAACTGGATATGACTGCAATACTATTTATCCTGGGTGTTGAAGAGTGATGATGTTATTGTAAGTATCATATTGTTGTCCTTTGTAATTCCTGCTTTTTTTGCGTCTGGGATATTATACAGACAGTGTTGCCGATGTTGGTGGTCACTTGAAGTTAAATTGGTGTCGTATCCCTGTCCGATGCTCTGAAAGGTACGTGTAATACTAAGAGCAGTCGTCTAAGTTGGAAGTTAACCTGTTGTGGTAAACATATTTCTTTGCATGGGTGCGAAATGTTTCAAATTACAAATTCTATTGTACTCATTCCATGCTCATGTTTATATTTGATAAGTATTTAAGCCTGCTATTTTAAATGCCGACGAAGCCTATCTTTCCTCAGTGTTCAAAGTGAACTTTGTCGTGATTTGTCTTTTTATAAATCGCGGCTTGTTCAAGCAGGTGATAACCGCTAAGTCGCCTTTACTACCCAGTACAAGATCTGTTTTCAATTACAATTCCTAAAAATTGTGGTGGTTCTTGTTTTGTAATGGAATTTAGCGTTTAAGTTATCTTTTCCCATTTGTCTTTTTTGACAAGATTGTAACTGTGTTGTTTGCGAATATCTTTTGTTTTTTGTTAGGTGAAGGAAAAGAAATTGAAACTTGTCAGTTGAGTTTCTCCCCTCTCCTTAAATTGTTGTTAAGGATTGTCTTGTTCGGCTACCAATGAAAGACGTTCAATTTAATGTAGTAAACTGCATTTGTAACCATTGTATAGGTTTGATAATTAGGTATGTCATTTCCGTTGAGAAAAATTTTTTTGAGGGTAAATATAAGTGTTAACGAGGGTTTCGCACTGTTTGTGTATATATACAGATATACACTATGTGTCAAGTAAGGTTTTGGAGTACATTTTTCGTTTTGGTAACAAGGAATAAAACAATGTATTTCATTTAAGTTTTGTTTTATTTGTATTTTCTTCTGATGTATTTACATTGTAAGTAGTTATTACAAAAATATTTGATATTAAATATTGTTTGTTACATTTCTAAAAGTGGTCTTGACAAGTTAATTTGTTATACTGGAAGAAACATTAACTTACTGATATAAATAAGCGTACATATTAGAAGTGCTGGTTCTAGATGAAAGTTAGAAGTGACCTCGTACTTATTAAGACAAATTAAGCTCTCTTAACTGCTTAAATTGTCCTGATAAGTACGAGAATCACTTCTAGCCATTGCCTATATCCTGCACTTCTAATAAGTACGTTTTATTCATTGCTCCCAACTGTGTTGCTTTGTCTCAGTTTGTTGGGTTTGAATCCCGTTGGAGCATTGCACCGGCAACAAAAGGGTTTGAATCCCTTAAAGCCGCCTTAATTTTTCAGGTGTTTATAAGAGACAATTGCTAAAATTGTCCACATATGTGCATATTGAGTGATTATATCTTAAGGTCATTTTGTAACTGATGTAAATAAGCGTACATATTAGAAGTGCTTGTTACAGACGCAAAGTAAAAGTTATTCTCGCACTTATCATGACAACTTAAGTCTGTTTATTAGAGACAACTGCTTAAATTGCCCTGATATGTGCAAGGAACACTTCCAACTTTCGTCTATATACCGCACTTCTAATACGTACGTTTTATTCATTGCTCCCAACTGTGTTGCTTTCTGTCTCAGTTTGTCGGGGTTTGAATCCCATTGGAGTATTGCACCGGCAACAAATGGGTTTGAATCCCGTTCAGGCGTCCCGAATTTCAGTGTGGTAAGATGAAACTCTGCCAAGTTACAAAAGACTCGCTGGAGCAGATTCGGAGCCACTTTAAATTTTCCATAAATACTTGAGTACAAGCTCCAAATTTACTTCAGAGAAAATTGAACATCTTCGCAGAGATGCATCTTTATCACGATAAGGGGTTACCGAGTTCGTTTAAAGTGCACCTAAAGGCAAAATTGTTTGGTTGCCAAAATCATTCTTTCCACCAAAAGCAAATTTCACCTCTAAATATTGCCTTTCATGTGTCGCACAAGCCATGTAAAGTTGGTAAAACTGGCAGTCATATGAACCCACGACCGTGCTGTGAGAGGCAGGGGCCTATTCTTAATTTTACGTCACAAACTGCTTTGCATTCAAGTTTACAAAGAGTGTTTGCATTCTCTATTTTCGAATTCCCCATAATACACTTTGTTTGCCCCCAAAATTTTGCATGAACCATTGTTTTCAAATGCTCTTGGGGACACTGCATATTCCCAAGAGCATTTGAAAACAATGGTTTATGCAAAATTTGAGGGGCAAACAAAGTGTATTATGGGGAATTCGAAAATAGAGAATTTCAAACCAGTTTGTTACGTGAAATCGAGAACAGACCCATGCTTCTGACAGCTCGGTCGTGGGTCCAAATGATTACCTTTTTTGCTAACTTTTCGTAACTTGCGTCGCACACAAAAAAGCAAAATTTTGAGGTTCAAATGGCAAAATGTGTTTGCTTTTGGTGGAGAGATTGAAATTAGAAACGAAAAATATTTGAGTTTAGGTGCACTTTAAGAGATAAAAGGATTTAAGGTGGCTCAAACCAGTTTCAAGACTTGAAAACAACGTTCTTATTAGAAGGATTGACACTTCAACACTATCACTTAAAAGCAATGTTGTGGTACCATATCAAACACCAATTATTGCTGAAAATGATTCTGTCATTTTTATGACGTAAGAGGTTACCGTGGCAACAGGAAAGCCCTACAAACACACCCCATATTTGGGTTTTAGCAGCTCATATCTAAAAAACGAAGTCGGTGACCCCAATTTGTTTATTTTTGAAATGTAATCAGCATGCCAGAATGAAACTTTCCGCGGAGGAGATTCAGAGCCACCTTAATTGATTGAAAATTAAGGTAGTTCTGAATCCGCTCCACAGAATTTTTTTAGCTTTGCAGAGAGTTTCATCTTGGCCTGCTGATCACTTTTGTGCAATAAAAAATTGGGGTCACCAAGTTCGTTTTTCAGATATGGGCAACTAAAGCCAAAATACAGGGTGTTTTTGCAAGGCTTGCCTGTTGGCATGGTAACTTGTTACGCCACAAAAATGACTGCATCTTGTTCAGCAATAATTGGTGTTTCACACGGTACTATAACATTGCTGTTGTAGTGTCAATCCTGCTAATAACAAGTGTTGAATCTGGTTTGAGCCACCTTAAAGGAAATTTAGGATGATTCCCTTCTTGTTGTGGGAACTTGCGAGGAGTGGCCTTATGTTGAAATCGTACGCGCGGGTAGAAAACGCGAGGATATAAGGGAAATACAAAATATTCGCGCGGGTGCAAATGGAATTGGTAATACCAGGAACTGGGGACGGGTAATTAGGCGTCACGCTTCACGCGTCGAGCACGCGTTGGAAATGGTTGATCGACACGTGTAGCTTTCATGAGATGACAGCGCATCTCGTGAACCTTGAACCTTTGTTCAAGGTGCCGCTCTTGGGTGAAAGTGTTATAGTCTGAAATTGTCTTGTTTGGCTTTGCTTTTCTTTCTTGTGGGAGAGTTAATTTTCCTTCAAAATCTTCTCGGCACCTGAAACGAAAGCAAATGAAAAACAACTGGTAAGGTACTATTAGCAAAACACAAGGAACTCTTGATATTTCTTTTCTTTGTAAGTTGTGTTGGGGGGGGGGGGGGGGAAGAATATTCTCATTTGCATTTGCTTTTTTTCACTAAATGAAAGTGTGGTAACATGATATTCGGCAAAGATCCCCTGAAGCAGATTCGGAGGCACTCAGTTTTTCATATTTGAGTGATAGCTCGAAATGTATTTCAGAGCAACTTTTATATTTTCGCGGAGATATCTCAACCGTTTTATCACTTTTCCAACAAGATGAGGGATTACCGACTTTTCTATGGGAATCTAAGGATTAAAGAAAATAAAAAATGTGCTGGAATGTGGTGGTAAAAAATGCGATGATAAAGACAGCTTTTAAACCGGATCTCTGTCAATCTCGCAAAGACGTAACGTTCTATCATCAACACCCAAATTAAAGACCAAATCTTTGTACTCGATGCCAATTTCCCTTTTAAACGACTACTATAAAATTGCTACGAAGGCCGTAGTTATTCCTCATGACAAGGTTTTGCCTTTTAGTTTAATTATCAGATCTAGTCAAACAGGATAAAAGGAGGAAAATAAAACGGCGAAAGTGTTAGAATAATACTAGCAAAATGTCTTATAGAAAAGAGAGGAAAGGATAAAGAAAAAAGAAAGGGGATCGAAAATTAATAAAACGCACTCATTAAAATTCACCAATAAGCCGATGACACCCGATGACACGACTGTCTTTTAAGAATATTGATTTATCTACTTTCTGAGCTTCTGAAACAAATTGAAAGTTGTGCAGACCTTCGAATAAACAATTCCAGTCTAAAAAAGAACTATTTATGGCTTGGTCCTTTACCTGCATTGGAAAGACTCAGTGCTATTTACTGATAAGTCAACTTTCGTCCATGGTGTCGTCTCGAAGAATGAGAAAGTCACAGGCCTACAAAAAAATTTGAAAAGTTAGACATCAAACTGTTACGATTACAAAATAATTGGTGATGTAGGAATATATCGTTTTAGTATATACTAAAACAATGGAGAGCGTTGAACGCGCGCGTTGATTGGCTACTCAAACTCCGGATCCTTTCGATTCGCACGGAATTTGCGCCCGAAAATGTTGTAATCTTTGCAGGAATAAACGAGTTAAAATCATCCTTTTGTGCTGTATTATCTCACTGTTTATACTAAAGTATTACCCTCAGATGTTCAGACTTGAATAATTATTAACCGCTTTTATAGCAGACGATACTAAAAACTTCACTTATTGTCCGATTTTCCCAAATGGGAAGACGCCATTATTAACGAATAAAGTCAGTCTCCAAATTAATGGTTGATCACATTGTTTCTCGTGAACACTACACACTCCAAAAGAGTTCACATCCGAACAGTATGTACTGTATGGAAAATCAGAAACTGTATAGAAAATCAGAAACCCCAAAATGGAGTAAATCTTTATTCTGAAGAAGAAAAATGAAGGAGGGCTTAACAGGGTGAAACGCTCAGCAGCCCATGGAAGTTTCTTCCGCGGAAACCTTACACATGGGCCGCGGAGCACCTTGGGGGTGGCGGCGAAGAAGTTTTGGAGAAAACAACTTGAAGGAAAATAGTCCCCTAAAACCTCCCTCTCCGAGGCCCCTGTTTAAATGCAGTTATCACCATTTTTTAAAACCTTAAGCCTAACTGATAACGTACCCAAGTTCTACTGCGACATACTAAAACCCCAAAAGAGAGTGTTTCTGATCAAATCAAGTTATTTCAAACATTCAATTTGTGTGGAACGAAATAAACACGGAGTTTAGTGACAAAATGCGAACGATGCACTGATTTGTAAATTAAGGATCGAAACATTTATTTCATTCAAAGAAGTCTCAAATGAATTCAGTATTGAATGTTTTTTTTTTTGCCATACGGCCTGATTTCGGATAGGACAGATCAATGTAATGCCAAAAAAAAAAACACCTATATATGATTTAAAATTTAAAAGCTTACTTGCAAAATCATCTCCAGCTCCTTGATTGAACAACAGTAACAGCATTCTTCAACTGCAGGTAAAAGATAAACAAAACTAAATTTCAACACACCAGAACAACAACTTCCTTTCTTTTTAAAGGGGCTAGGTCACGCTATTTTAGGTAATTTTGTTTAATTTTGTTAATTATGAGCTCTAAACGTCAAATTGGCAGAGCAAGAGTCTTTCATTTGCAAAATCACGGCCACATAACAACTGAGAATGATTTTCCAGCTTTGTAAATGACATTTTAATATAGACTGATATAAATTTGAAAAAAAGGTGGGCCGACGTTTTTCAAATTTACCCAAATTCAATCCATTTCAATCCTCTCCAGTTTTGTCCATCCATGGCCCTTCTTGGCTTCCCTGTGTTTTGTTAGAGTTCTTCTATAGTTTTGAACAGTTATTTTGATATTTTAGGTAATTCTATGACCATTCGATCAGTGCTGAAATTGCCTAAAATTGCGTGACCTAGCCCCTTTAAGTAACAAAGGAAGTATAAAGTTATCCGTCTTTCACGTTACAAGAGAATTCAAAACGTTCTTTATACAAACAACACTATCTAGATAAAATGAAGAAAAAAAACAAACCCTTACCATCATTACCATTGTGCATTTATTCTATACTCATTTGCGATAGCGGAATCGTTTCAGTATCAGTATAATATTAAATGGCATCTTGAAGTCTCTCTTTACGGTCCCGAAAATACCATCACCGGATAGGGAAAATCACTCCTTGTAGTTGTCCTTAAATTGATCACAGGGGTGACGTAAAAATCCCAATGTTCCTCCCAATTGTTCCTCTTCCAAGACAAACACGTAAGTTAACTTCTAGAGGTCAAAACCGAAGCGAACCGAACCGAAGTGTTTACCGCTACAAGTTAAAAAGCTGGCAAAGAGTGATGTAGATTCACTGGTTTAGCGGGCTTCAAAGAGCAGCAAATTATCCGTCCTACAGCACTTCAACTCGTCTCTGCACTGTATGCTCATAAGAACGCCTTGTTACTGCAATAGGAGACGAGAGTAGATGTGGATTAAAATATTATCATACGCTGCTCCGGATCAAAAGTATCATTTCAGCACAAACGTGTTAAAAAAGCAAGACACTCTTTTTTATCGGTGCAACCTGTCCCAGAGGTACAAAGGAATTCTTAATTATGCACAAAGGACAAACTCAGGTGCCAAAAAAACAAGATGACTCTTTGGGGAACCAAATGAATGAATTGTACAACAATCGAAATAAAAAATATTATTTTGCGTACGGTAAGCACTAACCAGAAGAAATACTTCAAGAAATAAACGTTTTCTCCCAAAAGGACCCTTTTTTTGCAATTTGTGATAAAAAAAAAAGGGATACGTAAAAATGGAAAAGAAAAAAATTTCAAGTGTTTCAAAGTCAGCGCAACGTACGACTATCACACCATGAAAACTAGCAAACGTCCACAATTTTAAAACAATTTAGCCCTGCTCTTATCACAAAAACTATATCCGATTATTTGAACCTATTCAAAAGCACTCATTTCTCGATTCAGTATGAGGGACTTCGGTTGTTTATAAGGGAACAAAATTGGAAGCGTTCTAGCGAACTTCAAGATAGGAAACACTAATGTACAAAGGAAGGATAAAAAATAAAAAATAAAAATAAAACAGTGTCGTGAACGAAACGTTTCTTATTTTAAGTCTTATTTGTCTTCTTAACTTTGAAGGAAATTCCTGAATTCGATAAATTGTTCAACGCAAGGTTAACTCGACTTTACTTACGCAAATTTGCTTGCATCAAAGGTGAATTGGTGTAGGATAATTTAAAACGGAAGGAAGATTTGCTCTCACGAAGGACCAACACTCAACATGGATTACTACTTTTACTCACCCACTACCGGACTCCGAAGTCAGACGTAGAGAATGCCAACTGCCTGCTGGCAATCTCGTACCCAGAGTCCTCAGGCTTTTTGGTCAGCGGGTGATTAAACTACTTTTTTGATTGGTCGCTTGCATCCGCTTGCATAACAATGGCAGTCCGACAAACCTCTCTCTTTGTTTTTCTACCTTAGAAATATATAATATATAAATCACAAAAATAATAAAACGACGGGGTTTCCAGTATGTCTTATACCGCACGGCAATTTACCCACGCTGCCAAAAACTGATTACTGTTGTTGTTGGAAAAGTACCGCGGGAAAACATTACATCAGTCTCTTTGGGCGCACAACCGCTGACCAAAAATGCCGAGGACTCTGGGTACGAGATTAACCTGCTGGTTTTTTGTAATTTCGGGTCCAGATTACTCGCGGTCCTGCATCCCAAAGTGATATTTTGGCTGCGTGAAGGACTAGGCTAAGAGAGGCAAAACCCCTTGGGGGGGGGGGGGGGGGGGGACTCATCCCCAAGGCCGAGAGGCACAAATCAAATACGAACGAGGGAACAAGAGAACCCTCGTTTATATTTGAATACCGAATCTATCCATGTGGCCATGGGCTAGTGGGCACCAACACAAAAGAGGGCTGACTTACTTCCGGTTAACAAAGGAAGTAAGAAGAAAAACGATCACGAAACGAGCGATAGGGGTTGGATATGAGATACTTATTTCCGGTTAACAATGCAAAATGAGCAAGACTTATTCCGGTTTACAACCGCCAGAAAGAAAATCAGGTGATAAATTGAATGTTGACCTAAACTAGAATTGCTATGTTTGGCTACCTGAATTAAATGTCCACCAAAACTATGTAACGTAGAGGTCACAGAGTCCTTCCTCTGCGCTTCTTTCCTTGTTTGAATGTTTGCTGTTCCATCCTTCTTATGCTCGCTAACTAGTTGAAGACAAATCTGCAGTGAAAACAAAAATATTGGTGCCACATTACGAAATAAAACAGTTAAAAGAAACAAATACGTCCCAAATACTGGTTTCAATGTAGGCGATCTGTGTAAGAGAATACTTCACAAAGTGTCACAGGCTTGCTCTTCTCCCCAACTTCACCATCTCTCGTTTTTTCGTGTTCTCGCGGACAATAGACCAATTTCGATATATTAAAATTCAGTCCTAAAGAAAAGACATCATCGCGAGGCTCTGGGGAATAAATAAAAGGTTTTCTATGAGTTTATTCTCCACAGCCTCGAGATGATGCCTTTTGTTTTGGACTGAATTTTAATATATCGAAATTGGTCTATTGACATCACAAAATGTCCACTATAAGCTCCAGTACCAAAGTAACGATAAACAGCTGAACTGGTCTTTGTAGACAAAACAAAACTTAATGTCATTTGATTCCTTGGCTAACATATTTACAATTGTATAAACTGAGCGAATACCAGTAGGTACCCTGAGTTAAAACCCTCATGGGTGGGGTTTAATTAATGGGGACTATTGCTTACACCTGAAGATTTTGATTAAAATGTTTTGCTAGTCGAGGCACCTGAGTGAAACTGTTTTCGAACGGGAAGCATTAATTTTATAAAATGATCATTAAAAAAAACTGTAAATTAATTCAAAATGAAAGGAAACTGCTCAATTCACTTTCGTTACGCTTGCCACTGTGCACCCTTCCTCTCCTTTACTCTATAAAATGTATCTGGGCAAGGCAGTGTTCAGCATCCTACTTCCATTTTTGCTGTGAAATGTGACAAAGACACCCACTAAAGTTTGCAAAACTGACCTTGTTGCTTTCAACACTACTCACGTTATAACTCTTCGTGTATAATGCTACCATTGATTATTTCTTAAGAAATTTCCATGCTTGACAACAATCACAGAAGGAAAAGCACTGGCACAGTTGCCAAATGAAACACTAGCTTACTACACGTCACAACGATATTGCAAAAATATTTGTACTCATGCACAATGTGTACGTTTTGTTTGTCCGATTAGTCATAGTTCTCATTTTTTTCAAGTAAGGTTTCCTTCACTTTGATGCAATAGCGCTATTCAAAGACTAAACATACACAGCAGAGGTCAAGAAAGAATATTGTTTAAGCTAATGACCTTCACCTTTTTTGTAGGTTGTAGGTGTGTTTGGTTGAATAAGATTAAATTCAAACGGATTTGCCTAGCTAGTAAAATCCAAGAGGAACCTACAAAAAAGGGTTGCACATCAAATTTAAAATTCAAGTTCCAGTCTCTGGGAAAACACCATTGCCATGCCTAAGATGTAACAAGTCGTGCAAAAAAGCAAAAAAAAAAAACCTTCAATGAGGGACTTGTCAGAAATTAGCAGGGGGCTGCAGATTTTCAGTAAGGCAGCGTTCAAAAATTTCAATAGCTTACTCTATCTTGCTTAAATGGCAGGAAATATTTTATTTGGTTTGTATTCATGTTATAACATATTTAAAGCATCCCTTTATGATCACAATGGCTTAATTTCTAGTGACCCTCCCTTTTTTCCACTCTCTATTTTTTTCATGGCCCTCCCTTCTAAAGGGCTCAAAAAAACTGTGACCAGCCCCTTCCCCCCCCCCCCCCCCCCCAGTTTTCCACCTCCACTCCTGCTAATTTCTGTCAAGTCATTAAGTGTCCTTGAGAGGCAACTAAAATCCTGTAATTTGAAATTACAACCATTAAAGAACAAGTGTTCTCTTCTTTGCAAAATATAATTCTAGAAAGAGATAGGGTCATCTTGCTTTCTTAAGAGTTTTCCATCCTCCTGATTGTTCACTGAAGGATATATTTTTGTTGAATTATGAACTGTAGAGTCAGCTACGTCTTAAGTGGTTAAATGCTGAGATGCCTCTCACCTTAGCATAAGGCCTGCTTGCCCTTTTAACTACCTGCAACTACAGTTTCCATGCTGCCATATTTCCCTTTAAAAACAATGTAAAATGAATACAATTATAAACCAAAATACAAAAAAATACGGGTTTCGAAATTGAAGTCTGGGATACATTAAATATGGGCTTGGAAAATATATCCAAATAATCATTAGAAACATCAACATCACGGAGTAACAGAGATTAGACATTGATCACAGGGAACTACATTTCTAAGAAAATTGCTTTCCATTTTGTGGATAATCCAACCCCCAAAGCCATTCCCAAGGAAATTAGTGCTCTCCCAGCACTTTAAGTTGGCAGGACTATGCAGAAAATACAATATCTTTAAAATAATAACAACAATTGTCTAATAAATTATAATAACTTTAAAGCTTGACGAGGCATAAGTGGTATACACATACAAGCACTAATAATAATGTTAATGGGAAGACTGAGTCTAATCAAATCAAATTAATGCAGATCAAATTACATATTAATGTTGTTGTTCCTCTGATGCACATAGAGAAAAAATCTCTCTGATCTTAGAGCAGGATAGAGAAGCAACAAACTCAACTGATATACATATACAACATCATCGTTACATGTACATTTGTATGTTTGCAGATTTTATATCGGATTCCGGCACAAGAGAAAGAAATCAAATCTTGCTTGAAAAGAGCACCTAGCTTTGTACAAACCTAAAAGAGAAACCAAGATCTCTGCAGTTTCTCTCCAGTCTACCTTTGGACTGGGTGGTGTCCTTCAAATTTAAGGCAAGATGATCAAAGCTGTCATCCAGTTGCAGATCAATGCAAATTGAAAAAGAGACCCATGTGTTGACTTTACTGAGCTAGAACTATTATCATGGGTAAATTAATCGTTGCAGAAACAGACCACAAGCCACTACTCCCACTTCTAACGAAACGTCCCCTAACTCGAATAAAAATTAATGTTTCAGAATGTGCCACATGCGTTTTCACTTCAAAGAAGTAGTTCATGTGCCTGGAAAAGAAAGAAGTACATGCATGCATGTGGCAGATGCACTCTGCTGGACCCAGTCAACTTCTCATGAAAATAAGAACACAATAGAAGATGAAGACATAACAATCTACATGGCGTTCTAGACGCTTTGCCACTTCTGGGTTTGACGCCTTTTACTCCTGGGGTCTTGGAAACAAGAATAATTATTGTGGTATAAACAAAACCTTTATTTTAGAGTTGAGAAAAAAGTATAAAACTCGATTTTCTGTTGTAAGAATGGCAGGGTTCAAAAAATTTCTTGTTACATCTCATCTTACATTAAAGATGTCAAAGTCACAGCATTTCCATCACACTCCCCCATATGTCTCCCAAGGAAGATATGTCATGAAGGGTTCTCAACATGCATGCAATCGAGTAACCTGAACTAAAATAAATTGACAGTAAATCCTACAGTCTTTAAATCTTCATAAGAGTTCAGTTCAACTAGTCTCATATCAAGCTTAATTCTTCATCATGGCTGATGTCTTGCAATCACAAGCATGCAGCAATGGCTGCATCTCATCTTGGCCTAATTGGTGTGGCCTTGGGGTTTCAAAATAGGCCTGTGCTGGTCTCTGTAAACATGTACATTGGACGAAAACTCCAAAGGATATACTTTCTGCACAGTGCGCTGGATGTGAGACTTTGCAGTGCACAGTTTAGCTCCTCTAACTGGTCGCTCCGTCCCTTCCAACGATCAGGTCTTCAACAATTCCCAGCTGCCATTTTTCTCTGTTCTTTTCATCTCATTGAATGATAACAAAGTCACATCATCAACAGCAGGTGCATTTCCTTGTGTGTTTGATTGAGCGTGGTGTCATGAAGACTACTCAAGTATTTTTCTAACCAGCATCGCCAATTTGTTTCCTTGCACTAGAACAGGTGCTTCACTCGTTTTTGAAAATCTGCTGTCTGGATACGATAAGGTTGTATTTCAGGAACGGGAATACTATTTGCAAACAGCATAGAGTTGGGTGTTAGGACTGGAAATTGTATGTCATCTTCAAGTGGGCGCTTGTTTAGAGTGACCTCCATGTCTAGTAGCACTTCTTGTAATTCGTTCCAGCTGGGGTACCCATTTCTGATTGCTTTTTTCAAGGGTGGCTTCATAGGGCCAGTGATCGTTTCGAATTGTCTATTAATTTAAAAAAAGTAATTATCCATCAATTTCGAATTGATGGATAGGTACGTGTAATTTTGCAGCTTCTTGTCTTTCATAACAGCCTTCATCCACTTGGCAGCGCAGATGAAAGTCCCTCCATTATTGGAGTATAATTATTTGATCTGGGTGTCCATGGCACACAATAAATGTTTCTTGAGGCTTTGCAGGCAATCGTCCGTTTCAAGATTTGGCAGATTGGATCCAAATAGACTCCTCTTGTTAGGCTGCAGGCACATAGCAGAATAAGCTTGCCTTCCTTCTCATGTTCAAGAAATGCGATAACGAAGTGGTCCAGTGTAATCCACCCTAATTACCTGGTATGGGTTTGTGCCTTGAGTACGGGTAGCGGGAAGACTTCCCAGTAGTGGGACTGCATTTTTTATGCCAACCCTTGGAATCTCTTGCACCCAAGTTTATCACACTTACCGGTAGACTTCAACAGCTTCCTCAGCCTGAGAACATAGTACCGACTGTGTGCCCTGGTCACTGTCATCCCACCTCCCTCTTGCAGTGTCTGAAGGTGGGATCTTCTACAATTTGACAAGTGAATAAGCAGTTGTCTGGAAGGCACACTGGATAATCTCCCTGTAATCGACCCCAACACTCTTAGACTAGTAATCCCTCTTGACTAATCTGCAGGTTCAGTGCTACGTGGTCCTTCTCTACATTGTACTTCACTAATCTCTTGAACCTGTTTCTCCCAAAAGACTCTCTGTTGGTTGGTTTCTTCTGTAGTAAGTGGACCCTTGATACAAGGAGCTTGTCAGCTATGGAGAGCATTGTTGAGGAATTCACGTGCAGCCTTTAGTAAAGGAAACTTGTTCAACACATTCTCAACCTTGTCCCCGCTGTCTACTGCCATTGAAGTCAACACTTTTTGCACAAGTGTAGCTTCCTTTTGCCTTCTGTCAGAGGGGTCCCAAGCCACTTTGGACCATATATTCCACCACATATCAGATCTATCCAAGTCACCACCACAACTTCCGATATTGGCAGGATTCTCTGCAGTTGGAATGTAATACCAAATCCCTTCTGGGACACTGTTGATTTTCTGGATGTGGTTTGCCATAAACTGCTTGAACCTCCCCTGTCCTCTTAACCAGTGAGTATAGAGCAACTGAGCTATCTAACCAGCAGTGTGTGCTGCTTATGGGAAGTCCTTCTAGAGCATCTCTGACATTAGCTGCTACATGACATTTTAAGTTTATGGCAATGTGACCAACCACCAGTTCAAGCCTCAGGATGGTCAGTCCTTGCTAGGAAAGTCTTGACCTGGCTGCCACCAATCCTTGGTTGGTCCATGACACTTGTCAAATGATCACATAGACACAGGCTGATACTTCATTCACTCATATCATATCATATCATACATCTTTATTTACCCTCGGATTTTTAGAGTAGCTTGGTGTAGCTAAATATCTCCAAGCTTTTACCCTCCCAACCATGATACACCATAGAAGACAGACCACAACACCGGGAACTACATGCCCTACTCTTTGCGACAAGTGTGCGGGTTCTTTTATGTCCCACAGGATTATGAACATTGAAGGGTTGTGAGACGGGACCTCCGGCTTATCGTCCTTATCCGAGAAGACTAGAGAGTCTAACCATTTGCAGATTTAATTACAAAGGCAGCACTTTCTGCTCAGTTATTTAAAGACCCTGAGTGTTGGTCCGGCTGGAGTTGAACTCACGACCTCCTGCGTGACAGCCCGGTGCTCAACCAACTGAGCCACTGGTGCGCGGTGGACCTGCGCAGGGATGCACAGGATGCACCTGATGCATCTCCAAATAAAAGAAACTATATCTCTTCAATCTCTTCTTGATGATCATGAGCATCTAGGGATCTCTGTGCTTCAATTTTCGGGGCTACATGTAGTTTGCTTTCCCAGACACACCAAGGCTTGAACAGGGTTTGTGGTATCTTTACATCCCATATAATCTTGCTGTCACACACTGCGTGATAAAGTTACAACTTGCCTGCAAGAGTCGTTGGTGAAGGCAGTCCCAGGGGGTCATAGATCTTTGCTAGCTTGGCTAAGATGGCTCTGTGTGTTATCACAGTCTCCTAAGTTGGGAACTTCCCCCTCTCTGTTCCTTATCCCATTGTAGGCTGAGCATGCTAGAAATACCCTCATCCAGAGCACTCAACTGTTGCTTGGTGTAAGTAGCTTCTTCTGTTCTTGAAAATTCCACCAAGGACTCAAGTTTGGGTATATTTCAATGCCATATGTGCAGGGTAAAACCCGAATCCTTGTACATGTAGCTGTCGCTTTGTCTTTCAATTCCTTGGTCGTCATGACTGTAGTTGATCGAGAAATTAAGTCATCCACTAAGTTTTCTTTTCAGATCTTGCCTACCATTATTTTTCTGGCTCCTTCTCTTCCCAACAGCTTAAGTGTGCCTCAATTACTCTTCAAGGCTGTGCTCTAACGGCGCCCGGTCGCCTGAGGCGACTAACATTTGGCTTCGGGCGAGTGAGATAAGTTACCCGGTCGCCCGGCCGGGCGCTCTGGCTTATTGTATTTCTCGCAGATAAGGCGTCTAAAAATTTTAATATGCTGGTGGTCACAGTTTACGAAACCTCTCAGAAAAAAGTTTTTTCTTTGTACGAAACAATCGTTTCAAGGGCCGTTCCACATGATTTCACATGTCAAATAATCCGTAACTTTGCACGTGACGGCCGGCGGCCGCACGAATTTCGATTCTTTCTCAAAAAAATAGCATTAAATTTGAGAGTTTTGAAGCAAGCAACCGTGGATAATCTCTCTGTCGGTGTACGTTGGATCAGTGGCTTGATCTGATTGGCGTAAAAACAAGTTGAGAAACTAAATATCTTGAGCAACAGCCGATACAACGTAGATTTGACTTTAGTGGTGTACAGCACTAAAATCAAATCTACGTTGTATCGGCTCTTCCTCAAAATATTTAGTTTCATTAAATTTGGAGCGTGGAGTTTGGCATTTCTTGGTTATAGTTAAAAAAAAAAGAGTTGTTACTTCTGCTCTGACAGCAGTAAAGCGCAGTCGGCGAAGCAGTGCAATTTACTTTTGTATGAACCTGTAAAACGCAGCTTATGCAAATTTAATATTTTTACGATTTTTCGCGGCTGCGCCTGCTTGGCTAAAATATATTTGGGTTATAGTTGTTTTTCCCTGTTTTTGTTTTAGCAGCAGAGCAATCCCGCGTTGTCTTTGGTGTCGTGACAAATCATTGCGTGCCCTAAACAAATAACGCAGTGATTGGCACTTCGCTTCGCTTAGTGTTGAGATAGAGATGGATGAGGATCTTGCTGCGTTGTTAAATAAAGAATTAAAAGAATTCGGGCGACCAACTTGGAGGGCTGGGCACCCCAGCTGAAATGGTAGGGAGCCCGAAGGGCTCCCCGAAATTTTCCTTAGAGCACAGCCTTGCTCTTCTTAACAGGAAAGGAGATGAAGTTACGTGTAGACCAAAATGAGCTTGTGTGAATCTTAAATTCTCTAAAGGCAAGTGTTCACTTTGACGCCAATGAAAATGCATCGCATCACGATCACTCTCCCTCACTCATACTTGCAGGAAAGCCTTCTGTATTTCATCAGTCATAGCAATGGGGTTGGATCTTCCCCTCACCAGCACACTCCAGAGTTTGTTTTGCAATGGACGGCTTGCATGCAGGCAGTCATTCAGCAATGGCGCATCATCAAAGGCTCTCGAAGAGGCGTCATATACAATTTGTAACTTGGTTGGCTCAGTGGTTGCACATACTACGGGTATGAAGAATTCTCAACCACTGGTGCTCGTGAGGTCAGCGCTCTCTACCACTAAATTATGTTTCCTGATGTTCATCTATTATTTTACAGTATACTCTTTCGTCAGCTTCAATCGTGTTTAGACTCAAAAGCTTGCGCGAAATTAACTCCTTGTTATTTGGCAATGTAGGGTGGCCTCCTCTCCTCTCATACCAGCCCTCTTTGTCCTGCACAAGTAGCTCTTTGAGCTCCCGGTAAACGCTTGATTGGTCATTTGTTGGGGTATCTGACAAGCCCAGCACATCAAGGCAGCACAATTCTTCGTAATCGACACGAGACATTTGAGTGAGCAGCATTTGAGATAGATTGAAAGACTCCTTTCCTGGGGACATGATAACCCAGCCAGCTTTGCTGTGGGTTTACCAGGTTCGCCAATTTTTGGGGTGCTATGTGTCATCAGTTTGGCATATTCATGCGCCCACCCCTAGGATCAAATGTACTGGAAGCCACCTCTTTGTATGGCTGTGATTGATGATAACCATAGATAGCTTACTATAGGATCGCTAGCAATAATCTCATGGTAATTTGGGTCATAAACAAAGAGCAATTATCCTTTATCCACTTTGAATTCGTTCCTTCAATGGACAAAGAAAGTTACCTGCTGTCGACTTCAGCTACATTTTGTACTTCAATAGTTGATAGCTCTTAGACTACTTCTCTCGTCGAAGCACCCAATTGCAATTTGATTTTTCTCACTTCTTCTTTTGTGCTTGATGCTTGGTAAAATTAATGGTCAAGAAGAGCTGCAGATTCAAAGGAACTCCAATTTGTTCCTTTAATGGACAAAGAAAACCTGCTGTCGACTTCAGCTACTTTGATAGTTGATAGCTCTTAGACTACTTCTCTCGTCGAAGCGCCCAATTGCAATTTGATTTTTCTCACTTCTTTTTTCGTGCTTGATGCTTGGTAAAATTAATGGTCAAGAAGAGCTGCAGATGAAAAGGAACTCCCAGCTCTTGTACCCAAGAGAGCAGGACATTTGATTCCTTAAAATTCTGCACCAATCACTGGATAGGTCATGCGAGTCTGCATAGCACTTGAGGCTACAAGAAGTGGGTTTGGTGACTCATCTTGCTTCCAACAAATTGACGCGTGGCGTTTTCTCTTACAAATTTGGCATCTCATCATTTATCCACATGGTGTTTTGTTATCATGGCGCAGTTGAAACACGGCCTCTTTTCTGTTCTCTTTTCTCTTTCCCAGGAAGCGTAGCCACTCCTCTACCTTTCCATTTAACTTTGTGATGGAAGGCTTTGGAAGCTTGGCAGCTGAAGACAATTGAAGTTGTTCCTGTGGAGATACTTTTGCTTGTTTCTCAAATTCCATCTTTTGTTCTAGGATTTCTCCCTCAAATTCCAATCTCCTCTTGCGATTCTCGATGGCTTGTCCTTCCTGCCACTGGACATAATTATATCATGGCTTTAACTCCTCACTCAATCTCTCTCATCACCGCATCTCCCCTCTCCAAATGTTCCTTCTATTCCCTGGCTCCATGATGCTACAGTATATCTTCTTCGCTGACTCATCTTTTGCAAAATAATTTATTTTCCTCTTCGATAACTTTGAGGTTTCAGTTGCCTCCACAAGAAACCTTACAGAGGTAATTTGCCACTCAAGAGCTTGTACATGTAGATCTCACTTAGTGACAATTTCTTGGCTTTTGTTGAGGCGAAGGCCCAGCGTCTTTATCTTACTGTACAGTATTTCCCAGCTCTGTTATCTTTTCTCCAGTTCCACTTTGTGGTTCTTTGCTCTTGCTCGAGCACTTGTCACAATAACTGTCCTGTCAGATGCATCCACATCTCATGTTAACCCTACTGTACAACTTGTATTTAATGATTTGGCAGAATTATCATCTGCAAACTTCAACTTACAGTACCAGTAAGTCTTGCTTAATTTTCAATTAACCACAGTAACTGTAAAAAATCTGCAAGCTGAAGTTTCAAGCTTCAAGTCCTTTGTCCTTTGAGGGATTGTGGACTGTGGTTCTGATCAACTAAACTTTAGACAGGGCTACAAGCTAAATGAATAACATTTAAATTATTCCAAACAGTGAACAAATCCTCCATAGTTTGTATTTGATCTTTTTTCCTCTTGCTTTCCACTTGTTGATTAATTATTATATTTTGTTTTTTTCTATTTATCTTAGGTTACCAACTCTTTATTGCCTACTGTAATCAATTTAATTATTAAATTATGTTACTCAGCTACATGTACATGCAGAGTGGCTTCTTAGTTATTCTGAGTTACTTTTTACCCAATACTGTTCCTGCTATACAGTGTACAGCTGTATATTATTTTGTAAATCTTTTTTTCCACTTAAAAAAGGTAATGAAGTTGTTGAACAATGTTGTTGTTTAAACTGGAGATGGACAAGATTTGCCATTGGTGGAACCATGGTGACATGAATTAAATACATCAGATGAATCAATTGAATGAAAAGTAATTCAGTAACTTAGAGAGCGACTAGTTAAGAAGATTCATTTCATTTTTGTTCCAGATTTTGTGTCTTTCTGCGTTACCTTGGTTTTACAGTGTAAACTAGTGTCGGAGGACACAAATTGTCAATCTATGAGAGGATTTTTTTAGAAAGAACAAAATACAGTAGCAAGCAATAAATTGGTTTCATTTTTCTTGATTTCAATTTTTGCTATTTCCAAAATCCTTTAATTTTAACTGAAATTACAAAATCAGAAATCTTGGTCAAAATTTCAGTAGTTATTTTACATACTTGGTGAAAAATCCTTGTTAAACTTAGTCTAGTTACATGTACTAAATATATATATATTTGTTTTATACATGTATCATGAATTTCAGTATTCATTTTTATGGTTTGACAGGAGAATGTGACCCAGAAAGCCAGTTTACACAATCGCTGCCGTCCGTGATTAATTTCAGAGGTAAATAAACCATGGATGAGCTGAATTTGTAATTACATAGTTTACGTGTATAGAGAGTCTAAACAAAATATTAATTAACTACTTAAAGTTCTCACCTTTGCGTAATAAGGTTCTTTTCCTTTTAAATAAGGGTCTATTATCTTGCTCTGCAATCATATTTCTGTGTTAAACTGGAGCACCTCAATCTGCCGTAAAATAACAGAAAAAATAAAATCATAAATTCATAACTAAAGGACCAGACTAAAGATTAAATTAATTTTTAGTAAGTTAAGCATGTAAAGTGCACACCACAACTGTTACATTGCCTCCCAAACCACCCTCTTTTCTTTAGCATTTCACTTAATGTCCTCAGCCTTATATGAAACAACTACATGAACTTTATTTGCACTCTTTCAAGTTGTACAAATGTATTTTCTAATTCAGCGGCATAATTTTAATAGTACATTACAAAAGGGAGTACTGACTGCATGCAATCCGAATTACCAGACTGAGTAGGGTTGAAGGAACAAGGCATCCAAAGAGTGAAATCAATACTTATTTTGAAAGAAACAAAACCAGTGTTACAAGACAAATTAAAATTACAAAAATCTTTGCTTGTACAGTAGCTGTATACCTTATTATAGGAAATTAACGCCCCACGAAATTAAGGTATTGGAAATTACATGTAATGAGACTTAAATTAATGCAAATTTAATGTAAAACAACTTTTCAATAAAGAAAATTAACGCGAAGGAGTGGGTACAATTTCACAATTTAAAGGAAATTATTATAAGTAAACGAGATTAAGGGAAAGTTGGCGGTGACCACTGGAACAAATTTAATCAGCACTGGAAGCAAAAAGGCCACTGAACAAACTGAGCCCTCTGATCAACAAAACAGTCCTCAAAATTCTCATTAATGTAGGGGTTAACGGGAGGAAAGAAAGCTTGTACCTTATTTTAATTGTTTTTAAGGTGTCATGAATGTCTGGAAAGGTTTCAAAATTAGGGTTAAAATAATGGAAATTAAGTGCAGAAATCAACACCGCACTTTATTAAGGTTGCGGAAAATAACGCTCAACTTAATTAACACAAATTTTAACAATTCATGTTAATTTCATGGAACATTGATTTCCTGTAATACAGTATTAGGTGTTTCTGCTTAACATTGTTACAGTTTAACAATTATTACTAATAGTAGGTTCCAGACCTCTTATTTTGGGGCATGTGCATCGACACCTAGGTTTTTGAAATGGTGGGCTTAATTACATGTACATGTATGTAGTTCTTTACAGTTTTCAGTTCCAAAATACAGTAATACAAACATCTTACACTGTAAGTTGAGGTAAGATGTCTAGCGCAAATCAATTTCATTTGGTGCAGGGGGTTGTCCAGATACCGTTGACACACCAAGCAGTCTCAAAATCCACCTATTTTGCAAAGTGTATACCAGCTACAAGTACATGTACTGTTCCATACCACCTTAATGAATTCTTGGTGAAATCTTGAAGCAAAATTCAGTTCTTAATTTACCAAAAAATAGACTTAAAAAACCATTTTAATTCTGTTTCTTAATGTTGCAATGCAAAAAGCTTGAAGACAAAGGAAAAATGAAAAAACATGATGGTTAAACATATTTTGAATGTGTCTCAATTACATGTGTAAATTGAACGAGCTGTAGGACATGCACCCAAATAATAATAATAATTATAATTATATACAAAATCACTCAGACTCACCTTAAGGTTGAGCAAAGTTTCCCTGACAAATTCAACTTTAAACACTCAGTCTGTCTTCCTTTCCAAAATGTCCATTTAACGTGCCATGATTCCAAAATGGTGTCTTACAACTCAATGAACTTCTCTGCCAGACATGAATACAAATTAGTTGTATGTACATGTATGTTTGGAGTGCCCACTACTGTACATGTAACTCCATGTGCCAACGGATTCCAAAGGCCTTAACCCACTGACCCATGAGAATGACAATTAACAGATTTTACTTTAATTCCAGACGATTTACAATCATTATGATTTTTTTTTGGAAAACTTGCAGTTTATTCAATGAACAAAAAAAATCAACCTTTGAAAAAGAAGTTACACTGTACTTTAATTTAATTAATTTAGTAGCAACATAGCTTCTGGTGCAAAGAAAAAAAGAAAGAAGAAACCTCTTTTCTATTTTGGATTCCAAACAATAATTTTAACCCTTCGACTCCCAACTGAAGCCGGCCTGAACCGGACATACAGTATATGTACATGTTACTTTACTGTAGCATGCCCCCAGACCCCCCTAGAAAAGTTTTTGTTGTCATGGAAACTGGTCATTATTTATCCTACAGCCTCCCCTACGGTAGTTACTCAAGTAGTCTTACATGTATCTATCACTTGTGCCTTTACATGTACATGTATAAGAGGTTTCTTTCTAAGTCAACCACTTATCTGATAATGCTCAATATTATAAGTACCAGTGACTGGTATGTTAACTTTATAGACTTGGTCTACCATCTAAAAGATTACTTGTACAAAGGAACATTTTCTTTTTACTTACTTAAACACCTCCCGCACAGAACACCAGGGTGACCCAAAAGTCTGTAGACCCCCTAAAGACCGGTCCACGCCCTACCCCTACGAACCCAATGGACCCACCCAAAAACAACCTAAAAATAAAAATAAGCTTACATGTAAATAACGGAGATACGTATCATTGTTATGCCAGAGAGAGGGGGGGGGGGGGGGATGGGGTAAATGAGGTGGGCTCGAAAAGCCATTTGTGAACCTGACAACCACTCGTTCAGGAAAGTCGACCTTTAAACATGTTTACAAAGTAACAAAAAGTAAACTGACTGTGAAAATTGACGACTTAAATCCTCTCCGTTCTTGAGATAGAGTGGGAATTGTCACACCCGAAAATGGCCCGTCACGCGCTACACAATTTCTGTCACGAGCGACGCGATTTGCGTGCAATTTGAAACATACAAACTGTACATTCATTAAATATCCGCAAACATTCAAAACGAAACTTCACGCAAAATGTAAGGATGAATTTTTCTCGACGCTCGCTGGCAAACATTTTATAGCAGCAACCAACAAGAATTACACAGTCAGAATAAAACTACAACTACATGTAACTTTATTCCAAAATATCCTTTGCTACATAACAATATGATTATTATTAGCTACAGTCAACAGTGCTGTTATCATCCACAATCTTAAGTTCGCAACTCGATAAGGCATGCTGTAAAAAAAAAAATTATTATAATTATCTGAAACGTTTGATTGTTTGACCATCGGGTTAAAATTTGCGTTTAAAATTTTCAGAGCGAGTTTCCTAAAGGAAACACAAACCAAGGGTTATTATTATCTTGAAAATGTGTAAATAATACGAAAACTTACTTTCCTTTCAAATTAAAGCGCTAAAGGATTCACGGTTTGTCGATCGGCGAACAAATCTTTGTAAACAATGACGTGCTCGGGAATTGCCACATTCAACGATAATTACAATGTTTTTTACATAAGAAGATACTGCAATTTATTGTAGGCACATGTTTTCTTCGAAAATGGGCCTTTTACAAACACCTTCCATGGCTAAAATTTGAAACAAAAGGCCAATTAAAATTGCACGCGAGCGTCAAGCCACTACACTTACGGATTCCTGTAGCGCAGGGCACAAATTGCGTCACACGTGAGGGTGGTAACTTACTTTTGAGCAGTACTGTACTTTGTTTCATTTGGTTTCACCCAATTTTTTTTGCATCGGGTCTAAAATACAGGTCAGGGTACATGTCACTGTGCTACAGACAAATAAACAACACCAAAAGTATCTCCTAGCCCTAATAACTCTCCAAAAATGTTGTTTGAGGTCTAAGGGAAACGTTTGGTTGGTTGTTCATCACTGGAGCAGATAACCCTGCAAGCAGAGTCTCTTTCGATCTTCCTAGATAAGTCAGGAAGAGGAAAGAAGACTCTGCTCGTAGGCTGCACATTTCATATCGAGCATGTATTAAAAATTCAAATGTTCGGAGTCTGTCACGCTTGACCACTAACCACAAAACAAAAACAAACAGTTGGGATATTATCAAACAACTCAGGCAAACACACAACAACCAAGGAATCATTAATTTTCAGTAGAAACTCGAGATAGTTTATACAGTACTTCATACTTTTAAATTGACATTTCATTTTTTACTGAAAATTTTATGGGTTTCTGGCAGACTAGTTTCTGTAACCGACATACTTAGGAAATACTCGTGGAAATTTAGACAGTCAGTTAAAAATTGCCACGCGGTTGTAACTTGCAAAAAATATTGATGACGTGTGGGTATTGATCATGCGCCAAAATCGGAAAAAACAGGTTTGACAAATCAAAGAATGTGCAGGCTGCGAGCAGAGTCTTCTTTCCTCTTCCCAACTTAGGTATCTAGGAAGATGGAAAAAGACTCTACTTGCAGGGTATGAAGCAGAGACTCGTAGTCTTGACCTGTGGAATGTGTGTGTACTTGTATATTCATGCTCTTCTTTTGTCTTTTTGTGATGCTTAGACAACAGGTCCTTGTGGAGTTTGAACAGAACAAAAAGCGGCTGGTATTTTTTTTACAGGTCACACATTGTAGGTTATTGTTTTACCAATACAGAAAGTATCCTAAACATTCTTAAGAGCTACATGTAACCTTAGGCCTAAAAACTTTTGTTTAGGCCTAATTACAATGTAGGCCTAAGGTTAGCCTTTATGCTAGCTTGCTGAGCCTGCTCGCAGGCTACCTTTATGCATGTTAAGGGTACTTTCTGTATTGATTATTACAGTGACCTGTAAAAAATACATGTACCAGCTCTGAAAAAAAAGACCTGTGGTGTTGACTCATGAATTCAAAAGGTGGTCCCAAGCTGGTGAACTTTGAATTGAATTCTTATCTGAAGGACTGGGAAGTTTGACTCCAAATTGTTGTTTCTGATCAAATTACCCATCTCATCTCGTCGATAGCTGCCGTAGTTACTAAAACAAGGAATGACCTACAACGACCTACAGTGATCTACAATTTGAGCTAAAATAAGCTAATGACCTGTAATGAGCTAAAATAAAAGACAATTTACAGCTCCAAGGGCATCGCAGCATGTTTGCAGTACAAAGGTTAAAAACATTACTCTCTGCGCTTTGAACTAATCAAAACCTCGTTGCTGAACGAGTTGAAATTTTTCATTGTGCACTCTGAACCAAAGAAAACATTGTGGGAAAACTAACTTATTTATAATCTTCTCTTCATTTTTTCCTGCTCTAATTAAGATTTTATCGTTGCCAAGCAAAGCCTTGATATTTGCACACTTTCATTTTAGCTTTACATGTAAAACAAAGGAAAACCATGCAAGGATCTTTTTGCAGTTTGTTTCTGTCTTCAAGGCCATGTGCGTACATGTAATTGCTGCTGTCATTTGGGCTGTCATGCAATGGACTAAACGCATACCGTGACAATGCACAAGGGATGTTTTCTGCTCACCAAACTCTTCACCCTGATCCTCTTGTCTTTCTCTTTGATTTTAAGCCATTTAAGTAAGCCATGATAGCTCATTGTAGCTCACTGTGGGTCATTGTAGATCACTGTAGGTCATTGTACAGTGTAGCTCATTGTATGCCATTGTAGGACTCTCATTGTAGCTCATTGTAGGTCATTAGCTAATTTTAGCTTGTAATGTACCTCATTGTAGGTCAATGTAGCCCATTGTGGGTCATTTGTGGATCACTGTAGGTTCTTGTAGATCACTGTAGGTCATTGTAGCTCATTGTAAGCCATTGTAGGACTCTCATTGTAGCTCGTTGTAGGTCATTAGCTAATTTTAGCTTGTAATGTACCTCATTGTAGCTCATTGTGGATCACTGTAGGTTATTGTAGATCACTGTAGGTCATTGTAGCTCATTGTATGCCATTGTAGGACTCTCATTGTAGCTCGTTGTAGGTCATTAGCTAATTTTAGTTTGCAATGTACCTCATTGTAGGTCATTGTAGATCACTGTAGGTCGTTGTAATTATAGGTCATTCCTTGTTTTCGTAAGTACAACGAGATACATGTAGCTGCATAACAACTGAATATTTGACTTACCGGTTGTCTCGATAGAACTCGTGTCGGCGGCGAAATCTCAACCGTTACGTTCAGAAAACTTAACAGACTAAGCCTTAGGATCGGGAGCAAGGTATATTAATCACATATTGCCACTTCCTTCGCTGTGGGCGGGAGTGCTTCGAAAAAAGACCTCCTTCCGCCATTTTGTTCGGTTCATGAAGCCTGGGGCGAGTTTATAAACGCGCGGGAGAATGATACGAACAAATAAAAATGGCGGCGGGGAATTCTGTCTTTTTCGAAGCAGCGTGGTCCACAACGAAGGAAGAAGCAGTATGTGATTATTATTATTATTATCATTATTATTATCATTATTATTATCATCATCATCATCATCATCATCATCATAGGACTACGTAGCTCCGTGAGCAGGCAGAATCCCGCGCGGTGACCGGCTACCCGAGCGGGAAAGATGGAGCTCCGCTCGTGATTTCTCCCTTAGTCCCGCAAGATCAAAGATCATTTTTTGGGTTTCATCCCATGAAATAAATCATTTATTGACCAGCTTATTCGGTCAAGATGGCTGGATATTGGCCTCGTTCTTTTTTCGTGTGTTTATGGATCTCGACACGCATAAACACGCAAAGAAAGAACTTGGCCAATATCCCGGGGAGGGGGGGGGGGGGGGTACTCCCTTATATGGGCTAAATAGGTATGTGCGGCCCCAAAGGGTATGGTTTTTCAGCCGTTTTGGTCATAGAGAGGGTATCGATTTTAGCCATTTTGGTAATAAATAGGGTATCAATTTTTGCACTCTAATCTTGATTTCGTTTCTTTAGAAGACGCTACTTCTTCATCATGCTCCCCTCCTTCCATCCGCGCTTTGCCTTCCTTTCCCCCCTTTTCAAGGCTAGATAAGACAGCAACAAAAGCCCTTCATACGGCAACTGTGTAAGTACCTCATCGGCTTGTCACGCGCTCCGGTCACGCCCCGGGCTCCAGGGGCTTTTAAATTGAATTTGACCAGACACTATAAACTGAAGCAGCCAGTATACAATAATCTGAGGAAATGCAGTGAAATATTTTATTAACCGAATATTGCATTACAGTCAAATCGAGAATAAAATAGTTTTTTTTTAAGTATAACGCTTTAACGTACATGTCAACCCGGGCATCTTAACAATCGAATCACCGGAAAGCCGCTGCAAGCAGGTTTATTGTGACAACTTGGGCAGATCGTGGGATCCTATTACATGCCCGGGATTACTTGACACCAGACACCAAGAGCTTTAAATTTCTGTGGTACGTTTCTTCGCTTCGTCTGGAGCAAGCAGCAATTCCAGAGATACTGGCACGTTAATCCCTCCACCTTTTTGATCATCGAACTGTTTTCCTGTAACAATGCATTGAGGTAGGAAACAATTAAATGTACTTGTAAGATCTGAGATTTTACAAAAATATTCAGCAAGATGACACCCTGCGGAAAACATGTGTGATAAAAGAAGCGTATGGGAAGGAAGGTTTACAAACCATTTTGAGTTGTTACTCAAGTTGTCTCGCTAGAAGCCAAAGAGGGGCCACAAGTTCTCGTTGCAGGTCTGAAACAGGGTATTCATAAATAGTAAACAAATTCCTAGTTTCTAAAGAAACTGTGGTGCTGCGTCAGTGGGAGAGTGAAACAGGAAAATTTGGTTTTATCAAACGTGTTGATAAAGGTCGAATTACCACCGTGAACTATTTGGTAAGCTGACGTTTCGAGCGTTAGCCTTTCGTCAGAGGGAATAGGGGAATTGTGGGTGTTGATGGTTTTTGTGCGGGGGTGGAAGAGCTTTGCCATTGGTGGAAATATGGTAACATGAATTTGTGAATAAATTAATGGAATGAGAGGCGTTCATTGATTCGGTGAGAATAGAGTGTATCTGAACGAACTGAACAACAAATCATCGAATGTCGCTCCCAGCTTTCCATTGCATGTCCTTCAGTCTTACTACGATCTATTTGCACCAAAATCCAGGCTCTCAACTCCAAACTCTTCAACCCCTTAGAAAAGACTAAGAACAACAAGCTAGAAAAACTCACGAATCCTCAAGAAAACAGAGCAACACCTCTCTAAAACCAAAACCAAACACCGTAGTCACAATTTCAGAAAATCTGCCACTCTCGGACGCTGAAAATTGTATTCTTAGCAAGGGCCTTAACTTCGTTCCTATAACCGAAAAACCGACGAATTCACAACCAAACAAGATGTCGAAAACTTTCTTCGCCACGTCAACTAAAAGCATTTTTCCATGAAAAAGAAGACCAATCCGACACCGCAGAAAAAGACGTTTTTGAAACACTAGTGCTTAACTTCAAGAGGCAAAAGCCGAAACTCAACGTTGAAACCATTTGAAAATTCTTACCTTCGCGTCAATCCTGCCGTGACCTTCTTGACAGCAAGAAGAGAAAAACCAAGTACTTCACTTCTGCCAGTTCTGCTTGTAGCATGTTAAAAAGCTGTTGATATTAAATGAGAGTTCCCATGATGTATTTTCACAGGTTTAGCAGGCTTAAAACAGCAAATGCTCCCTCCCGTAACACTTCAAGCATTGTCAACTCGTCCCCACACTGTATGCACATCATAACGACTTGCAACGCTAGACAATGGGTGTGAATTAAAATATCATCATACGCGACTCCTCGTTGGACGTATCCAATTAAATTTCTTTTTGTGTTTACACAGTAAGAAGCCAAAGGAGTTTACACAAAGATCATCAGAAACTCCATCATAGAAATAAAATTCACTCCTTAACAGTATACCCTTGCCTAAGCTATGTTAAATACATGATCCCCACACTTTTGCACGAATTTCAAAGCCTTTAACACACTTTCGCAATTGCCGATATATGACGGTCATATAACGATAGATGTAACGATCATATAACAGTCAAATAACGACATAGTCACTCCTGTCTCTCCTCTAAATGTTTGGTTCCATAGCTACAGAAAGCTTACATAGTTATAATGTGCGCGTTTTATTTACCCATAGGTAAAACACAAAGTTCTGTTTGGCAGTAATCTATCACAAATAACTAAAGTCGCGCAACTTGGAGTAAAGTTTGCAAGAAAGGGTACAAATCTAAATTTAAAAAAAAAACGTACAATTGTTTATAGACATTGAAGTCTTAATTCAGGTTCAAGTCATTTGTGTTTGTATTAACTCAAGTCCGGTAAAAAAGGCATCGTTATAAATTAGACAGTCTCAAAGCAGGTGTTGATAACAGAAGCTTACGACGATTTGCGTTTTGAGAAAAGCATTTAACAGACAAGTCCGCCACAAGGGTAAGGCCTGGGTAAGGCGTTTAAACTCTGCAGTCGTTTGAAACGCCCGGAGGTGATGTCGAAGTTCATTGGCGCATTACTTCAATGGTTTTCAGAATACTTTAAAAAAGGCTTAGTTAGATCTTTGATTCTTGCATAGGCAAAGTTCTTGCATAGGCAAACCTGTATACACTCTGTAATACAAATAAATTGTTTCACTGTACATACTGAGGTGATATGGAAGCGCAAATGGATAACTTTTGGTTGTGCGCTGAGGCTTTTGTGCTATGGTTTTTACTTCTTAAATAGCTTTTACTTCTGACGTAAACTTGATCCGTTTGTTATAATTTATCGTAACGGTTGCGCCTCGACGTTTTCAGGTTAATCGGGAAACTGAAGTTCTCAGAAAGGGAGAACCATTCCTTTACGCCTATATAACCGTTTTTCGTATGTTGATTTATTTACATGTGTACATACTTTTTGTTTAGGGTGGGAAGAGACAGGGGCGACGTCAAAATCCCAATAATAAGGTTATCTTAACCTTATTTAAAGTTTCCAGAAAGCGGTCTCCAAAACTGCGAAACGTGGTCAGCCCCAAACAACAAAAGACATAAATTCAGCGGACGTTTAAACACGTTCTTTTTAGAGGCCAAATAGGTAACTTATCTTCTAGGGGTCCAAATCAAAACTCGACTGATAAACCATTTGAAAATTCGTACCGTTAAGTCAGTCCAGCCATGAACTTCAAAGTAACGAGTTAAGTACTTCGCCAATTGTCTTCTGCCAGTTTTGCTTTTCCTCACAAGTTAAAAAGCTCGCAAAGAGTTCATAATGAATTCTCCCTCCGACAGCACTTCCCCCAACCACAGTCAACTCCTCCCTACACTGTACGCGCATCCGAACGCCTTGTAACTGCAACAGAAAATAAAAATATCATCAGACGAGTCATTTTTGCAACCCAAAATAACCCAATACTTCCTTTATCTGTTTATAACAATAATAATTATCATAATTATCATAATTATAGTAACTAATTTTAGTTATAATAATTTTAATAATTATAAATATAATTATAATTATAATAAATTTAATAATAATAATATTTTTTTTAGGGGGGCAACTTCGTTCCCAGGGCTTCTCCCTCAGGTGGGGGCGACATAATCCCACAGTTTGAAATAACTTACTTGAAGTTTCGTATACTTTGACATACTCTTAGTGTTCTCCTCAGATTCTTCTTCGTTTTTGTCTTGTTCGTCTTTTTGTTCATTGTCGTCCTAGAGATGTTTTCTTTCTCCTAAGCGAGGTGCATCACATCGTTTGTCCCATTGCCCTTCTAGAGATAGTCTCTTCTTTTCGGTGGAAAGAGTTTTGCCCGCCCACCAACCGCGCAAGTTGGTAAATTATACGGACGGTGCTTTGGGTGAGACACATTTGTAACTCACCATAGTCTTCAAGGGGCACTGCACGCGAATTTACATATGGTGCAACAATAGCTGCTTGGCGAAGGGCGAAAGGAAAACCAATAGGGGAGACCGATGATATATCACACGGGTTTCTTGGCAGTGAAAAATAGAAACGGTGTTTAATTTCTTGTCCTCTTAGTTTTCTTTTCTTTCTTGATTATGACAGCGTAAAAAGCATACAACATAGAGATTAAATAATTTCGGATTTTAAATATTTATTGAAGACTTTCAGGCGAAATCCTCTTTATCGGGAAGAATGAGGGACTTGGACAGTGCGTCATATTGGTGAGCCAAGTGCCAAGTTGGGTTAAGTTATTTCCACCAGTTGAGCGACTTAGTCGAATCATCGTTGCATTCAAGTCGTTTAAAGTGCCAAAACTAACCCATAAATGCTTTTTTTTTTTGCTCAAAAATATCCTTACTTTGCTAATCACATCAATTATCCAGGTTGCTCAAATACCCCGCGTTTTCCAACAGCTTTTTTTGTTCTTACTGTCGGTAACTTAAAGGCTCCTGGGTCCTCGGAGCATGCTGTGACGTCATCTCACGAGTTGCGATATTGTGAAGAGCAGCAGACTACATCGCTAAGTCGGAGCTTTTTTTCTTTTGCCAATCTTTGTTGTCCATTGGGGTGATCATTATCAAGTATGCCATTTTCAGGCTCAAATTCAGAGTTAACCTACCCGCAGGACTATCAAGACTAGAGTCCATGTCTAGTTTTGTAAGTGAGTGAGTAAGTGAGTAAGTGAGTAAGTGAGTAAGTGAGTAAGTGAGTAAGTGAGTAAGTGAGTAAGTGAGTAAGTGAGTAAGTGAGTAAGTAAGTGAGTGAGTGAGTGAGTAAGTAAATAATAAGTGTCTTTATTGAGACAAAAAGCCAGACTCAACGGACGCGAATCTTTACAATCGAGAACATGATACATCTTAAAAGCTACAATCAAATGTAAAAAGATATAAAAAGGAATAATCAAACATTCAGGGAATAAAATCACGCAACTCGACTTAGAAGTAGAGTATAGGCATTAAAAGCACGACTTGCGGCCGGATTTTGAAGAAGACGGCGAGTTAGCAGACACTGGCGAACCTTTGGAACGTATGCAAGCTATCGACTATAATCCTCTCTCTTAAAGTGCGGGGAATATATTGAAGGAAACTTTGATGGCAGCCAGTGCGCTTGCCGTCTCTTTAAAAAATCGAAACACTTTGTTTCGTCTTCTCACGCACTTCCCCGGAAGATCATTGTTGGAAAAAGGGACCCTGTGCAGAGCTATGCCATTTTCTATGTTAATTTTGTTGCTACATCCGAAAAACACAAATCTGGTATTTTCAAAAGTCTAAGCTCCCTCTTTGAATGTGTGTGTGTTTTTTTTCCGCGACGAAAGCACAGAGATGACGTAACAATCTAAACTAACCCCATTATTCTTTAATATTATCCTGTGATGGGCAAAAAGATGCATAATTTTCAAACTTTGAAAGTATACAGCATCTCGAGGAAAATTCCAGGTGCAACAATAACAAGTTTCATGATTTATGCGAAGACATTTTTAGTGGCGAGTTGCACTTTAACTGTTCGATATCTCAGCTTATAAACAATCAGTTTCCAAAGGTTTTTACAAGTTAATTGGATTTGAAATTCTCCCAATAATCGTAACGTGTCCCCCAAACTTAGAGCTTTTCTTTCCTTTACGTATAAAACTGTATTTGAAACTGTATTTCAAAGCTGTATTTCCTTTCAGGGCGTTTACCTTTTCCTTGATCAAAAACGGGAGGTACGCATTTCATTTAGGGCCCTTACTGTAATCACCCCGCGTGTCGCGTTCAGAGCCACATGACATAAACCTCGGCGAGAGTATATTATCACCTAAATAATTGTACTTAAAAAGACGTTTTTCTGCAAACAAATTTCCTATAATATTTCTTGTCCTTTAAAGAGAATCTCCACTCCATCGAGAAAATAGCTTCAAACCACAGGAACATTTTCTTACCATAAAATTTGATTTTCGGAAAAAGCGTTTGCATACGAACTAAATGAATTTCAGAAACGCTTGTTTTTGACTTCAAATTGCCCGGGCGCTAACATCTTGAATAAGTAAGTGTGACAATGTTACTAATTGCAATATTAATTCTGTTATACTAATGTTATTAAGTGTTATTAACGTCACGAATGAATTATTTAAGACGGCCGTGTCCAAAAAAATTCGAAGTGGAAAGCGATTCTAATATTCTTTTTTTCTTGATGCAGGACTCTTTAAACAAGTTTGAGCAAAAACAGTATTTCCCACGGCTTAAATTTATTTTCGGTAGGAATGGAGATTCTTCTTATAGGAATGAAAGCGGTGGAAATAAGGAAAGTGCGCTCTGATAGTTATCTTCGTCTGATACTTTAAAGTATCGTGTCCTCAAAAAGACGCGGCGGTTGTAGTAGTTATCAATAAAATGTTAATTAACGACTTCTATAGATAATTGAAAACCCACACGACAGCTGGAACAAACCGGGTCAAATAAATAACTGAAATGGAGCTATAACCTTTATTTGAATGGCCTTACTTTGAAAAGGGCATTCACCATGCACCTTCAAAAAACGCCCTGATGAAGACAAAGCTAATGACATTCATTTCAACTAAGTTGACCGAGTTGTGAACACCAACTCAAACAGTGAAAACCTTTTGCTGCCTTTGCAGAACTTTAATGAGTTTGTATACGTACGCGCATTGTCAGACAAGATGACCTGCATGGAGATTGTCAGCAGGGGACGCAGAGTACGTTCTAAAAGGGGGGCGGGGAGGGCAAGGTTTTGGTATGGATCACGGGAGTGTGAGGGGAGCAGGGAGAGGTTTGGAGAAAACAACGAAGAAAAGGAAAAAAAGTGAGGGGAGGGAGGGAGGGGTGCTGTAGGCCCCCAGCCCCTCCCTCTCGGCAGCCCCTACTGTTTAACTGTTGTATTGTAGTAGAATGGGTTTGTGTTTCTGATTTTAATTAAAGGCTTGGCGAAAGTGCTTATTAGAAAGAGTTTTGAAGCAAACAACCGTGGACAATTTTCCTGTCGGTGTATGTTGGATCAGTGGCTTGATCTGATCGGCGTTATTTCAAGTTGAGAAACTAAATATTTTAAGCAAGAGCCGATACAACGTAGATTTGATTTTAGTGGTGTACTATATTTCGGCTGGCCAAACCAGCCTTCTTCAGGTACAATGAGAGTTTACTCTTATTGTACCTGAAGAAGGCTGGTTTGGCCAGCCGAAATATAGTACACCACTAAAATCAAATCTACGTTGTATCGGCTCTTGCTTAAAATACTTATTAGAAAGACCCGACCGAATACAGCTTAGAAATGTCACTTTCTTAAGATATTTATAACGGATTTTGACCGGAACAGTGAACATATTTTTTAACCCATCCTGTGAGGAATCACATTGGGCTCGCACGCCGGACAAAGCACTAAGGAATGGAAAAGGAATTACACCACGCAGTGGCCAGGAGATATTTTATTTACACTTAAGCTTTAATTTAACGTATTACCCAACACTCCTAATAAAAAAAAAATGAAATAAAATGGAACCGATCCTTTTTCAAGATTTTGTCCCGGGGATTTTGTCGACAAAGAGTTTAAATACATAGTCAAAAATACCCTAAGCAGATATTGAAAATGACTCCTTTATGGATATCTATTTTCATTACATTTAAATATCTTCATGGACTTCGGGTTGGAAGAAACGGAGGCGACGTCAAAATCGCAATAATAAGGTTAAGTTAACTTCAAGGTTCCCAGAAAGCGGTTTCCAGAACTTCACAACATGGTCAGTTCAAAGCGGGAAAGAACATGATTAATCACGGCTTCAGAACTTTCAACTTGTTCTTTTTACAGGACATATCCGTCACTTAACTTCTAGAGGTCAAACCCGAAACTCAACTTATAAGCCATTTGAAAATTCTTACCGTCGAGTCAAGACTGCCGTGAACTTGTTGACAGAAAAGAAGAGATGAACCAAGTACTTCACTTCTGCTCACTCTGTTTGTCCGCACAAGTAACAAAACTGGCAAAGAGTTGTTCATTAAACTGTGGCTTCCCACGATGAAGCTTCACTGGTTTAGCAGGCTTCAAAATAGAAAATTCTCCCTCCGGCAGCACTTCTTCCATCGACATCGAACTCGTCCCTACATCGTATGCACATCCGAACGTCTTGTAACTGCAATGCGAGACATGAATGGGCGTGGATTAAAATATCATCATACGCAGCTTGAACATATCCTTTCAGCACCGATATGTCAAAAAAGCAAGACACTTTTTTATTGGTTCAACCTTTCCCAGAGGTACGAAGGAATCGTTAATTATGCACATCGTCCAAACTGAGGTGCCAAAAAAACAAGGTCACCCTTTTGGGAACGAATTGAATGAATTGTACAACAATCAAAATAAGAAAGTATCATTTTGCATACTATCAGCACTGACCAGAAGAAAAACCTCAAGAAATAAACGTTTTATTCCAAAAAACCCCTTGTATTTTTCATTTTGCAAATTATGGTCAACAAAAAGATGCTTCAAACTTGAAAAGGGGGAAATATAAGGTGTTTCAAAGTCAATGAAATGTACGACTTCAGTCTCAATAAAATGGAATTCGCATCATGTAAACTAACAAACATTCACAAATATAAAACATTTCAACTGTGCTCCTTCCACAAAAATTATTTAAACCTTTTGAAAAGCAAGATTTACATCTCGACTATGAGGGGATTGGGTTGTTTATGAGGGTAACAAAATTGGAAGCGTCCCAGCGTACTTTAAGACAGGAAACACTAATGTGCAAAGCGGGAAGAATCAAAAACAAGACATTATATCGTGAACGCAACCTTAGGACCTGAATTCGGTTAATTGTTCAACGCAAAGTTAGCCCGACTTTACTTACGCAAATTTGCTTGCATCAAAGCTGAATTGAATCCGAAGGGAGATTGGCGTTCGCACTTTTGCTCCAACGAAAATGGATTACTGCTTTCTCCACCCACTGACTCCGCACTCATACGTAGAGAACTTGACGCCAACTGAAAGCAAACCAGTTAGCTAATCGCTTTTACTTATTTCTTATTTCGGGTCCAGGTTATTCGCAGTCCTACATCCTAATGAGCAGTTTTAGGCTGCGTGAAGGATTTTGGTCGAGAGAAGCAAAATCCCTGGAGGACAGGTGGGCCCACCCCCCAGCCAGGAGACGCATATCAAACACGAACGAGGGGAAAAAAACCCCCTCGTCCGCATCTGAACAGCGCATCTATCCATTTGACCATAGGGGTGGGCACTTAAAACAAGCAAAATTTAGATAGTGATTTGTTATTTCCTGTTCCCAACACAAAAGGGGGATGACTTACTTCCGGTTAACAAATGAAGTAAAAAAATTTAGCGGCATATTGATGATTTGCTCGATCGTTCCTGAGTGAGCCACGGGGGCTGGATATGAACTAGAGGCAAAATTTAGATAATGAATTGTTATTTCCGGTTTAACAACGAAAAGGGGCAGATATATTTCCGGTTAACAACAGTCAGAAGTAGGTAAGAACTGCGGAATGGACATAACATGGCCGTTGAAAAAGATAATTGCAATTAGACAAGATTTATTATATTTTATTTTATAGATTTATATGAGATACTATTATTTCCTGTGAACAATGCAAAAGGGAGCACGCTTATTTCCGGTTAACAACGGCCAGAAGTGGGTTAAAACTGCGGAATAGAAATAAAATGGCAGTTAAAAAAGATAATCGCAGTCAGACGAGCAACTTAAGCAATTGCAAGCCAGAAAAAATGTGAATGAAGAAAAAAATTAGGTTTGTACATGTAGTCAAGGTTAAAAAGCGTCTTATCCCGTGAGCCACAGAGGATGAAGTATGAACGATAGACAGAAATTAGATATCTTAAAATGTGAATGAATTAATTAGTGATGATAAGGAACCGTTCGACTTATTTCTGGTCAAAAACGGCCAGAAGTTGGGCACAACTGTGGAATGGATATGAATAAGAATCAAAAGAGATAATCGCAGTAAGATGAGCCTGACAAAAATATGAACGAGAAGAAAAAAAATTCCGTATATCGCCGATATGTGCACGTGTCTATCTCATTGCGCCACGGAGGACGGAGTATGATATCGAAGCAGAATTTAGATAGATAATAGTGTGAATGAATTAATTAAAGACGCAGACCTATTTCCGGTTCCGGCCATTACTTGGCCAGACCTGGGGTGACGCATAGCTTTTGCTAAAGGAAACAGTTAACAACGGCCAATGGTAGGTCAGCGTGAAACGAAAGTCAAGGTCATTGCAATTAGATCCAATTAGACAAGTAACTTCAGCAGTTGCAAGGAAGAATGACAAAGTATGAAATAGAAAGTGAAATAATTCATATCAATACTCACTGCCCTACAGGAGACAGGGCATGAAATAGAGGCAGAATTTACAACGATAATATATAGATTTACAAAAGCCTAAAAGCGGACCGCCCGTTTCATTTATTCTTACAATAAGTTAACTGGGCTTGAGCCTGCGATTCAATCGAAAATCAGTACCTGGTTAGCGGTCAACCAAAGAAAAAAACAGCTGACCTCGATGAATTTTTAAACTTGAGTCAACGATACCGGTCAACGGATACCTTGTTTTGACAGGTGTCAATTAACCATAACATGGATGTCATATCAAAGGTGTTCCCGCCAAAAAATGCGGGTTGCATCACAGAGATTCACATTGGCATACATGGACAGGTGGACGTACGGTGACCATAACCAAATTTCCTCGCACAGATGGGTTACCATGAGGTTAGCGTTTAACGCGCTGGCGGAGCTCCGCTAAAAAGGTGAATGAATGAATTAATAATAATGAGGCCAGCCCACGCTAAGAGAGTCAGACTTATTCAACAATTATTCCAAGAGCGCGCATTGGTTGTGTTGTAAACAGCCAACGGCGCACTCATCCCCCATTTGGCTATCACCAGTCTCATATCCAACAAGTGCGAATAGAATAGAGAAGATAGCTATTTACAAACATTGCTTGTTATTCAAATATGCCAACTACAGGAACAAAAGACACTTTATTTCGACAGCCAATCAGGCTTTGACAATAGGTGACGTCAACGATATCTTCCCTATAACTGCTTCATTAAATTTTCAATACACTGTGAACGCTTGGACTCCTGGAA
>OX421453.1:38592184-38594684 GCA_949126865.1 Montipora capitata | reverse complement strand
ATGGGAACTTCTCAATTCACTTTTATTAGTTAAGCTTGCTACATTTCGCACCTTCCTCTCCTTAACTCTATAAAATGCAAATTTGGGCAAGGCACTGATAAGCATCCTACTTACATTTCTGCTGTTAAATTTGACATTTAGAGACCCACTAAAGTTTTGCAAAACTGGTCTTGATGCTTTTAACACTAGTCACGTTGAAAGAAATGTATGTATCTGAAGCGCAGGTTATTGAGTACTTTCACAGGAACAAATGAGGCCAAAAAATTGACCTGCTCCCAACTGTGAAGCTTCATATCTCAGTTGGTAGAGCATTGCACCAGCATCGCAGAGGGTCATGCGTCTGAATCCTGTTTAAGTCATTTGAATCTTAAGTTGTCTATATAAGAGACAATTACTTTTAAAAAATTGTTTCGACTAGCAATATTATAACTCTGCCATGATTAAATATTTCTAATTCAAGTAACTTCCAAGATTTACAACAATCACAGAAGGACAGAACTGGCACACTTGCCAAATGAAACACTAGCTTACTACAGGTCACAGCGATATTACAAAAAATAATATCTGTAGTCATGCACAATGTCTACGTGCTGTTTGTCAAAAGTCACAGCTTTTTTTGAGAAATGTTCCTTCACTTTGATGCAATAGCACTGTTCGAAGACTAAACATACACAGCGGGGACCAAGAAAGAATTATTGTTTAAGCTAATGATCTTCGCAGTGTAATGTCATTGGTAAATTTGATTTGCTTTTGTTTGGTGAATCAGATTAACTTCAAAGGGAATTGATTCGCTGGTAAAATCCAAGAGGAAACTACAAAAAAGGTTGCTCATCAAATCTTAAAATTCAAGCTCCAGTCTCTGGGAAAATATCCTTGAAATGGCTACTGTAAGTTATAAGAATTCATGAAAAAAAAATCAAAAATGAACCTTCAATAAGTGTCCTTGAGTGAAAAATTTTTACTATAAAAAAGGAAATGTTCTAACCTTTGCAAAATCTCATTCTGGCAAGAGACAGGATCAACTTCCTTTCTTTAATAAGAGATTTCCATCCTCCCACTGTTCACTGAAGGAGATAAATGTTTGTTGAATAATTAGGAAAATGTACTGCAGAGCCAGCCACTTCTTAAGTGGTTAAATACTGAAAAGCCGGAGTCTGATAGATCATGATGATGATGATGACTCTGTGCCTGTGAGCAACGTTGAAAGGTGAGGTTTGACTAGAACTGCACCTCACAGTTACACATAATAGTCAAATCACAGTGTTTTTCAATCATTCACCGATGTGTACTTACAGTACTTTTAAAGTTTAGCATAAAGCCTGTTTGCAGATCAAATGACATAATGTTGTTGTACCTCTGCTGTATGGTACCCAGAGAAAACCCCTCTGGTCTGAGCAGAATAGAGAGGCAACAAACTCAACTGATTTACAAATTGTACATGTACGTACATTTGTATGTTTGCAGATTTTATGTCTGGGGATCAAAACTGGGAGCAAGTTCTCCACAAAAAAAATAATATGACTCTTCTTGAGCTTTGAAAATTTACAGCAAGACTAATAAATTACAGTACCGCGAGCAAGATCCCACCTTGGTAGTGTGCTATTCTAGTCCATAGATCAAAAAAGCTTGCTATCTTGGTTTGACCTCATCAGGATAAGCATTCCTAAAAAAATATTGAGGCACTGGATATCAGTATACTATCAACCTTGTCCCAACAGACACCAGCGGGAACAACAAAAGGTGTCAGATTTAGAAAGGTTTCAAAGGATGCCAACAGTGTACCGTTGAACCAGCCTATTAGTCTAATTAACTTAATCCAAACTAAATTCAAAGTCACTGTGATAAAGTCTGGGGAATTACATAAACTTAATATCTATGAAAGATTTCAATCTGAAGCATCAAAGTGATGCTTTTTGTGTACGAAATCAATTACTCTAAAATAAAGCTTATTGCCTGCATTGCTCTAAGTTGGCAACAGTACACTCCACTGACTATTGCTTAATATCGACAAGTTAATTGGGATGGTAAACCACGTGGGCAAGTTTGCAGAACATTTGGCCGACGAGACAAAGCCTCTTTGTGGTGTAATGCAAAAAGAGAGCCAGTGGGTCTGGGGAACACCACACGAGAAAAAATTTTAAGAAATCACGTCTTGCTTTATATCATTAATTATTATTACATGTATTAATAATTTATTTTATTATTACTACTATTATTATTATTATTATTATTATTATTATTATTATTGTAGCTTTGACTTGAAGTGAGTGAGGAGTGCAGCAACTATAATAATGTGGGTAAATCCATCGTTGCAGAAGCAGACCACAAGCCACTAGTCCCACTTCTCATGAAACGTCTCCTGATTAGAATATAGTGCTTCAGAATGTGCCACATGCTTTTTCATGTACCTGGTTCAGAAAGATAAATGGCAGATGCACTCTTCAAGATCCAGTCAACACAACAAAAGAAGAAGTGAACATCTACAGGCTGTAATGTATCT
>OX421453.1:38557184-38587184 GCA_949126865.1 Montipora capitata | reverse complement strand
AACGAGCGTGAATGGCGGGCCAAAAACAGCAGCTTTGGCCAAATTATGGTCAGAGTAAACAGCCAGAAAATAGAGAGTTGGTAATTTTACCACAGGAATTTTTTTTAGAAATTGTGGAATGTTTGAAGATTCTGACAGAGAGTAAGTCAGCTTATCACGTGTATTCGTCCATACACACCACTGAAAGTCTTCTTCTTGGTTTCGTGTATTGCATGGACCACCTCATATTTGAAAATTACCTCAGGGATTTAGAGCAAGATAGCTGGTTAAGATTTTGAGTTTCAGCACATCCCTAAATCCCTAGGGAACTAAATCTAGGGAACTAAAATAAATAAACACTGTTTGGGGCATAGCAAGGTCTATGATTCCCAAGTTGTACTTGAACAAGCTGCCATCTTGAACATTGTACACATCTCTCATTCTGTAAGAATGATCGTATCACCTACAAGCAAATTTAGTTCCCCCTTCTCTGTGTTTATTTCCAAAGAATCAGACCATTCAAGTTGAAAATTGATTAGAAAATCATTGACAACAGGAAATTAGTTCTAAGTTCTGACTAGACCAGGCCCAGGGAAAAAACCGATGTTAAGAGTGACATACCAAGGAGTATTCCTTTTTTTAATATCAAGCTCCAAGCTTTTAAACTTTTACAAGTATATACTGAAATAAAATATAATTTAATTTTTAGTTCTTTGTTAGCATAAGGTATGAGGAAATGGTCAAGAACTGTATTCACAATAAATGGATATCGAAAACTTAATGATCACGAGTGTTTTTCTTCATACATGTATAAACTTGCTGGTTCCTTACTAAGGATGTGACTCCAACTGGTGAAATCTTGAGCGTACATTGAATTTATAAGCAACAAAGAATTCTATTTGTATATGAGCCTGATGAATTCAGCACATCTGTCAATTTTACTGCAAACAAATTAATTATCTATGAGTGTTTAATATTCCAATCATAATCCAGAACTGGATAATATACAAAGAGCTTCAAATATGGCTGTTTCACATAACTATTCTGCCCATTTATCTTCCTTCACTACTGGTTCGCAAGGTAACACGCGAAACAAAATGGCGCCACACTGTGTTCGATCTTCAATGGCTCGCGCACGCGCAGACAGAATGCCCCTCTGCTATATATACGTAGTTTTTAATCTCTCAGAATGAGTAATAATAATAATAATAATAATAATAATAATAATTTAATTCTTCTACAGCGCGAGAATCATAGAAAGATGCTCTCGCGCGCTTTACAATACAAATGCAACATAACTAGTTTGCAATAAATATGATATAAAGTATGAATAAAGTGACCATTATAGCAACAAAATTATACAGATGCAAATTACAACTGATCAGTACCTGATCATAATCTGTTAAAGTTTATATGCCTTTTGGAATACGTGACTTTTAAGACGAAGTCTTTTACAAGACTGTGCACTATTTGCACAGCGGACTGCATTAGGTAATCTATTCCATAACAATGTCAACAATGGCGCGCAGCTGCGGTAAAACTACGATCACCAAGTGTGCGTTTTTTTGCTTTGGGTAGTTGCAATAAAAATTCACCAGACGATCTTAGACTATATCTAGATACAGTCTTTTGGGTAATAAGTTCGCTGAGATACGCTGGTTCAAGTCCATGAATATCTTTTAATATGCATTAATATCCATTTTGAATTGGTTATCCAGCCAACATCCAAGATTTTTGACTACAGTGGAAGATGAAAACAGTCGTACCCATTAAACACAGCGAGTCTATACTTAACTTTCGACAGCTGCTGCCTCGTCCCTATCACAATAAATTCCGTTTGGTCATCGTTGAGCTTCAGCCAAGAGATCTAGAAAATCCATTTTCTGATATCACCAACACACGCTTTCATAGTTTCAACAGCTTCAGCGGCATGTTCAGGGTCGGGCTTGAACGCAATTAAAATAAAGCTGCATGTGTGTCGTCGGCGTCAGCATGTACTTGGGGAAAATGACGTTCTAAGATGGAGAACAGCTTGCTGACATCGATGACAAACAGAACTTAGGACCGAGACAGGGAGAGCTTCTAAACGTTCTTTTCTATAATTCTATCAATTCATGTCTTCTGGTGACAAAGAATCGAGTAAGAAAGGTTGACTACCAACGCTGTCCGACAACTGAGGGTCAGTCCTATGGGACCTACTTGCTACAACATCCACATAAATGATATTCTCAAAGTCTGTCGGAGCACTGAGGTATTTCTGTGAATACTGGTCAACTCGCCTACGTTGAAATTCGCCTACACCAACTAGTGAACTCGCCTACATAGGCAAGTTTGATCACCAGCATACCGAGAACCATCCTAACTTTACGGATGTTAACAAAGCTCAGTCAATGAGGATATCGCCCACATTTCTAACTGGTGGAGACAAAACAGCTTAATCAGTAATCACAAGAAATGTGAAGTACTGGTAATCGGTTGAAGCCGAAGCAATGGGCATTATCCTCGGGGCGAACCGCAAGACCTGTATACAATACATGCGATCCAAACTAAGAACACTATCTTTAAGTAGCAGAAGACGTTTTACGAGACTACAACTGGTGGACAAGATCATAAACAACACACATGCTACGCCAATAGGCCATTTCCGAGTTGCTGTTTGTCTCGGTTTCGAAGTGAGTCTTGGTGCTCAACTAGTGAAATGGAAATTAGTTTGATTTGCATAAGAATACGAAGCTCATTTTCATTTGAATGGTTGTGCACCACGACTCGCCTTGATACTGAGGCATGCAGCAACTCCGAAATGGGCTATTCGCTTCTTTCACACATTCCCACATTGGGGGGGGGGGGGGGGGGGGGGTACTTGCATTAAAACAATGAATAGCCAGTTCACTGAAGCATGATTCAGTCCCAAGAGTAATTAACTTGTACTGATTTATATAAAGACTCCCCCCCCCCCCCCTCTCCAAAAAAAAAAAAAAAAAAAAGGTATTGCATTATGGTGGAAATAGTCAATTAGAAGGATACTTGGTTTAACGCTCCCAGTTACAAGATCGTACTTTTAGAGATAGCTCACCAATAGGCAGGCTAAGAGTTAAATCAACAATAAACCAATTGAGTTTCAAAAATGCAGTCAAATTTGTTCCTCTATTTTTTAAAATCTTGATGCAGATGCACATGTTTGGAGTACCTGTTAGCCTTTCTATTCCTGATTTTAACTTGATAATGTGTATATTTGTAATGACACTATTAATACGAAAACGAAGACGAAGACGCAGACGCAGAAGAAGAAGCCTAATTTGAAAATAAAGACGGGACACCATTTGTTTTGTTTGATTTTCATTGTTTCTTTCTTTCACTATACAGGCTCCTTATTAACTGTTGTTCTCTTAGTATTCATAGTTTTCAAATAATTTTGACTTGATAATGACGTTTAGCTAACCTCGAAACGTTGTCGTTTTTTAACAAAGTTTTTAACCAAGTTTTTAGTATTTTAAAGAATATTTCGATGTTTCATTGCAGTTTTTTATAGTTAGATTCTATTAATACCATTATGTTGCTACTGATCCAGCCAAATCTCTAAACCTCTGGATCTCCAATGTAATTGCTATAAAATCCCATGTAAAGGGTGTACTTGGAATTAGGTAGGAGAAACCGAAAGATGCTTCCAAACCCGAAAGGAACATCAAAGAAACCTAAAGAACTACACAAAGGGTTCAAACGTTGTGAACCAAGCGTGACAAAATAATCACTCCATTGACTTCGATAATACACGTGTAATGGACAAGGGCAACTACCGTGTTCAGAAAACGCTAGAATCCTGGCACACTGCCACTAAAGGTCGGCGCAGACAATAACTCAAAACCGTGGCCTAGGTAATACTCCATTTTACTGCAATTAGACAACGTTTACATTTTTATCCTCTCGCTTTTCCCGCACTTCTTTTGTACTTGAGTTTTATAAGCAACAAATTTTAGCCGAAAGCTAATGTTCTCAATCTTTTAACAAGACGTTTTTTTACCACTTTTAAAATATGTCCTATCCTGGTTACAGCTCTATTTTGACTGAATTATGTCAACTGATTCTCATTCTGCTGTGTTGATGACCGTAAACACCGAGAGAACAATACTCGCTTGAATCCCTCTTTAAAATTTGAACTGCGAAAAGCGTATAATACGGGATTAAGACATAAAATAATGTCAAATAGCAAACCGAAGATATCGGAAAGTATTAGAAACAATTCATCGTTTATCTCCATCCCGAGGCGAACAGAGTGTAGTACAGCGATCGGTCCGTAACCAATGAGAAATCCACATGTTGCCAGTATAAAGGTGACAAGAAGTTTCCTTTTTTCAGAATTGTCTCCGTTAGTATTTTCGGCGCATATCGTGCCGGAAAAATACAATCCTTTTATCAGGGATCCATAACAAAAAAGGAACACCACTGTGGGAATGTATGCAGAGAACGTTGAATGTATGAGCAAATAAATTGCGACTCCCGATGAACCAATGCATGAAGATTTTTTGCTGCTCACTTCAAGGAAGAATCCTGGAAAACCGATGGCAATGCTTAAACACCAAATGACAAAGATTGCTCGTTTGATACTCTCTTCGTGCAAGCGTGAATTCGACCTAAAAGGTTTCAGTATGGCGTGATACCTTTCCACTGCCAGTAGTGTGAGAGTTAAGGCTGAAGAAGTTATCGAAATATACCCAACAACAATAAACTTACAAGGGAATTTGACGAAGTCGTCGTTCAGTAATGCTACGCAATCATGATCAAAGCACACGAAATAAAACGGACACATCAAGATGACAATTGAATCGCTTGCCGCCAAGTTCACTAAGAGATAATTTGTTGTCGTATGCATTTCTCGTGTCTTGTAGACAATTCGAATGATTAATATGTTGCCAATGAAGCCAAAAATATAAAATGGAATGCACGCAAACATGATGAAGTTGAAGACAGAGTGAAAGTTATTGGAATCAACCATACTGGCCTCCCTTTTAGTTTATCTATGCGCCTTTTGCGAAAATAAAACGGTTAGTTATGATCAACGACTCTAATCACCCACGATTTCACCTGCTGGTCTAGAAACACAGTTGTCAAAATTTCCAATATTTTTTCACCTTGGAGATTTTGCGTTGTTTCGGACACAATTGGAAAGTTCCATCAAACAAGAACTGTCGCACCAATTTTGAAAAAACACAGACGAAAAAAAAACTGGCCGGGTGTAGGACAATTCAAGATTATCTTCAAGCGCGGTCATTTATTTCGGGAAACAAATTACGAAAAAAAGGATGACATACTTACCATAGTTTTTGCGAGCTGGCAAACTAAGTCATTATTGATAATCCATCTGTCACTTGCGCCAAGTCTATTAGCCAACCTTGAATACATTAATTTACGTATATTATAGATCGCCCACTAAGGCTTTAATTTATAAATTTCTTTCGAAGTTTAGTGTCTATGCGAATTAAAGGCCATTCAAGAAATATACCGCTTTGTTGGTTCGTTCTACCGTCTTGGAATTCATGAAACGGAAAAATGGCAAAATTTGATGCCTCACGTGGAGCACGCGCCGTGTGCAGAACGGCTCAGGTGGTAAGGCACCAAGCCCCACTCGGCCCAGGATGGGGTCTACGTAGGAAATTTGCGAACCTTGCAGTCCGCGAGGTTGGGTGCGCGCAATTTTTGCGCCAAAATCATGTAAGACGCTTTTCTCACTGAAATAATGCAAAAAGGAACGCGTATTCTGTATATTCGGATTGAATTGTTTTCGGTTCATTGTGCCATTTGGAGAGGAAAAGTAAAGAAATATAAAAAGATAGCTATTTTAAGCGTGTTATCATGAACTGCAGGCCTGCAAACTTGTGCCATAATTAGGCCTGAAAGAAGAAGTCATAATAATAACATATCACTTTTCATAATAATGATTATATTCAACAATTATTCGAATGTATGCATCCACATAAATGATATTTTCAAAGTCTGTCGGAGCACTGACGTATTTCACTGAATACTGGTCAACTCGCCTACGTTGAAATTCGTTAATAGAGAGATTAAGCATGACGTTTACGGCCGACGGCAAACGGGAACGGCAGGCTCCTGCTTGTCATAAAAGCGTGAAAATTATCTCATTTTAACTTGTCTCGTTCCTTTGAGAAGTTGCTTGATATATGGAGCTAACAGGACAGAAATGAGCTAATATCAAGCAGGGTTCTTCCATCTTTGGCAAAACCCCAATTTCAATTCGACGTTTGCCGTTTGGCGTAAACGTCATGCTTAATCTCTCTTATGTCAAGTCGCCTACACCTACTGGTGAACTAGCCTACATAGGCGAGTTTGATCACCAGCATACCGAGATCCATGCTAGCTTTACGGATATTAACAAAGCCGCTGAATGCTCATGAAGTCAATGAGGATATCGCCCACATTTCTAACTGGTGGGGACAAAACAGATTAATAAGTAATCACAAGAAATGTGAAGTACTGCTAATCGGCAAAAGAAACACTGTAGCCACTGTAGACACTTAAGGGGGATTTACAAATTTTCCTATATGGCAAACTGTTAAGGCAGAAAAACAGTTTTAGGTACTTAGGAGTGCACATAGACCTCGGATCTTTCTTTGAATACGCACGTTCGAAGAATTTACCCTAAGATGAAACTGCTAAACAGGTCCTAAATCTCTGAGTACGGCTTAGCCACAATGTGTTACTTAGCATATCCAAACGATCTTGCCAATAATGGCCTACATATGTGCAGTCTGGGATAATTGTGGGAAACAAAACGCACAACATTATGAGCGCTTCCAAAATCAAGCTTTTTTTTTTGGGGGGGGGGGGGGGGATCATTTGCATGAAAACAATAAATAGCTAGTTCACTGAAGCATGATTCAGTCCCAAGAGTAATTAACTTGTACTTTTTTATATAAAGGAACCCCTCCCCCCTCTCCAAAAAAAAAAGAGGTTTTGCATTATGGTGGAAATAGTCAATTAGAAGGATACTTGGTTTAACGCTCCCAGTTACACGATCGTACTTTTAGAGATAGCTCGCCAATAGGCGGGCTAAGAGTTAAATCAACAATAAACCAATTGAGTTTTAAAAATGCAGCCGCTTGGGACTGGAACTCCCTACCTAGAGACATTCGCGATTTGACCACGATAAGGTTATTGAAGTCAAAATTGTTCTTCTATTTTTTTAAATCTTGATGCAGATGCACATGTTTGTAGTATCTGTGAGTCTTTCTAATCCTGATTTTAACTTGATAATGTGTATATTTGGAATTCTACTATTAATACGAAGACGAAGACGAAGACGAAGAAGAAGAAGAAGAAGAAGAAGAAGAAGAAGAAGAAGAAGAAGAAGAAGAAGAAGAAGAAGAAGAAGCCTAATTTGAATATCAAGACGGACTCCATAAGTTTTGTTTAATTTTCATTGTTTCTTTCTTTCTTTCACTATACAACAGGCTCCTTATCTACTGTTGTTCTTTTAGTATTCATAGCTTTCAAATAATTTGACTTGATAATGACGTTTAGCTAACCTCGAAACGTTGTCGTTTTTTAACAAAGTTTTTAACCAAGTTTTTAGTATTTTAAAGAATATTTCGATATGTTTCATTGCAGTTTTTTATAGTTAGATACTATTAATACCATTATATTGCTACTGATCCAGCCAAATCTCTGAACCTGTGGATTTCCAATGTAATTGCTATGTAAAGGGTGTACTTGGAAGTACCTAGGAGAAACCGAAAGATGCTTCCAAACCCGAAAAAAAAGTACTTCAACGAAACCTAAAGAACTACACACCTTGTGAACCAAGTGCGACAAAATAATAACTCCATTGGATGACTTCGATAATGCAAGTGTAATCGACAAGGGCAACCACCGTGTTCAGAAAACGCTAGAATTCTGGCATATTGCCAAAACGGTCGGCGCGGACAATAACTGAAAACCGTTGTTTAGGCAATACTCCATTTACATTTTTTTCCTCTAGCGTTTTCCGCACTTCTTTTGTACTTTAGTTTTATAAGCAACAACTTTTCGCACCCCTTTTCGTATATATTCACATTGACGCCCCAACTTTTTTACTCGTTAAAGGATATAGACTGATACCCGAAAGCTAATGTTCTTAAACTTTTAACCAGACAACGTTTTTTTACCATTTTCAAAATATGTCCTATCCTGGTTACACCTCTATTTTGACTGAATTATGCCAACTGATTCTCATTCTGCTGTGCTGATGACCGTAAACACCGAGAGAATAATTCTCGCTTGAATCCCTCCTTAAAATTTGAACTGCGAAAAGCGTATAATACGGGATTAAGACATAAAATAATATCAAATAGCAAACAGAAGATACCGGAAACTATTCGGAACAATTCATCGTTTATCTCCATCATGAGGCGAACATTGTCTAATACAGCGATCGGTCCGTAACCAATGAGAAATCCACATGTTGCCAGTATAAAAGTGACAAGAAGTTTCCTTTTTTCAGAAATGTCTTCGTTAGTATTTTCGGCGCATACCGTGCCGCAAATATACAATCCTTTTATCAGGGATCCATAACAAAAAAGGAACAGCACTGTGGGAATGTATAGAGTGAACGTTAAATATATGAAGACATAAATTGCGACTCCCGATGTACCAATGCATGAAGATTTTTTGCTGCTCCCTACAAGGAAGAATCCTGGAAAACTGATGGCAAAGCTTAAAAACCAAATGACAAAGATTGCTCGTTTGACACTCTCTTCGTGCAAGCGTAAATTCGACCTAAAAGGTTTCAGTATGGCGTGATACCTTTCCACTGCCAGTAGTGTGAGAGTTAAGGCTGAAGAAGTTATCGAAATGTACATAACAACAATAAACTTACAAGAGATTTTGACGAAGTCGTCGTTCAGTGATGCTACGAAATCAGGATCACCAGGTCGGAACACCAAATAAAACGAGGACATTAAGATGATAACTGAATCGCTTGCGGCCAAGTTCGCTAAGAGATAATTCGTTGTCGTATGCATTTCTCGTGTCTTGTGGACAATTCGAATGATTAATATATTGCCAATGAAGCCAAAGATATAAAATGGAATGCACGCAATCATGATTAAAACAAAGTAAAAGTTATTGGAATCAACCATACTGGCCTCCCTTTTAGTTTATCTATCGGATTTTTGAGAAAATAAAACGGTAAATAATGATCAACGACTCTAATCATCTATGATTTCACAGGCTGGTCTAGGAACACAGTTGTCAAAATTTGGAATATTTTGTCACCTTGGAGATTTGCGTTGTTCCAGACACAATTGGAAAGTTGCATCAAACAAGAACTGTCCCACCAATTTTGAAAAAACCACCGACCAAAAAAAAGTGACCGGGTGTAGAACAATTCAAGATTATCTTTAAGCGCGGTCATTTATCCACGAAAACAAATTACGAAAAAAAAAAGATGACATGCTTACCATAGTTTTTGCGAGATGGCAAAATAAGTCATTATTGATAATCCATCTGTCCCTTGCGCCAAGTCTATTAGCCGTCCTTGAATACATTAATTTACGCATATTATATATCGCCCATTAAGGCTTTAATTTATAAGTTTCTTTCGAAGTTTAGGGTCCATGCGAATTAAAGGCCATTCAAGAAATATACCGCTTTGTTGGTTCGTTCTACCGTCTTGGAATTCATGAAACGGAAAAATGGCAAAATTTGATGCCTCGCGTGGAGCACGCTCCGTGTGCAGAACGGCTCAGGTGGTAAGGCACCAAGCCCCACTCGGCCCAGGATGGGGTCTACGTGGTTTTAAATTTCCTTTGTGATAAGTGCTATAGGAAATTTGCGCACCTTGCAGTCGCGAGGTTGGGTGCGCGCAATTTTTGCGCCAAAATCATGCAAAAAGGAACGCGTATTCCATACATTCGGATTGAATTGTTTTCGGTTCATTGTGCCATTTGGATAGGAAAAGTAAAGAACTATAAAAAGATAGCTATTTTAAGCGTGTTATCATGAACTGCAGGCCTGCAAACTTGTGCCATAATTAGGCCTGAAAGAAGAAGTCATAATAATAACATATCACTTTTCATAATAATGATTATATTTAACAATTATTCGAATGTATGCATCCACATAAATGATATTTTCAAAGTCTGTCGGAGCACTGAGGTATTTCAGTGAATACTGGTCAACTCGCCTACGTTGAAATTCGTTTATGTCAAATCGCCTACATCTACTGGTGAACTAGCCTACATAGGCAAGTTTGATCACCAGCATACCGAGATCCATGCTAGCTTTACGGATATTAACAAAGCCGCTGAATGCTCATGAAGTCAATGAGGATATCGCCCACATTTCTAACTGGTGGAGACAAAACAGATTAATCAGTAATCACAAGAAATGTGAAGTACTGCTAATCGGCAAAAGAAACACTGTAGGCACTGTAGACACTTAAGGGGGATTTACAAATTTTCCTATATGGCAAACTGTTAAGGCAGAAAAACAGTTTTATGTACTTAGGAGTGCACATAGACCTCGGATCTTTCTTTGAATACGCACGTTCGAAGAATTTACCCTAAGATGAAACTGCTAAACAGGTCCTAAATCTCTGAGTACGGCTTAGCCACAATGTGTTACTTAGCATATCCAAACGATCTTGCCAATAATGGCCTACATATGTGCAGTCTGGGATAATTGTGGGAAACAAAACGCACAACATTATGAGCGCTTCCAAAATCAAGCTTTTTTTTTTGGGGGGGGGGATCATTTGCATGAAAACAATAAATAGCTAGTTCACTGAAGCATGATTCAGTCCCAAGAGTAATTAACTTGTACTGTTTTATATAAAGGAACCCCCCCCCCCTCTCCAAAAAAAAAAGAGGTTTTGCATTATGGTGGAAATAGTCAATTAGAAGGATACTGCTAAACAGGTCCTAAATCTCTAAGTACGGCTTAGCCACAATGTGTTACTTATCATATACAAACGATCTTGCCAATAATGGCCTACATATGTGCAGTCTGGGATAATTGTGGCAAACAAAACGCATAACATTATGAGCGCTTCCAAAATCAAGCTTTTTTTTTTTTTTTTGGGGGGGGGGGGGGGGGGGTCATTTGCATGAAAACAATAAATAGCTAGTTCACTGAAGCATGATTCAGTCCCAAGAGTAATTAACTTGTACTGTTTTATATAAAGGAACCCCCCCCCCCCTCTCCAAAAAAAAAAGAGGTTTTGCATTATGGTGGAAATAGTCAATTAGAAGGATACTTGGTTTAACGCTCCCAGTTACACGATCGTACTTTTAGAGATAGCTCGCCAATAGGCGGGCTAAGAGTTAAATCAACAATAAACCAATTGAGTTTTAAAAATGCAGCCGCTTGGGACTGGAACTCCCTACCTAGAGACATTCGCGATTTGACCACGATAAGGTTATTGAAGTCAAAATTGTTCTTCTATTTTTTTAAATCTTGATGCAGATGCACATGTTTGTAGTATCTGTGAGTCTTTCTAATCCTGATTTTAACTTGATAATGTGTATATTTGGAATTATACTATTAATACGAAGACGAAGACGAAGACGAAGACGAAGAAGAAGAAGAAGAAGAAGAAGAAGAAGAAGAAGAAGAAGAAGAAGAAGAAGAAGCCTAATTTGAATATCAAGACGGACTCCATAAGTTTTGTTTAATTTTCATTGTTTCTTTCTTTCTTTCACTATACAACAGGCTCCTTATCTACTGTTGTTCTTTTAGTATTCATAGCTTTCAAATAATTTGACTTGATAATGACGTTTAGCTAACCTCGAAACGTTGTCGTTTTTTAACAAAGTTTTTAACCAAGTTTTTAGTATTTTAAAGAATATTTCGATATGTTTCATTGCAGTTTTTTATAGTTAGATACTATTAATACCATTATATTGCTACTGATCCAGCCAAATCTCTGAACCTGTGGATTTCCAATGTAATTGCTATGTAAAGGGTGTACTTGGAAGTACCTAGGAGAAACCGAAAGATGCTTCCAAACCCGAAAAAAAAGTACTTCAACGAAACCTAAAGAACTACACACCTTGTGAACCAAGTGCGACAAAATAATAACTCCATTGGATGACTTCGATAATGCAAGTGTAATCGACAAGGGCAACCACCGTGTTCAGAAAACGCTAGAATTCTGGCATATTGCCAAAACGGTCGGCGCGGACAATAACTGAAAACCGTTGTTTAGGCAATACTCCATTTACATTTTTTTCCTCTAGCGTTTTCCGCACTTCTTTTGTACTTTAGTTTTATAAGCAACAACTTTTCGCACCCCTTTTCGTATATATTCACATTGACGCCCCAACTTTTTTACTCGTTAAAGGATATAGACTGATACCCGAAAGCTAATGTTCTTAAACTTTTAACCAGACAACGTTTTTTTACCATTTTCAAAATATGTCCTATCCTGGTTACAGCTCTATTTTGACTAAATTATGCCAACTGATTCTCATTCTGCTGTGCCGATGACCGTAAACACCGAGAGAACAATACTCGCTTGAATCGCTCCTTAAAATTTGAACTGCGAAAAGCGTATAATACGGGATTAAGACATAAAATAACCTCAAATAGCAAATCGAAGATACCGGAAAGTATTAAGACCAATTCATCGTTTATCTCCATCATGAGGTGAACATTGCGTAATACAGCGATCGGTCCGTAACCAATGAGAAATCCACATGAAGCCAGTATAAAGGTGACAAGAAGTTTCCTTTTTACAGAATTGTCTCCGTTAGTATTTTTGGCGCATATCGTACCGGAAAAATACAATCCTTTTATCAGGGATCAATAACAAAAAAGGAACACCACTGTGGGAATGTATAGAGTGAACGTAACATAAATTGCGACTCCCGATGAACCAATGCATGAAGATTTTTTGCTGCTCACTTCAAGGCAGAATCCTGGAAAACCGATGGCAATGCTTAAACACCAAATGACAAAGATTGCTCGTTTGATACTCTCTTCGTACAAGCGTAAATTCGAGGTAAAAGGTTTCAATATGGCGTGATACTTTTCCACTGCCAGTAGTGTGAGAGTTAAGGCTGAAGAAGTTATCGAAATGTACACAACAACAATTAACTTACAAGAGAATTTGGCGAAGTCGTCGTTCAGTGATGCTACGAAATCAGGATCACCAAGTCGGAACACCAAATAAAACGAAGACATTAAGATGATAACTGAATCGCTTGCCGCCAAGTTCGCTAAGAGATAATTCGTTGTCGTATGCATTTCTCGTGTCTTGTGGACAATTCGAATGATTAATATATTGCCAATGAAGCCAAAGATATAAAATGGAATGCACGCAATCATGATGAATTTGAAGACAAAGTAAAAGTTATTGGAATCAGCCATGCTGGCCTCCCTTTTAGTTTATCTATCGGATTTTTGAGAGAATAAAACGGTAAGTTATGATCAACGACTCTAATCATCCACGATTTCACCCGCTGGTCTAGAAACACAGTTTCTAATATTTCCAATATTTTTTTCTCATTGGAGATTTTGCGTTGTTTCGGACACAATTGGAAAGTTCCATCAAACAAGAACTGTCGCACCAATTTTGAAAAAACACAGACGAAAAAAAGTGACCGGGTGTAGGACAATTCAAGATTATCCTTAAGAGCGGTCATTTATCCAGGGAAACAAATTACGAAAGAAAGGATGACATACTTACCATAGTTTTTGCGAGCTTGCAAACTAAGTCATTATTGATAAGCCATCTGTCACTTGCACCAAGTCTATTAGCCGACCTTGAATACATTAAGTTACGTATATTATAGATCGCCCACTAAGGCTTTAATTTATAAATTTCTTTCGAAGTTTAGTGTGTATGCGAATTAAAGGCCAGTCACGAAATATACCGCTTTGTTAGTTCGTTCTACCGTCTTGGAATTCATGAAACGGAAAAATGGCAAAATTTGATGCCTCGCGTGGAGCACGCGCCGTGTGCAGAACGACTCAGGTGGTAAGCCACCAAGCCACTCATCATCATCATCATCATCATCATATCCTTTATTTAAACACGATAGGGTTTAAGGCTCAGAGCTTGTGGGGTCGTGTGAAAATAATTACAATATGAAGCTATATTAAAATAGGGATAACATTACTTACAAATCACAACTACTATAGTAGAAGATAAAAAAGAGAATATTAATTCATATCTAGGCTAAGAGATATTCAAACGTTTACATATTAACATCTAAAGAAATAGACTACAGCAATTAAGACATAAAATATAAAATGTTTAAAAGCATTTAAAATCTTGATAGTGCCTAGGCAGCGTCTGGACCGACTGTGCGCTAAAATCAAGTTCCTTAAAATATAAATCCTTCTTCACTTTACGATAAAAATCAGTACTCTGGCCCGTAAAATGAGTCGAGACAGCGTTCCAAAGGATAGCGCGTCTATAGCTTATAGAGTTTTTAAGAAACTTAGAATTAAAACCGGGGACGATTATGTTATTACTCCTCCTAAAGTTGTATGCAGTGCAAGGTTTATTAGTCAAGTACGAAAGAGCCGCAGGTGCTTCACCTGTAAACACGCTATGAAATAATTTAATTAATCGAAATTTATAATAAAAGATTAAAGTGTTCCAATTCGATTGACGGTATACTTCGTCAGTAGGCGTATCGTGAGGTAAGTTGTATATTATTCTGGCTACTCTTCGGTGAAGTAATTCCAAAGGTTGTAGAAGATCTGTATTTGGACAGCCGCCCCAAACGACCAGCCCATATAAAACGGATGGTAATATTATTTTAAAGTACAAGTCTTATAGGGCGTTTCGGCTCAAATACGAACTCCTTTTCAAGAGATTCAGCTTATTAACAAAGTTCCTTTTTAAATCTATGAGATGGTGAACCCAGGAAAGCCTGTCGTCGAAAGTGATACCCAGAAGACGAGTATGTTTTACCCACTCGATCCGTGCCTCACCAATTGTCACAGAAATTAGCGGCCCGATGTGTGGTTTTCTCGTCAAAAGCATAGCTTCGCACTTAGCCTAGTGAGGGGTTAAAGAGTTCTCCAGGCACCAGCTGTTCAGTTCAGATAAAGCTCTATTTAAAGAACTGACTGTGTTATCGACAGTGTCGCCAATACAACAAACGGTAGTGTCATCCGCATACATAAAAATAGAGCCGGAGATGACAGCACTTGGAAGGTCATCAGTGTACAAAGCGAACAACGTAGGGCCCAGTACTGAGCCTTGGGGAATCCCGCGGGTAACGTTTAGCACAGTTGAATGATGGCCATTTACTTCCGAAAATTGAGTTCTGTCGGTTAGATAATCAGTCAGCCATGCTAATAGAGTACCTTGAACTCCAAATTGAGAATTCAACTTGTGCAGTAGGATAGCGTGAGATACGCAGCAACTACTTTGTTGGCATCAATTGCTGTTCTCCAGGTTTCCGAGAGAAGTACCAGCAATAGTTCAGTTGAGTGGCCCTCGCGGTTGGCCCACTGTTTATCTGTGACCAGGTTATTTTTGAAAACATGTCGGACGACTGCAGCGGATACACAAGATTCCATAATCTTACTAGGAACACTCAGAAGCGATATCGGTCTATAGTTGTTGGTGTCAGCTTCATCATTTTTCTTGTACACCGGAATCAGACGAGCTTTCTTCCAATCGGTGAAGGTTTCTCCGAGGTTTGCGCAGAATGAGAATAAGCTAGTCAAGGGTGAAACAATGGCAGGCTCAGCTGGTTTTATTAATTTTGGTGGAATGTCGTCTGGACCTGCTGATTTATTCGGTTTAACAGCTTTTAGTCTGCGCCAGACCGTATCCTCGCAAACGGTGATATCAGTCACAGAGGGCACTGAGCCAGTGTGATCGCTCTGCTGTGGAAAATAGCAATTAGCTCGTCCAAGTCTAGTACCGATATTAGCAAAGAAATCATTTATTAAGTTTGCCTTTTCTGTATCATTCACGGCAAGGCTTCCATCCTCCCTCTTTAATGGACCAATTCTATTTCTTCTGACTGGATTTGTCGCTTCCGCAATTAAATTCCAGTAAGCCGTTGCAGACTTAGCTTCAGCTAACTTCTCGTTGAAGTACTGTGCCTTAGGATGGGGTCTACGTAGGAAATTTGCAAACCTTGCAGTCCGCGAGGTTAGGTGCGCGCAATTTTTGCGCAAAAATCATGTCGGACGCTTTTCTCACCGAAATCATGTATACCTCGCCGCTTCGCGGCTCGGTAAATATCCACCGCTAGCCACCTCCACTTCGGTGAATAGTTGTTAATTATTATTAAGTTCATTGTTCATCCACCTCTGTTTGTACACTGCACCATTTATCTCTGTTTTCCAAACTGAAGATAATGATTGCAAACCATGCACACCTATTTTCGTAGGATCACCTACATGACGTCCGCCATATCTATGTGATAGTATTACAGAGTTAGGAAATATCTTGTTTCCAGCAATAAACTCAATAAACGTCTATGATTCTGAGGCTGATCGATGTCTTCAAGTCAAGAATTTCTTTATACCACTCCGCTGGAAACCGCAAAAAGATGAGCTTTGTATTTCAAAGGAACAGGAAAACACAGCGTCAAACACTTGCCTAACACAGTTTCTTGTTTCAAGATCAACGGGTAAAACTTGAAATAATGCGCTTGATGGCGTGAAATCCCACTCTTTAAAATCCAACAGGTCTGATTTTCTGCAGATTGTAAGTTTAAAAGTATTCCTGCGATAAGAATGGTTTCCTCTTGAGATGCATTCCAATGTCTTTTATTTTTGAGCCTGAGTATTGAATATTGCGGCCATAAAAGAAGAAAAATTGAGGTAAGTTTGAAAAACAAGGACCTCAATCGACCGGACGACATTTTGTTGCCTGTGTAACCAAGCCTTGTTATGTTTGCACGTGAATGGCACGCGAGTCACTCAGACACCATCCTCGGAGACCCAGGGGCAGTCAGTCGAGACGGGACGAGAATCGGGACTGGCGTAAAGTTTTGATCCGAGGATGAAGTGTGTACGTTGTTTCAGTTCAATATGACACAATTAAATTTCGGCCTTTTTTCTTCTGAATATAAATTTGGCGAGATTTAGCGATGTAAAATATATTTGTTGGACAGACATCAGCAGAGACTGGAAAGTCGCCTCTAGAATTCACCTGTTCTTCCAAACGCCACAAGCGCACTTGAGGTTCGGTCACTAAAGAAAACTCACCAGATGAATGGTCAGTGTAAAATACAGACTGCAGACCAGGGATAAAATGCGGACTAAGGTTATAATGTAAGTGTTGAAAAAGCCCAAAACCCTTTAGAAGTGCTGATAGTTAAAAAGGGAACCTCCGCTAAAACAACAAAATAGCTTTAAAGCACAAAACATATCATGTTTACAATTAAAATTGTTCAAACGTTTTTCGAATGAAAGCGTTAACATTCTAAAAAAAAATGAATTTCAAAAACAGTTGTTTGGCCTTTCAAATTTCCCGGGCGCCGCCGTCACAATTATTTGAGATGGCGGCGTTTTGAAACTCGTTTTTTTCGGATACAAACGCTTTCACTGGAAAAAGATTGAACAATATTTTAATTGTTAACATTCTGTTCTGGCCCCAGTTGTTCAAAAGGTGGATAACGCTATCCACCGGAGAAATCCTTATCCACTGGATAGCGCAATTGGTTTCGCTATGACTTACCCACTGGATAGTGATTTATCCGGCGGATAGCGCTATCACTTCCAAAGGGTTTGGGCTTTTTCAACAGTTACATTACAACCTTAGTCTACATTTTACCCCTTGTCTGCAGTCTGCATTTTACACTGACCGCCAGATAAACATCTCCTAATGTTATTCGAGATGAGTTACTCCGAAATCACTTGTTACTTGCCGGCCAGTTGTTGCACTCAAACAAACCAGTTATAAGCTCTTCAGCTTCTTTAGATCTCGCTGCCTTTCCTTTCTTTTCCATCCCTCTTCCTTAATCAGTCGAGTTGTTGTATATTCTTTGTGGCAAATAAATAAATAAATAATTAATTAATTAATTAATTAATTAAACAAAACATGCATTTTCCAGAAGCACAAAGATAATCTACAGTAACCGAATCTCACGAGTTTCCCGACGGATATATGAGTTATTACATTCAAAATCACTGACTTTACTGTACTCCAGATTTAAGGTAATTCCTTAGTATTGCATTGCGCATCCCTAATGCGCACGATTTTCGCGTCAATAGCGCGCGCACATGAGCACGTGCGCGTACAAAACGCAAGAGATTTCCCTCAAGCTAAGCCCGATAGCGAAATAAATGCTCCTTTTCTCTCAAACGAGCACGGTGACCCCCAATTTTTTTGCAGGTATTTGCTAAGAACAATCTAATAAAGAACATATTTGAAGAAGAAAAAAAGTTTGATAGTAGAACATGAATTTTTTTGGAAAACATTTCCGTACTGGGTGTATTTTGGCCAAGGCGAGGACTTCAAGCTAACCACGGAACTGTCCCAAAGAGTGCACTATTCCCACAACTAGGCAATCAAAAACGGAGTAAATGAAGCAATACTGCTTATGTGAATAAAAGAAGCTTTATTTTCAAAATAAAATTTTGTATCTTTCAAGTAACCAAGACTTAATTCTGTATGAAGGTGATTCGAACTTTTAACGCGCAACCAGTAAAAATACCCCATTTTAAGAGGCTGCTGACGCGTAAACAAGCACGGTGACCCCATTTTTTATTGCATTTTTTTAATGTTCATATCATAATTGTTAATTATGCCAAGTTTCCAAAAAGCGTTTGATAGTAGAACAATTTCAAGGGAATTACCTTATGCGAGCAGAGGGGCATTCTGTCTGCGCGTGCGACTTTGAGATCTCTTATGAGCGTATGCGCTGGCCCGCCATAAATATTGGCGGTCTCCGTGGCGACAGGTTTCGAGTTCGTGTCGTTATCTGTGTCGTTTATCTTCCTTGTCTTACGTGTAGACGGTGTCAAAAGATGAAGAGAGGGTTGCGCTGTTTATGGCAAAAGGTCACAGCAAAGTACTTTCGAATAATGAGGGAAACCATAATTTATAAGTTGTTTTGGTGTGGAACTGTCACGGAGTCAGTAATCGTTATAAGGCTTAGTTATTTGCGAAAGTTGCAGAATTCGAAGGGCTCTTCAAACACACAGAAGCAGACTGGTCAGACATTTTACCGCGTTAGTTTGGACTCCAACCTTCGTGTTTATCTCTCAATGTACTCTTCTGCTTTGTTGGGCGTTTGAAATGTGTTAAAATATCAAGAATTTCAGTTCCATTATGAAAATAAGTGTTTACACACAAAGTTTACGGTAGCTTGCCTTTTTTTTGGTTTCAAGTTTGTTGGCATGAACGTAAACGAGCGTGAATGGCGGGCCAAAAACAGCAGCTTTGGCCAAATTATGGTCAGAGTAAACAGCCAGAAAATAGAGAGTTGGTAATTTTACCACAGGAATTTTTTTTAGAAATTGTGGAACGTTTGAAGATTCTGACAGAGAGTAAGTCAGCTTATCACGTGTATTCGTCCATACACACCACTGAAAGTCTTCTTCTTGGTTTCGTGTATTGCATGGACCACCTCATATTTGAAAATTACCTCAGGGATTTAGAGCAAGATAGCTGGTTAAGATTTTGAGTTTCAGCACATCCCCAAATTCCTAGGGAACTAAATCTAGGGAACTAAAATAAATAAACACTGTTTGGGGCATAGCAAGGTCTATGATTCCCAAGTTGTACTTGAACAAGCTGCCATCTTGAACATTGTGCACATCTCTCATTCTGTAAGAATGATCGTATCACCTAGAAGCAAATTTAGTTCGCCCTTCTCTGTGTTTATTTCCAAAGAATCCGACCATTCAAGTTGAAAATGGATTACAAAATCATTGACAACAGGAAATTAGTACTAAGTTCTGACTAGACCAGGCCCAGGAAAAAAAAACCGATGTTAAGAGTGACATACCAAAGAGTATTCCTTTTTTTAATATCAAGCTCCAAGCTTTTAAACTTTTACAAGTATATACTGAACTAAAATATAATTTATTTTTTAGTTCTTTGTTAGTATAAGGTATGAGGAAATGGTCAACAACTGTATTCACAATAAATGGATATCGAAAACTTAATGATCACGAGTGTTTTCTTCATACATGTATAAAATTGCTGGTTCCTTACTAAGACTATGACATCCAACCTTATATTTCATGTAGGATGTGACTCCAACTGGTGAAATCTTAAGCGTACATTGAATTTATAAGCAACAAAGAATTCTATTTGTATATGAGCCTGATGAATTCAGCACATCTGTCAATTTTACTGCAAACAAATTAATTATCTATGAGTGTTTAATATTCCAATCATAATCCAGAACTGGATAATATACAAAGAGCTTCAAATATGGCTGTTTCACATAACTATTCTGCCCATTTATCTTTATTCACTACTGGTTCGCAAGGTAACACGCGAAACAAAATGGCGCCACGCTGTGTTCGATCTTCAATGGCTCGCGCACGCGCAGACAGAATGCCCCTCTGCTATATATACGTAGTTTTAAATCTCTCAGAACGGGTAACAATAATAATAATAATAATAATTATAATAATAATAATAATAATAATAATAATTTAATTCTTCTATAGCGCGAGAATCATAGAAAGATGCTCTCGCACGCTTTACAATACAAATGCAACGTAACTAGTTTACAATAAATATGATATAAAGTATGAATAAAGTAACCATTATAGCAACAAAATTATACAGATGCAAATTACAACTGATCAGTACCTGATCATAATCTATTAAAGTTTATATGCCTTTTGGAATAGGTGACTTTTAAGACGAAGTCTTTTACCAGACTGTGCACTATTTGCACAGTGGACTGCATTAGGTAATCTATTCCATAACAATGTCAACAATGGCGCTGCTGCGGTAAAACTACGATCACCAAGTGTGCGTTTTTTTGCTTTGGGTGATTGCAATAAAAATTCACCAGACGATCTTAGACTATATCTAGATACAGATCTCAGTCTGTATTTGAGAGATAGCCAGTGGAGTCTTCTTAAAATTGGTAAAATATGAACGAACCGACTTATCTTACAAATAAGCCTGGCGGCAGTGTTTTGAACACGCTGGAGTTTCTGCAGTTCAGTGGCAGGCAGGCCGTACAGACGGAGTACCGTTGCAGCAGTCCAAACGGGAAGTGACAAAGGCATTAACTAAAGTTTGAGTATTATCGAAACTCAGAAATTTCCTGATTCTTTTAATATTACGATTGTACATGAAAGAAAGCAGATCTGCATGTCTTATTAATATGCATTAACAATGTTGAGTTGGTTGTCCAGCCAACATCCAAGATTTTTGACTACAGTGGAAGATAAAAACAGACGTACCCATTAAACACAGCGAGTCAATGTTAACTTTCGACAGCTGCTGCCTCGTCCCTATCACAATAAATTCCGTTTGGTCATCGTTGAGCTTCAGCCGATCTATTAAAATCCATTTTCTGATATCAGCAACACACGCTTTCATAGTTTCAACAGCTTCAGCGGCATGTTCAGGATCGGGCTTGAACGCAATATAAAGCTGCATGTGTATCATCGGCGTCAGCACGTAGTTGTGGAAGATTGAGAAGATGACGTTCAAAGATGGAGAACAGCTTGCTGACATCGATGACAGACAGAAGAGGACCGAGACAGGCAGAGATTCTAAACGTTCTTTTCTATAATTCTATCAATTCGTGTCTTCTGGTGACAAAGAATCGAGTGAGAAAGGTTGACTACCAACGCTGTCCGACAACTGAGGGTCAGTCCTAGGACCTACTTGTTACAACATCCACATAAATGATATTTTCAAAGTCTGTCGGGAGCACTGAGGTATTTCAGTGAATACTGGTCAACTCGCCTACGTTGAAATTCGCCTATGTCAACTCGCCTACACCTACTGGTGAACTCGCCTACATAGGCGAGTTTGATCACCAGCATACCGAGATCCATGCTAGCTTTACGGATATTAACAAAGCTGAATGCTCATGAAGTTAATGAGGATATCGCCCACATTTCTACCTGGAGAAGACAAAACAGATTAACCAGTAATCACAAGAAATGTGAAGTACTGCTAATCGGCAAAAGAAACACTGTAGACACTTAAGGGGATTTAGAAATTTTCCTATATGGCAAACTGTTAAGGCAGAAAAACAGTTTTATGTACTTAGATGTACTTAGGAGTGCACACAGATCTCTGATCTTTTTTTCAATGCGCACGTTCGTGCAATATCCCGAAAAGTTTACCCTAAGCTGAAACTGTGTTACTTAGCCTATACAAACGATCTTGCCAATAATGGCCTAAATATGTGCAGTCTGGGATAATTGTGGCAAACAAAACGCACAACATACAACAATATACAATACAATACAACTTTTTTTATTTCACTACGCTAGCCACACACAACAAAAGCTGGTTTCCAGGTGGGGCGTAGGTAAACACGTTACAATAAAGTACATATATATATATATATATATATAATTTGAGTGAACAAATAGCGACAGCGAACTACTAGCAGAACCATTGAATGAAAAACATATTGCCGTGAGTGGGAATCGAACCCGCGTCCCCCTGGTTACTAGGCGGGTGTGCTAACCACTGCACCATCACGACAACCCTGCTGGAAACAGAGCAATCGGTGAGGTGTTTGGTTAGCCGCGGGGTTCCCCGGCGTTTAACATTCAGGAACAGGACGTACATCGGATCATCCGGGGATGATTCACAGGCTACCAGCTAATAACAAATTATATTTTTGAATTAACAAGGCTGGAAATCCAACGATGTAGTCCCAAGCTAGTAGGATCCGAAGGATACACAACGCTTTGCTAGAAATATTAAGTAATTTGAGTGAACAAATAGCGACAGCGAACTACTAGCAGAACCATTGAATGAAAAACATATTGCCGTGAGTGGGAATCGAACCCGCGTCCCCCTGGTTACTAGTCGGGTGTGCTAACCACTGCACCATCACGACAACCCTGCTGGAAACAGAGCAATCGGTGAGGTGTTTGGTTAGCCGCGGGGTTCCCCGGCGTTTAACATTCTAGTAACCAGGGGGACGCGGGTTCGATTCCCACTCACGGCAATATGTTTTTCATTCAATGGTTCTGCTAGTAGTTCGCTGTCGCTATTTGTTCACTCAAATTACTTAATATTTCTAGCAAAGCGTTGTGTATCCTTCGGATCCTACTAGCTTGGGACTACATCGTTGGATTTCCAGCCTTGTTAATTCAAAAAAAAAAAAAAAAAAAAATATATATATATATATATATATATATATATATATTTATTTAAAATAGAAGTATATTACATAGAATCAGTGCGATCCAGTAGAAGGCATGGAGGGCGAGGAGATACAGTGTAAGTTTGCGTTTGAAATCAGAAAGCGATTTTGCGGTCTTTGCCTCATAGGAAAGATTATTCCAGAGCATTGCACCACTATACTTACAGCTGCGATTCAAAAAATTTTTGTATGGCCTTGGAAGTGCATGCTAGATCAGTCTCGATGTTCCTAAGATTGTAATTTATGTTAGTATCATTCAGCTTTACAAAGGAGTTACTCAGTTCGGGGGCAGATAGATCATTGAGGATTTTATACATAAGGGTAGCCTTTGTATGGAAGCGCCTGGTTTCAAGGGTTTTCCATTTCAGGTTATTCAACACATCTGTGGACCTAACATCGTATGAAGAGCCTGTAATAACTCTTCCCGCACGATTTTGAATTTTTTGGAATTTATCTTTCAGTTGCTTACCACATGTATCCCACAGGGGTGAGTAGTAATCAAAATAAGGTTGAATGAGTGATCTGTATAAAGTTACGAGGGTGTAGAGGGGGACAAAAGGCTTAATTCTTCTCAAAGCACCTATGCCAGCACATGCCTTTTTACATATATACTCAATATGAGTTTCAAATGTAAGCTTTTCATCTAGTAGAACTCCCAAACATTTGTTAGAGGTTACGCGTGAAACCAAATTATTATCAATGGAGATTACATTAGGTAAATCTCCAGATTTATTGTTCAAATTATATGTTGACCCAACACTTAACTTAGTTTTGAGAGGGTGGAATTGGAGCTTATTAACAGTCAGCCAGTCGCTTAGATTTTTTAAATCAGAATTTATATTATTGGCAAGTGCGCCAATATCAAAACTATATGTAAAGATTTGAGTATCGTCTGCATATAAACAGGGGGTAGTGAATTTTAAACAATTTGGTAAATCATTTATGTAGATAAGGAAAAGGAGAGGGCCAAGAATAGAGCCTTGGGGAACTCCACAGAGTAAGTTACTTTGAGAAGATAAGCAACCATTTATTAAACATTGTTGTTGTCGGGCAGTAAGATAAGACTTGAACCACATCAATTCTCTATCAGCGACTCCATAAAACTTAACTTTCTCTAGTAAAATCGGATGATCAACTGAGTCGAAGGCCTTACGAATATCAAGAAAAACTACACCTGTCAATTTTCCCTTATCCATATTATCAGACCAATCATCGCACATTTGAATCAACGCCGAGACAGTCGAGTGGAGAGGGCGGAAACCAGACTGGAATTTGGAATTTAACTTTCAAATAGTGATAAAGCTGTTGAAAAACTTCTTTCTCGAAAACTTTACTTATTATTGGCAGGATTGTAATGGGTCTATAATTTCGCATATCACGACGGTCATTGCCTTTATAGACCGGTCACACACGCGCATTTTTCCAGTCATCAATAAAAATTCCAGAGAAAAGTGACAAATTAAATATAAAAGTCAAAGATGGAGCAATTATACTAGACGCGATTTTAAGGACCTTGGCAGGAATCTTATCAAGGCCAGTGCTTTTCGACACCTTTAAGTTTTTTAGCGTAAGCGCGACATTTTCCACTGGTATATTAGAGAATCGAAAGGCTGGAAAACTATTCTGAATGTTGTGGAGATATGTGTTAACGCTATTGGAGAACCTTTTCGTTGATTCAGCGGCCAAAGTTGGTCCTATGTTTACAAAGAAATCATTAAATGACTCGGAAACATCTTTATCGTCAGAAACCATTTTATCGTTAACAAGAATATCATTGACAGGGGAAGATTTAATACCTTTGTCTGTAAGTGAATTTATTAATTTCCAGCCCGCCTTAGGGTTAGTAGCCTTGGACGCATCGATTTTCAGGCGAAAGTAGTCAGATTTCGCTTTACGCATCATAGAATTTACCTTATTCCTGGCAGATTGATAAAGTATCCAGTGGTTGTGCGAGCCGTATTTAATAGCACGTTTTTTATGGTAATCTCGTTCCTTCATCATTTTCTTTATGTCAAACGTGAGCCATGGTACTGATGATTGTCTCACACGCATATTTCTGATAGGCGCATGGTGATCTAAAATTGCATTAAAATCAATCTGCCATGCTTGCCAAGCTAAGTTAGGGTCGTCAAAACATTCAACATTTCAACATTTTGCCACATCATGAGCGCTTAGAAAATCAAGCATTTTTTTGGGGGGGAGGGGAGGGGGGTTATTTGCATGAAAACAATGAATAGCCAGTTCACTGAAGCATGATTCAGTCCCAAGAGTAATTAACTTGTACTGTTTTATACAAAGAACCCCCACCCCCCCCCCCCCCCCCCACCCTCCAAAAAAAAAAAGGTATTGCATTATGGTGGAAATAGTCAATAAGAAGGATACTTGGTTTAACGCTCCCAGTTACACGATCGTACTTTTAGAGATAGCTCACCAATAGGCGGGCTAAGAGTTAAATCAACAATAAACCAATTGAGTTTTAAAAATGCAGCCGCTTGGGACTGGAACTCACTACCTAGAGACATTCGCGATTTGACCACGATAAGGTTGTTGAAGTCAAAATTGTTCTTCTATTTTTTTAAATCTTGATGCAGATGCACATGTTTGTAGCATCTGTTAGCATTTCTAATCCTGATTTTAACTTGATAATGTGTATATTTGGAATTATACTATTAATACGAAGACGAAGACGAAGGCGAAGACAAAGAAGAAGAAGAAGAAGAAGAAGAAGAACAAGAAGAAGAAGAAGAAGAAGAAGACGCCTAATTTGAATATCAAGATGGACTCCATACGTTTTGTTTAATTTTCATTGTTTCTTTCACAGATACATCATCTGGAACAACAAAGAAATTTTGATTGAGCGGAAAAGCGTGTTTTATAGACAATATTTTGATCATGGTATTAAATACACAAAAGATTTACTTTTTGGTAAAACAAATATAGCGTCCTTTAATGCTGTGAAAAGACAGGGATTAACAAAGTCTAATTTCCTGACATGGACAGGTCTACGACAATCAATTCCACAAAACTTACGCACATCAACTTCGCCTAATTTTAAGGTGGTTCTTAATTTGGAAACGTTTCAATGCCGCGATTATTACAGCTATTTGATAAAACATGTATATGAAAGGCCTAGGAAATGGGCGAGGTTGAGTGAAGATTTTGATTTGGGAGATGACCAAATTTCTGACGTTTACCTGCTGCCGATAAGAGTTGCAAATGAACCTTATATACGCTCCTTTCAATATAAGGTTTTAAATTCTATTTTGTACACAAATGATATACTTTATAAAATAGGCTACGTCTCAGCCCCCAACTGCTGTTTTTGCCATGAAACACTCGAACCTCTAAGTCATATCTTATTTAGTTGCTCTTTTTCAAACTCCTTTTGGAATGAGGTTATTGCTAACATTTTAAATAAGCTTTGTGGGTGCAGATGTCTCTCGTTGCGTCAAGTTGTTATAGGATTTCTAAAGGAGGAGATGGATCTGGTTAATTATATAATTATTCTAGGCAAAAACTTCGTGTGGACCTGTAGGTGTAAGAACATAAAACCTTCTTTCATCCACTTTAAGAGAATTTTGCTTGACAAATACGAAACGGAAAATACGTAGCTTTTAAACAAACAAAAATGAATATGTTCAACAAAAAATGGAAACCATTTGAGGAACTTATTTTATTTGAGGCAGTCAAATTTTTCCATCCTTATTGTGTAATATTAACTTACCGACCAATTATGTAATTGTACTTTTCGGTGTCAAGCCAAGAATTTTAATCTATCAATGTTATGTTAATTAAATAATAATAAAAAAATAATAAAAAATAAAAATAAAAATTGTTTCTTTCTTTCTTTCACTATACAGGCTCCTTATCTACTGTTGTTCTTTTAAATAGTATTCATAGCTTTCAAATATGTTTTGACTTGATAATGACGTTTAGCTAACCTCGAAACGTTGTCGTTTTTTAACAAAGTTTTTAACAAAGTTTTTAGTATTTTTAAGAATATTTCCATGTTTCATTGCAGTTTTTTTATAGTTAGATACTGTTAATGCCATTATATTGCTACGGATCCAGCCAAATCTCTAAACCTCTGGATCTCCAATGTAATTGCTATAAAATCCCATGTAAAGGGTGTACTTGGAATTACGTAGGAGAAACCGAAACATGATTCCAAACCCGAAAAAAAGGAACATCAACGAAACCTAATGAACTACACAAAGGGTTCAAACCTTGTGAACCAAGCGTGACAAAATAATCACTCCATTGACTTCGAAAATGCACGTGTAGTAGACAAGGGCAACTAACGTGTTCAGAAAACGCTAGAATCCTGGCACACTGCCAGAAAGGACGGCGCAGACAATAACTCAAAACCGTTGCCTAGGCAATACTCCATTTTCCTGCAATAAGACAACATTTACATTTTTATCCTCTTGCTTGTTCCGCACTTCTTTTGTACTTTAGTTTTATACGCAACAAATTTTTCGCACCCCTTTCCGTATATATTCCCATTCACGCCCCAACTTTTTTACTCGTTAAAGGATATAGACTGATAGCCGAAAGCTAATGTTCTTAATCTTTTAACCAGACAACGTTTTTTTACCACTTTTTAAATATGTCTTATCCTGGTTACAGCTCTATTTTGACTGAATTATGCCAACTGATTCTCATTCTGCTGTGCTGATGACCGTAAACACCGAGAGAACAATACTCGCTTGAATCCCTCTTTAAAATTTGAACTGCGAAAAGCGTATAATACGGGATTAAGACATAAAATAATGTCAAATAGCAAAATGAAGATACCGAAAAGTTTTAGGAACAATTCATCGTTTATCTCCACCCCGAGGCAAACAGCGTCTAGTACAGCGATCGGTCCGTAACCAATGAGAAATCCACTTGTTGCCAGTATAAAGGTGACAAGAAGTTTCCTTTTTTCAGAATTGTCTTCGTTAGTATTTTCGGCCAATATCGTGCCGGAAAAATACAATCCTTTTATCAGGGATCCATAACAAAAAAGGAACACCACTGTGGGAATGTATGCAGTGAACGTTGAACATAAGACGAAATATATTTCGACTATCAATGAACCAACGCAAGAAGATTTTTTGCTGCACTCTACAAGGAAGAATCCTGGAAAACCGATGACAATGCTTAGAAACCAAATGACAAAGATTGCTCGTTTGATACTCTCTTCGTGCAAGCGTGAATTCGACCTGAAAGGTTTCAGTATGGCGTGATACCTTTCCACTGCCAGTAGTGTGAGAGTTAAGGCTGAAGAAGTTATCGAAATGTACATAACAACAATAAACTTACAAGAGATTTTGACGAAGTCGTCGTTCAGTGATGCTACGAAATCAGGATCACCAAGTAGGAACACCAAATAAAACGAAGACATTAAGATGAAAACTGAATCGCTTGCCGCCAAGTTCGCTAAGAGATAATTCGTTGTCGTATGCATTTCTCGTGTCTTGTGGACAATTCGAATGATTAATATATTGCCAGTGAAGCCAAATATATAAAATGGAATGCACGCAATCCTGATGAACTTGAAGACAAAGTAAACGTTATTGGAATCAACCATACTGGCCTCCCTTTTAGTTTGTGTATCCGCTTTTTGAGAAAATAAAAGGGTAAGTTATGATCAACGACTCTAATCATCCACGATTTCACCTGCTGGTCTAGAAACACAGTTGTCAAAATTTCCAATATTTTTTCACCTTGGAGATTTGCGTTTTTTCAGACACAATTGGAAAGTTCCATCAAACAAGAACTGTCCCACCAATTTAAAAAAAAACAGACGAAAAAAAAGTGACCGGGTGTAGGACAATTCAAGATTATCTTTAAGCACGGTCATTTATCCAGGGAAACAAATTACGAAAAAAAAAGATGACATACTTACCATACTTTTTGCGAGCTGGCATACTAAGTCATTATTGATAATCCATCTGTCACTTGCACCAAGTCTATTAGCCGTCCTTGAATACATTAATTTACGCATATTATATATCGCCCACAACCAAGGCTTTAATTTATAACTTTTTTTCGAAGTTTAGTATCCATGCGAATTAAAGGCCATTCAAGAAATATACCGCTTTGTTGGTTCGTTCTACCGTCTTGGAATTCATGAAACGGAAAAATGGCAAAATTTGATGCCTCGCTTGGAGCACGCGCCGTGTGCAGAACGGCTCAGGTGGTAAGGCACCAAGCCTCACTCGGCCCAGGATGGGGTCTCTGTGGTTTTAAATTTCCTTTGTGGTAAGTGTTATAGAAAATTTGCGCACCTTGCAGTCGCGAGGTTGGGTTCGCGCAATTTTTGCGCCAAAAATCATGTCGGACGCTTTTCTCACCGAAATCATGTATAGACGAACGCGTATTCTGTACATTCGGATGGAATTGTCTTCGGTTCATTGTGCCATTGGGAGAAGAACAGTAGAGAACTATAAAAAGATAGATATTTCAAGCGTGTTATTATGAACTGCAGGCCTGCAAACTTGCGCCATAATTAGGCCTGAAAGAAGAAGTCATAATATTAACATATCACTCTTCATAATAATGATTATATTTAACAATTATTCGAATGTATGCATCCACATAAATGATATTTTCAAAGTCTGTCGGAGCACTGAGGTATTTCAGTGAATACTGGTCAACTCGCCTACGTTGAAATTCGCCTATGTCAACTCGCCTACATAGGCGAGTTTGATCACCAGCATACCGAGATCCATGCTAGCTTTACGGATATTAA
>OX421453.1:38539684-38552184 GCA_949126865.1 Montipora capitata | reverse complement strand
TGTGCTGATGACCTTAAACACCGAGAGAACAATACTCGCTTGAATCCCTTCTTAAAATTTAAACTGCGAAAAGCGTATAATACGGGATTAAGACATAAAATAATGTCAAATAGCAAACCGAAGATATCGAAAAGTATTAGGAACAATTCATCGTTTATCTCCATCCCGAGGTGAACAGCGTCTAGTACAGCGATTGGACCGTAACCAATGAGAAATCCACATGTTGCCAGTATAAAGGTAACAAGAAGTTTCCTTTTTTCAGAATTGTCTCCGTTAGTATTTTCGGCGCATATCGTGCCGGAAAAATACAATCCTTTTATCAGGGATCCATAACAAAAAAGGAACACCACTGTGGGAATGTATGCAGTGAACGTTGAATATATGAGCAAATAAATTGCGACTCCCGATGAACCAATGCATGAAGATTTTTTGCTGCTCACTTCAAGGCAGAATCCTTGAAAACCGATGGCAATGCTTAAACACCAAATGACAAAGATTGCTCGTTTGATACTCTCTTCGTGCAAGCGTGAATTCGACCTAAAAGGTTTCAGTATGGCGTGATACTTTTCCACTGCCAGTAGTGTGAGAGTGAAGGCTGAAGAAGTTATCGAAATGTACACAAGAACAATAAACTTACGAGAGAATTTGGCGAAGTCGTCGTTCAGTGATGCTACGAAATCAGGATCACCAAGTGGGAACACCAAATAAAACGAAGACATTAAGATGATGACTGAATCGCTTGCCGCCAAGTTCGCTAAGAGATAATTCGTTGTCGTATAAATTTCTCGTGTCTTGTGGACAATTCGAATGATTAATATATTGCCAATGAAGCCAAAGATATAAAATGGAATGCACGCAATCATGATGAATTTGAAGACAAAGTAAAAGTTATTGGAATCAGCCATGCTGGCCTCCCTTTTAGTTTATCAATCCGCTTTTTGAGAAAATAAAAGGGTAAGTTATGATCAACGACTCTAATCATCCACGATTTCACCTGCTGGTCTAGAAACACAGTTGTCAAAATTTCCAATATTTTTTTCTCATTGGATATTTTGCGTTGTTTCGGACACAATTGGAAAGTTCCATCAAACAAGAACTGTCGCACCAATTTTGAAAAAACAGACGAAAACAAGTGACCGGGTGTAGGACAATTCAAGATTACCCTTAAGAGCGGTCATTTATCCAGGGAAACAAATTACGAAAGAAAGGATGACATACTTACCATAGTTTTTGCGAGCTTGCAAACTAAGTCATTATTGATAAGCCATCTGTCACTTGCACCAAGTCTATTAGCCGACCTTGAATACATTAAGTTACGTATATTATAGATCGCCCACTAAGGCTTTAATTTATAAATTTCTTTCGAAGTTTAGTGTGTATGCGAATTAAAGGCGAGTCAAGAAATATAACGCTTTGTTGGTTCGTTCTACCGTCTTGGAATTCATGAAACGGAAAAATGGCAAAATTTGATGCCTCGCGTGGAGCACGCGCCGTGTGCAGAACGACTCAGGTGGTAAGGCACCAAGCCACTCATCATCATCATCATCATCATCATATCCTTTATTTAAACACGATAGGGTTTAAGGCTCAGAGCTTGTGGGGTCGTGTGAAAATAATTACAATATGAAGCTATATTAAAATAGGGATAACATTACTTACAAATCACAACTACTATAGTAGAAGATAAAAAAGAGAATATTAATTCATATCTAGGCTAAGAGATATTCAAACGTTTACATATTAACATCTAAAGAAATAGACTACAGCAATTAAGACATAAAATATAAAATGTTTAAAAGCATTTAAAATCTTGATAGTGCCTAGGCAGCGTCTGGACCGACTGTGCGCTAAAATCAAGTTCCTTAAAATATAAATCCTTCTTCACTTTACGATAAAAATCAGTACTCTGGCCCGTAAAATGAGTCGAGACAGCGTTCCAAAGGATAGCGCGTCTATAGCTTATAGAGTTTTTAAGAAACTTAGAATTAAAACCGGGGACGATTATGTTATTACTCCTCCTAAAGTTGTATGCAGTGCAAGGTTTATTAGTCAAGTACGAAAGAGCCGCAGGTGCTTCACCTGTAAACACGCTATGAAATAATTTAATTAATCGAAATTTATAATAAAAGATTAAAGTGTTCCAATTCGATTTACGGTATACTTCGTCAGTAGGCGTATCGTGAGGTAAGTTGTATATTATTCTGGCTACTCTTCGGTGAAGTAATTCCAAAGGTTGTAGAAGATCTGTATTTGGACAGCCGCCCCAAACGACCAGCCCATATAAAACGGATGGTAATATTATTTTAAAGTACAAGTCTTATAGGGCGTTTCGGCTCAAATACGAACTCCTTTTCAAGAGATTCAGCTCATTAACAAAGTTCCTTTTTAAATCTATGAGATGGTGAACCCAGTGATACCCAGAAGACGAGTATGTTTTACCCACTCGATCCGTGCCTCACCAATTGTCACAGAAATTAGCGGCCCAATGTGTGGTTTTCTCGTCAAAAGCATAGCTTCGCACTTAGCCGAGTGAGGGGTTAACGAGTTCTCCAGGCACCAGCTGTTCAGTTCAGATAAAGCTCTATTTAAAGAACTGACTGTGTTATCGACAGTGTCGCCAATACAATAAACGCTAGTGTCATCCGCGTACATAAAAATAGAGCCGGAGATGACAGCACTTGGAAGGTCATCAGTGTACAAAGCGAACAACGTAGGGCCCAGTACTGAGCCTTGGGGAATCCCGCAGGTAACGTTTAGCACAGTTGAATGATGGCCATTTACTTCCGAAAATTGAGTTCTGTCGGTTAGATAATCAGTCAGCCATGCTAATAGAGTACCTTGAACTCCAAATTGAGAATTCAACTTGTGCAGTAGGATAGCGTGAGATACACAGCAACTACTTTGTTGGCATCAATTGCTGTTCTCCAGGTTTCCGAGAGATGTACCAGCAATAGTTCAGTTGAGTGGCCCTCGCGGTTGGCCCACTGTTTATCTGTGACCAGGTTATTTTGGAAAACATGTCGGACGACTGCATCGGATACACAAGATTCCATAATCTTACTAGGAACACTCAGAAGCGATATCGGTCTATAGTTGTTGGTGTCAGCTTCATCATTTTTCTTGTACACCGGAATCAGGCGAGCTTTCTTCCAATCGGTGAAGGTTTCTCCGAGGTTTGCGCAGAATGAGAATAAGCTAGTCAAGGGTGAAACAATGGCAGGCTCTGCTAGTTTTATTAATTTTTGTGGAATGTCGTCTGGACCTGCTGATTTATTCGGTTTAATAGCTTTTAGTCTGCGCCAGACCGTCCTCGCAGACGGTGATATCAGTCACAGAGGGCACTGAGCCAGTGTGATCGCTCTGCTGTGGAAAATAGCAATTAGCTCGTCCAAGTCTAGTACCGATATTAGCAAGGAAATCATTTATTAAGTTTGCCTTTTCTGTATCATTCACGGCAAGGCTTCCATCCTCCCTCTTTAATGGACCAATTCTATTTCTTCTGACTGGATTTGTCGCTTCCGCAATTGAATTCCAGTAAGCCGTTGTAGACTTAGCTTCAGCTAACTTCTCGTTGAAGTACTGTGCCTTAGGATGGGGTCTACGTAGGAAATTTGCGAACCTTGCAATCCGCGAGGTTGGGTGCGCGCAATTTTTGCGCCAAAATCATGTCGGACGCTTTTCTCACCGAAATCATGTATACCTCGCCGCTTCGCCGCTAGACACCTCCACTTCGGTGAATAGTTGTTAATTATTATTATCTTCATTGTTCATCCACCTCTGTTTGTACACTGCACCATTTATCTCTGTTTTCCAAACTGAAGATAATGATTGCAAACCATGCACACCTTTTTTCGTAGAATCACCTACATGACGTCCGCCATATCTATGTGATAGTATTACAGAGTTAGGAAATATCTTGTTTCCAGCGATAAACTCAATAAACGTCTATGATTCTGAGGCTGATCGATGTCTTCAAGTCAAGAATTTCTTTATACCACTCCGCTGGAAACCGCAAAAAGATGAGCTTTGTATTTCAAAGGAACAGGAAAACACAGCGTCAAACACTTGCCGAACGCAGTTTCTTGTTTCAGGATCAACGGGGAAAACTTGAAATAATGCGCTTGATGGCGTGAAATCCCACTCTTTAAAATCCAACAGGTCTGATTTTCTGCAGATTGTAAGTTTAAAAGTATTCCTGCGATAAGAATGGTTTCCTCTTGAGATGCATTCCAATGTCTTTTATTTTTGAGCCCGAGTATTGAATATTGCGGCCATAAAAGAAGAAAAATTGAGGTAAGTTTGAAAAAAAAGGACCTCAATCGACCGGACGCCATTTTGTTGCCTGTGTAACCAAGCCTTGTTATGTTTGCACGTGAATGGCACACGAGTCACTCAGACACCATCATCCTCGGAGACCCAGGGGCAGTCAGTCGAGACGGGACGAGAATCGGGACTGGCGTGAAGTTTTGATCCGAAGATGAACAGACACATGAAAGTGTGTACATTGTTTCAGTTCAATGTGACTCAATTAAATTTCGGCCTTTTTTCTTCTGAATATAAATTTGGAGAGATTTAGCGATGTAAAATATATTTGTTGGACAGACATCAGCAGAGACTGGAAATTCGCCTCTAGAATTCACCTGTTCTTTCAAACGCCACAAGCGCACTTGAGGTTCGGTCACTAAAGAAAACTCACCAGATGAATGGTCAGTGTAAAATACAGACTGCAGACCAGGGATAAAATGCGGACTAAGGTTATAATGTAAGTGTTGAAAAAGCCCAAAACCCTTTAGAAGTGCTGATAGTTAAAAAGGGAACCTCCGCTAAAACAACAAAATAGCTTTAAAGCACAGAACATATAATGTTTACAATTAAAATTGTTCAAACTTTTTTCGAATGAAAGCGTTAACATTCTAAAAAAAATGAATTTCAAAAACACTTGTTTGGGCTTTCAAATTTCCCGGGCGCCGCCGTCACAATTATTTGAGATGGCGGCGTTTTGAAACTCGTTTTTTTCGGATACAAACGCTTTCACTGGAAAAAGATTGAACAATATTTTAATTGTTAACATTATGTTCTGGCCCCAGTTGTTCAAAAGGTGGATAACGCTATCCACCGGAGAAATCATTATCCACTGGATAGCGCAATTGGTTTCGCTATGACTTACCCACTGGATAGTGATTTATCCGGCGGATAGCGCTATCACTTCCAAAGGGTTTGGGCTTTTTCAACAGTTACATTACAACCTTAGTCTGCATTTTACCCCATGTCTGCAGTCTGCATTTTACACTGACCGCCAGATAAACATCTCCTAATGTTATTCGAGATGAGTTACTCCGAAATCACTTGTTACTTGCCGGCCAGTTGTTGCACTCAAACAAACCAGTTATAAGCTCTTCAGCTTCTTTTAGATCTCCATGCCTTTCCTTTCTTTTCCATCCCTCTTCCTTAATCATTCGAGTTGTTGTATATTCTTTGTGGCAAATAAATAAATAAATTAATTAATAATTAATTAATTAATTAATTAAACAAAACATGCATTTTCCAGAAGCACAAACATAATCTACAGTAACCGAATCTCACGAGTTTCCCGACGGATGTATGAGTCATTCCATTCAAAATCACTGACTTTACTGTACTCCAGATTTAAGGTAATTCCTTAGTATTGCATTGCGCATCCCTACTGCGCACGATTTTCGGATCATTAGCGCGCGCACATGAGCACTTGCGCGTACAAAACGCAAGAGATTTCCCTCAAGCTAAGCCCGATAGCGAAATAAATGCTCCTTTTCTCTCAAACGAGCACGGTGACCCCCGATTTTTTTTTTCAGGTATTTATTTTGCTAAGAACAATCTAATAAAGAACATATTTGAAGAAGAAAAAAAGTTTGATAGTAGAACATGAATTTTTTTGGAAAACATTTCCGTATTGGGTGTATTTTGGCCAAGGCGAAGACTTCAAGCTAACTAAGGAACTGTCCCAAAGAGTGCACTATTTCCACAACCAGGCAATCAAAAACGGCGTAAATGAAGCAATACTGCTTATGTGAATAAAAGAAGCTTTATTTTCGAAATAAAATTTTGTATCTTTCAAGTAACCAAGACTTAATTCTGTATGAAGCTGATTCGAATTTTTAACGCGCAACCAGTAAAACATTTTAAGAGCCTGCTGACGCGCATACAAGCACGGTGACCCCATTTTTTATTGCATTTTTTTAATGTTCATATCATGAATGTTAATTATGCCAAGTTTCCAAAAAAAGTTTGATAGTAGAACAATTTCAAGGGAAATACCTTTAAAAATATTTATGCGAGCAGAGGGGCATTCTGTCTGCGCGTGCGCGACTTTGAGATCTCTTATGAGCGTATGCGCTAGCCCGCCATAAGCAGCAACCAAAATAATGGCGGTCTCCGTGGCGAAAAGTTTCGAGTTCGTGTCGTTATCTGTGTCGTTTATCTTCCTCGTCTTACGTGCAGACGATGTCAAAAGATGGAGATAGGGTTGGGCTGTTTATGGCAAAAAGTCACAGCAAAGTACTTTCGATTAATAAGGGAAACCATAATTTATAAAGTTGTTTTGGTGTGGAACTGTCACGGAGTCAGTAATCTTTATAAGGCTTAGTTATTTGCGAAAGTTGCAGAATTCGAAAGGCTCTTCAAACACACATAAGAAGACTGGTCAGACATTTTACCGCGTTAGTTTGGACTCCAACCTTCGTGTTTATCTCTCAATGTAATCTTCTGCTTTGTTGGGCGTTCTTGTTTGAAATGTGTTAAAATATCAAGAATTTCAGTTCCATTATGAAAATAAATGTTCACACCCAAAGTTTTCTTTCACTATACAGGCTCCTTATCTACTGTTGTTCTTTTAGTATTCATAGTTTTCAAATAATTTTGACTTGATAATGACGTTTAGCTAAGTTTGAAACGTTGTCGTTTTTTAACCAACAATCCGGGTCAAAACACTTCGGGACACTTGCCAAATTTTGGGCGAAAAGTAGAGAATTTACTGTACATGCTTCCATCGTTATATGAGCAACGTTTGTTCTTCTTTCGCTGCCTTTTTTGCGCCCCCCTTCCCCCCAGACAATGTTGAAACATGCCAGCGATCGATGAACGGATCTTGATTTTGGAGACCGTGAAAAATCAACATTGTAATGGGGGGAAGGGGAAAAGCAGGAATTGTCCCGACAGTTTTGACCAGGATTGAAGTTTTTAACCAAGTTTTTAGTATTTTAAAGAATATTTCGATGTTTCATTGCAGTTTTTTATAGTTAGATACAATTAATACCATTCTATTGCTACTGATCCAGGCAAATCTCTGAACCTGTGGATTTCCAATGTAATTGCTATGTAAAGGGTGTACTTGGAAGTACGTAGGAGAAACCGAAAGATGCTTCCAAACCCGAAAAAAAGGTACTTCAACGAAACCTAATGAACTACACAAAGGGTTCAAACCTTGTGAACCAAGCGTGACAAAATAATCACTCCATTGACTTCGATAATGCACATGTAATAGACAAGGGCAACTACCGTGTTCAGAAAACGCTAGAATCCTGGCACACTGCCAGAAAGGACGGCGCAGACAATAACTCAAAACCGTTGCCTAGGCAATACTCCATTTTCCTGCAATTAGACAACGTTTACATTTTTATCCTCTTGCTTTTTCCGCACTTCTTTTGTACTTGAGTTTTATATGCAACAAATTTATCGCACCCCTTTCCGTATATATTCCCATTCACGCCCCAACTTTTTTACTCGTTAAAGGCTATAGACTGATAGCCGAAAGCTAATGTTCTCAATCTTTTAACCAGACAACGTTTTTTTACCACTTTTAACATATGTCTTATCCTGGTTACAGCTCTATTTTGACTGAATTATGCCAACTGATTCTCATTCTGCTGTGCTGATGACCGTAAACACCGAGAGAACAATACTCGCTTGAATCCCTCTTTAAAATTTGAACTGCGAAAAGCGTATAATACGGGATTAAGACACAAAATAATGTCAAATAGCAAAATGAAGATACCGAAAAGTTTTAGGAACAATTCATCGTTTATCTCCATCCCGAGGCAAACAGAGTGTAGTACAGCGATCGGTCCATAACCAATGAGAAATCCACTTGTTGCCAGTATAAAGGTGACAAGAAGTTTCCTTTTTTCAGAAATGTCTTCGTTAGTATTTTCGGCCAATATCGTGCCGGAAAAATACAATCCTTTTATCAGGGATCCATAACAAAAAAAGAGCACCACTGTGGGAATGTATGCAGTGAACGTTGAACATATGACGAAATATATTTCGACTATCAATGAACCAACGCATGAAGATTCTTTGCTGCACTCTAGAAGGAAGAATCCTGGAAAACCGATGACAATGCTTAAAAACCAAATGACAAAGATTGCTCGTTTGATACTCTCTTCGTGCAAGCGTGAATTCGACCTGAAAGGTTTCAGTATGGCGTGATACCTTTCCACTGCCAGTAGTGTGAGAGTTAAGGCTGAAGAAGTTATCGAAATGTACATAACAAAACTTAACTTACAAGAGATTTTGACGAAGTCGTCGTTCAGTGATGCTACGAAATGAGGATCACCAAGTCGGAACACCAAATAAAACGAAGACATTAAGATGATAACTGAATCGCTTGCCGCCAAGTTCGCTAAGAGATAATTCGTTGTCGTATGCATTTCTCGTGTCTTGTGGACAATTCGAATGATTAATATATTGCCAGTGAAGCCAAATATATAAAATGGAATGCACGCAATCCCGATGAACTTGAAGACAAAGTAAACGTTATTGGAATCAGCCATGCTGGCCTCCCTTTTAGTTTCTCTATCCGCTTTTTGAGAAAATAAAAGGGTAAGTTATGATCAACGACTCTAATCATCCACGATTTCACCTGCTGGTCTAGAAACACAGTTGTCAAAATTTCCAATATTCTTTTCACATTGGAGATTTTGCGTTGTTTCGGACACAATTGTAAAGTTCCATCAAACAAGAACTGTCGCACCAATTTTGAAAAAACACAGACGGAAAAAAAGTGACCGGCAGTAGGACAATTCAAGATTATCTTTAAGGGCGGTCATTTATCCAGGGAAACAAATTACGAAAAAAAGGATGACATACCATAGTTCTTGTGAGCTGGCAAACTAAGTCATTATTGCTAATCCATCTGTCACTTGAGCCAAGTCTATTAGCCCACCTTGAATTCATTGATTTACGCATATTATATATCGCCCACTAAGGCTTTAATTAATAAGTTTCTTTCGAAGTTTAGGGTCCATGCAAATTAAAGGCCGTTCAAGAAATATACCCCTTTGTTGGTTCGTTCTACCGTTTTGGAATTCATGAAACGGAAAAATGGCAAAATTTGATGCCTCGCGTGGAGCACGCGCCGTGTGCAGAACGGCTCAGGTGGTAAGGCACGAAGCCACACTCGGCCCAGCATGGGGCCTACGTGGTTTTAAATTTCCTTTGTTGTAAGTGCTATAGGAAATTTGCGCACCTTGCAGTCGCGAGGCTGGGTGCGCGCAATTTTTGCGCCAAAATCATGTCGGACGCTTTTCTCACCGAAATCATGTAAAAAGGAACGCGTATTCTGTACATTCGGATGGAATTGTCTTCGCTTCATTGTGCCATTGGGAGAAGAACAGTAAAGAACTATAAAAAGATAGATATTTTAAGCGTGTTATTATGAACTGCAGGCCAGCAAACTTGCGCCATAATTAGGCCTGAAAAAAGAAGTAATAATAATAGCATATCACTTTTCATAATAATGATTATATCATTTAACAATTATTCGCCGAAGGCGGAGTGAATATTGGTGAATATTTACCGAGACGTAGTCGAGGTAAATATTCCCCAATATTTACTGAGTCTGAGGCGAATAATTGTTTTAGTGTAGTTTTCAGCGGTGAATATCAAGAAAGTGCAAAACAACGGGCTAAAACAAGATAAAAAGGCACGAAAAGTGCTTGATTGGCTTAGCAGCCACGCCTCCAAAATGTTATATTCACCGGGTAGCGCGGTGAATATGACATTAAATTCTTATATTCACCGCTGAAAATTATACTAAAAGTCTTAATTGTTTAGTTCAGGAAACTGAAACCTGGAAAATGTCACGAGTCAGAAGGACAATAAATGAATGTAATGAAGTTTTTACTATTTTTAACTTTTTCAATTGACATTTTTCTAAAACTTACGACGATTTGGAGGTTATTATTAGACAAAAGAATTTTTTTTATTATTCGTTAGATAGTAACTCAGGTAAAGAACCTAAACAAATGCTACCATCCGTAAGTTTTTAAAATACACCCCAAAACTGCGTGAAATCAGTAACATAAGTAGATAGGTGTAAAACCAGCCTTTGTTTAGAGGTTTAGGGTGGGGAGCCAATAAATAGATTCATGCAAGTGATATCGGCAAATTGCACTAAGAAATTAAAGTTCAATAGTTGAAGCGTTTCAATAATCTTCATTGCTAAAAAGTTTCATACCAATCCCATGATTAAAAAACTTATTGAACACATCTTTCTTAATGGACGGTTTTATTGCTACAGTAACCTAATATAATGTCTTATTCTGAAAGTGCCATTCACTCTAAATAGTTGGAACAAAAACTTGTCAAAATCCAACTTCAAAATGATTACAATTTGTATTAGAGCGTTCTGGAGAATTCTCAATAGAGAAATGGACAGCGCCGTTTGAGTCAAACGAGAAACGTTAGGTGGAAATTTAAATTTTGCCAAAAATTGATTGGAACCTTTTTTATTCAGATTCATTTCCTGCCGTTAGCATAGAACTAGATTAGGGCAAAATCTGCAAAGAGAGAAGTAAGTTAACGAGTACAAGAGAATTCAAAGACAATTTAACAAAGGACGTTTTAAGTGAGTGTCATATTTGGTTCTTCAAATGTGCATAAAACATGTTTCCATGCAAAAAGTTTAATTATTGGGAGGTTCTTCCAGGTGTCTTGGGAAAACAGAGCAATGCCCACGGCAAATGAGAATCACGGAGACAAAGAGAAATTACCTTAGGGGACAATGCAGCACAACGCATTCGCAAAATGCAACCGAACAAAGATCGGGATATATTTAACATCGGTTCAAGAAAGCAACTTTTTAAGGGAAACGTGAATAACAACCCCACCTCTTTTTTTCCTCACTTCTTCTCTAAGAGGCCTGGTAGAGATTCCCGGACTGTAGTTTGGGGACGTACGAGGCAGGTGGCAGAATTTTCATGCAAACGCGACAGCGGGTCCGAGGCTGCTAAAGTAAAAGAGTCGCCCTTTTCTTCAATTTAACTAACCAAGCATTATTAAATATGCTAGAGGCGGCGTAGGAGGTGGCAAGGGAGACGGCGTGGTTAAGTGGTTAAGCTTAGTTCCCACTGGCGACATAAGGATCATAAGCATAATCATAACCATAAACAGTGGGGAAGGCCGCTCTAAAAACGTAAAGCTTTTCCCCGAAGCTGGCCGCCATCTTGAAAATGAACCGACCCGAAAGTACTGGTCCTAGACTTTAATTGGCCAATACACAATGACCCCGTTGCGTCATTGTTTCTCATTATGTCGTTATGATTTTCGCGTTCCCACTGCAAAGAAAAGCGACTGTCATAGTCAAAGCCATAATGATAATCATAAGAAAATGGTCGATCATTTTCTTATGATTATGATTATGTTGATCATAAGGGCCCCATGATTATGTTTCTGGGCGCTCCCACTAAGACATAAGGGAGCTTAAGCAACGACAACGGCGACGGCAACGGGAACGTCACGAATTTGCATATTTAGTGGTAAAAAACAATAGCTTCGCACGCCCTGCACGTGCGTTTTTCACTTTTGTCCATTTCGTTGCCGTCGTCAGCAAAACAACAATAGGGACTTTACGATTTAGGACGCGGTCGTCAACGAGAACGCCACGAAACAACATTATCATTGGTTAAAAGAGGAAAAATAATCGTGCTGCACGTGCAGCACGCATTTTAGTTCATATTCGTGCGGTACGCTGCACAACAACGACGTGAAATCACCAAATTTGAGGATTTTTGACAACGCGAGCGCACAAATGTGAATCTATTCTCTTTTTTTACTCTGAAACCGCTCGTACCAATTTCTTTTTAGGATACTTCGCCCACAATGTACGACGCGAAGGAGATGGCCTAACCGCAAGCAACTCGCGACAGTGCAAAGTTATATTTTGAGGTGACGGTTTCGTTGACGTCGCCGTCGTAGATCGTAAAAGTTTTTGGTTTTATGAAGAACGTCAGCACTTGAGGATAAATTTCATTTTCTCTCCTAAAATGGAGTGCCGTTCCGACTGGTGTCATCTTTGAGGAATTACCATACCCTTGTCATATTAAAAACGTTGAAATAGTCACGAAGCGATTAAAATAACGCAAATTTATATTTTGAGATGACGTTCTCGTTCCCGTCGCCGTTGTCGTTGCTTAAGCTCCCTATAAGCGACATAACAGCGTTATGTTCGTGCTTATGATTATGAT